>JAUCNO010001575.1:9217-19945 GCA_032353835.1 Enteromius viviparus | reverse complement strand
TATACAAATACATATATATATACACATACATATATATATATACACATACATATATATATACACATACATATATATACACATACATATATATACACATACATATATATACACATACATATATATATACACATACATATATATATACATACATATATGTATGTATATATATATGTATACATATTAATTTCAGCTTTGGTTTTAGTTTTAGTTATCTTAGCACATAACACACAAGACAACTTTAGAAATGTTTCAGTAATATTCATTTCAGGAAGCAAAAATGTTTATGGTTTTAATTTTAGTTTCAGTTTCCGTTACCTTTAAAAGACATGTGTGAAACTGTATAATACAAAAGCTGTTTCATTTTAATCTGCCTTTGAATTTGAGTGTCACTTAAGTCATCTGTGACTTCAAATCCAGAATTTGTTGTTTAAAAATATGTCATTTGTATCAGAGTTTTGACTGCATTTCAACACAAAAACACTTCTACAATTCTTAATATATAAGGTTTTGAGTTTTGCAACTATTTTTCTTCCATGTGGAAGGAAAGAAAGAAAGAGCAAGTTTGAAAAATGGACAGAAAAAAAGAGGCAGTTCAAATCTTATGTATGTTCGTATTCAAGGAGACTATGAGACTAATGAGACTATTTTCTTCTGGGATTTGTTTCCTTTCATTCAACCATTTTATACAGTGCAAGTCTATTCAGTCAGTTATGATGTGCATATATGGGTGATTCTAAAATTGCAGGTTCATTTGGTGTCTGAAGTTATTTTTGTTTCTGCTTTTTTCCCTAAATGGTTATATATTTTAATTCATATTTAATATAATTGTCTTATTATTTTTTACTAATTGTTATGAATTACAATATGTTACACTCCATAACAATATTTATTTACATTTATTTAAAAAAAATATTTTAAAAGTGTCTTAAAAATATGAATTTATCCATCAGGTATCAATGTACTTTTCTTCTGGCAACGATGTATTCATTTTATTTATAAAAGTCTCAAATATTTAATTACTTAATTGTACAGCATTCATTCATTTAAAATGAATTTTGTTTCTTAGAAAAATGTGTGTCCATAAATCTTGTGTCAACTCTGTTACCATACCACATTTTGCCTTTAAATTAGTCGAATGATCTCTCAGAATTGTGGAAGTTACAGAAAATTATGTCACTTTCACTCACTGATAAGATCTGAAGCTCTGAAAAGTAACTGTTCTCTCTCTGAGAAAATATATTAATCTAAATACACAAAGAGTTATTTTTAGAACGTCAACTCTGTTACCACAATATTAAAAGGAAAACAGAATTTATAACAAATATTATATATCTTACACCGGGTTATTTAAAAATATTTTAATCACGTTTTCATTAGTGTCATGTGTTTTTAGCATTTATGCCAGCAAAGGGAGTTTTTGAAAAAAAAAAAGAATAATTTTTTTTTATTTTATTTTAAGGTCCAGGATCGGCCGTAACCCACCACCTTTCTTGGGCAATATGAAGTAAGGGCTGTAAAACCCTGTCCTCATATCGGGTGGAGGGACCGGCTCTATTGCTCCCTTCGCTAGGAGGGTAGCAATTTCTGCATGCAAAACAGCGGCATCCACAGCGTTCACTAATGTGAAGCAGACGCCCCTGAACTTGGGAGGGCGCCGGGCGAGACGGTCTGAGCCTGCTTCAGGTATCTAAGAACCGAGCTAGTGGTGCCATTGGGACTACCGGGGTGCCAGCAGTGGGGGACCGAGGGGGAACGCAGGGACCTGACTAGGGCGTCTCGAGGCTGGTCCGAAGAGGAGTCTGAGTGTGTGCAACTCTTACCTGCATTCTGGCAGAAATGAGGTGGGTAGTCCGTTGGCTCGTCCTCCCGGACCTCAAACTGCTGCCTGCAATGAGAGGAGAGTGAGTGTGTAACAAAAGCTCTTTGACAGGCCTGTCCACAACACCTCGTGCCCTCAGGGGACCCAGAGATAGAGGAAACTGCTCTTTTGGAGTGGAGGCAGCAGCAGGGGGTTGCCCTTGGCGACGAGCAGGCTAAGGCAGTGCCTGCAGGGCCCGGGTGGAGGCAGAAGTGGGGCGGCGCGGCAAGATGTGACGGATGGCCTCAGTGTGCTTCCACCAGCCACGGTGGACATCGCACGTGCCTTAACCTTCATCGCTCGAAGTCCATCGCGGTACAGAGTTCAGACAGAACTTTCGGGTCGTAGCCACCCTCGTGCAGGGCTCTTTGTGCTTTGGCCTGATGCACCTGCAACCACGCCATGGCATGTACGGAGGAGGTAGCCTCTCCACAAGCACAGGGGGGGAGAACCAAAGGCGACATCCGGTACCGTTTCCGGCGAACCAACCTGCCCCATTGGTAACTCCACCGGCAAAGGAACCTGGGCGACAGAAGGCACCCGAGGAGGAGAGTGCCTGACTGTCACCATAAGACCAGCCCTCCGGAAGTGAATTCCGCCGACACAAGCACCAGATTACGTAAGCGGAATGGGGACCCTGTCTCTTTTCAGGTAGCAGAGCCTGGTCCACAATTTCGCGACAGCCATCTTCCCACAACAGGAACAAGGCCCAGGCACCATCGTTGAGACAACAATCGTGACTATCCGCCGGTGCCAGCTAATGGCCACATCCAAGAACGCACAGATGGTACGACATCCTTTAAAAGACGCATCTTTACAAAGATGAACCACCCATGAGCTAGCTCTTTTAGCGTGACTCGGAGTGACCGACTAAAAGGGAACTGGCATTTTTGATAGACCTTTCTGACCTCAGAACAAATACACAGACTAGCCAATTATGAGATTTTGTATCCTAGCATAAAAGACATCGTTTGGGAGTCTAGAATTATTTAATTCAAAATGATTATGATGAAAATATTATTTCCCGGCTTGTATGCTTTCAACAATAATGATTTGTTCATAGGTTAACCAGATATTTCAAATTAGATTTAATCCCCATCAGTCAAAGCAATGGCCCTGACATATGCTGATCACATTCATTCAGGTTTTCTGTAAATGCTACAGATCAGTGTTATGACATTAGCACAATTAGATTCATCTTTCAACAAACATAATTTATCTCATGAATCTGTGAAATAACTCTCGACCAAACAAGTCCTGACACAAAAGAGACACAGAAAAGACATCATGAGTTCTTGTGTCCAGACCGACTGTGGACATCTGCCAGCTTTCTCTCCTGAGATTGTGCACTCTAAGTGGTTTTTTTTATATGTCAATGTCACAAGACAAATAGTGAGGGGGAGTATCTGCCCCCTCACCTCCAAAGATGAATCACCCTTGTTGTCCAGTTTGCCAGTCTCCAAACGCAGCCTGGGCCACGATCTCACTGGCAAACACTGCCAGGGATTGACCTTCCACTCAAGGTAATGATTACCCCCTTGAGTATGCGGCAGCTGGCAAGGTAATGCATTGTTGGCACGTAAAAGTGATGTTGCAAGAAGCAGAAGGAGATCAGGAGACTCATGTACCCTAGAGTTTGACCATCTGTGGCCTATTGGTCGTCATTAAGGTTTCTAATTTGGGACAACTGGGGAATAAACCAAATCGGGGCTGAAAATGTCATTACCTGACTCCTGGTGAGGTGTCCTCCTATATTTACATATTTATACACCTTAATTGTCTTTGCCTCACTGCCGTGACATTGAAGCTGCGAAAGCTCTGACCAGTTCTATTTCAGGTATCACATTTGAATCAAAGCCAGTGCCGTTAACGTGACCATATAACCCTGCATGCTGAGACGGATCATTACGCTTCAAATAGAAGGGAGTTAACACAGAGAATATTATTGCAACCGTTTTTTAATGAAGGCCTTAGAGTTTTGTTCAAACTGTCAGATGGTGGTTCCTGAAACTGCCACTCAAAGCCAGCTGTTTATATCTTTTGTGTAATTTTGGCAATTTGAAAAGTAAAGTTTTAAAATGCATGTCAATATATCTTTATATATACACAATTGTTTTTTTTTTTGTTTTTTTTTAAAAGAAATACTTTTATTCAAAGTTGAAAAAATGATTGACATCTTTCTAGATTCTTAGCTCTTCAAATAAATGCCTTTTTTTTCTAGTCATCAAAAAAATAAAACAAATAATAATAATAATAAAATAAATAAAAAATAAATAAGCCCACAACAGTGTGTCGTCAACATTGACCACAATAAGTTTTTCTCTTTTCATTTATTATTATTATTACATATTTGAATGATTTTTACAGTGTTATATTACACAAAACCCTAGATTAATGACTGCTTAAAATGTAGTTTTCCCCTCACAAAATTACATTACTTTTTGAAGTATATAATCATCCTCAAAATAATTTATAACAATTATATTTTACAATATTAATGCTTTTTTGTTTTTTTGTTTTTTTCCAAATAAAAGCAATATAAAATATGGCTAACAACAATTCTCATTATTAACTGTAAGTTAATATATAAATGTGTTTTTCCAAATTACCTAAAAAGTGTTACCCAGCAGCCTGTCGGAGCATACTTTAAAAACAACACCCAAAATGTACATGTATATAGATATGACAAATCAAAAGATTAACTATTACGCTGTGACAAAAATTAGATTAACTAATGAAAAGATTGAATGAACCTCAAAAATATTGTTGTTGATGAGAATTGCCAGATGTGCTGAAAAAAAAATGCTAAGACATTTATCACCAAAGCATAAAGAAAGACTAACCCAGTGGATGCATTCTGACCCATCTTACCCTATAGCTGTCACTACACTATCTTAGCTTGTTTCATCAATTTTGTTTTAACTTTGCTGACTTTTCTTTAGACTGAGAGCTGTGCAGCTGCAAAAGAGTGGCAAGGTTAACAAAGCAAACAGAAATGCAATGCTTCCGGCACTAACAGAGACCAAACTTATTAAGCCCAGGGAGAGGAGACAAATGATATGAAGAAAATGTTCCAGTTGGAAGCAGGGAAAAGCTCAGTCAGTCGGGATGGATAAGAATAGTTGACAACCATAAATAATGTAAGCACTGGTCAAAATAAACTGGTAATTATAGTGTACGGTATAAAAACATGCTCATGCTACGCTATTAGCCAAACATCCATTAAGAATGAAAGAAAGAAATAAAAACAGTAAATAAATAAAAAATGCTATAATGACCTTATTTCTCATGGTTACATATCACAATGGGACATTATGTCACAGTGAAAATTTATATGACACAATGTTAAAAGTTGCAATTAATTCTCATAATTCCAGTTTTATAATGTGACTTTGATTTCCACATTGGAATGAGATGTACGAGTTTTAGCATTTCCTTCAATATTCCCACGCTATCTGGCACAAACTGGCACTAGGCTGACAAGAACTGACTTTTGGCTTTATTGTATGAAGAACAAGATACATCTCCCTTAAGAAACTAGAGACTTTGTCAGTATGAATTCAGTTTGCCAGGAGTCGCAACGAATTTGTAGCAGACAAATTTGGCTAAAGCATTGGGAGAAAAGCATTTTCGCTTTCATTAGCCACCCTGTCCCTCCAGGGCTCACAGAGCCTGGTCTATCCTCCCTCTCCCCCTAAAACACTCTCTCTCTCTCTCTCTTGTTCTCTCCCTCTCTTCTTGCTTGTCACATCGCTGCCTGCTGCAGCTCAGCCAATCAGAGCGAAAGAGGCGTGGCCTCTGGTCTCAGTTGGGCAGAGCTTGTTGAAAAGAAAGAGATGCTTTGCTGAAAGACTTGGAGTAGCTCTCCTCTGCGCGAGGCTCACCGTTTTGGGGCTTGGCAGTGAGTGATAGCTACAGCACGAGCAGCTCAAGTCTAGCTCTAGCAATCTGGCACACACACACTAAAAAACACAGAGTGCGAGAGAGAAAGAGAGAGAGACATTGGATGTCACAAATGAATTGTGGCAGTTTTTTTCTACTTGGAAGAAGCTGGATAATGCAAATGAGTTGAAAGGAGAGACCAGCTTCGTATGGATTTATCTGTCTGATTGTGATCTGATGTGATCCTACTTGTTTTGGAAGATCACACATCGTTTACGAGAACCCTGCTTGGACAAAAAAATTATTTCTGGGACTTTGCATTCTAGGTCTTAAAGTTTCTGCATTCAGTTTTTCCAAATCTTAAATTGAGAAAAAGAAACTAATGGCTATCAAACATTTTAAGTGCACCCATAATGGATGCATTTAGCTCACTCTCTTTGGAGCGTCAATACTATGCCTGGATTACCCTTTTGACTGCCTTGTGAACCCGTGTGAAATTACCACGGAGGAGGTACGGCGGGGGGCAGAGCGGGTGGGAGCTGCATTCCTCCACTTGAGAGCGAACTGAGAATCCAGCATCCTGACTGCTGCTATAAGCTGATCGGATACAAACGCTATAGGGACAGGAGTGGAACCACCCTTCACGGTCTGGGTGAGTATCTATTCACAGTTCACTGGACACTCAATGTATATTTAGTTAAACCACTTCACCATGCTCATCTTGTGTTGTCAGAATTGGGTGGGGGGGGGGTATGTGTGTTGAGTATCTGGTATTTTTCCTACATTTGATTTTAGATAGCTGCAGAGTCAATCAGCAATATCAGATTATCAAACAAATCAGGTCACTTTGTTTTGATTCCCCACAAAAAAGGATGCGGTTGGTTGTTCTAATTTTGATGTAAATGTTGGTAATTACAGAACGCATGCTTGCAGTTAATTCAGAGTATTCCATTTGTATACGTGAGGAGTTAATGCTATAAATACAGCCGATTTGACTCGTAAAGACAGTTCTACAGGGCATTGCCTCTGTCTCATTAAACTGGATTTAATTTCATCCCACAATGCTTTCTCAAACTAAATCTAGAGCTTGCCCCAAGAGTTTCCAGCTCCATGCACAATGACAATAACCCAGAGGGGCGCTCTCAAAACATGCAAGAAGTCCTTAACTCCCTTTCCAAACTTTCTCCTTACTTTGAAGCTTTGGAACATAATACAAAAAAAAACATGAACAGCAGCAGAGAGCTAAAACAAAACCATCCCGCAGTGACAGTGACTCACGGGATGTCTTCTTCACAGTTTGGTTTGGATGTCTGCCTGGACTCCGCAAGGAACCAGGGGAAGAACCAAATGTGGGCGTGTGGGTTCTGTATTTTGCACTAGTTTAAGGGGTTAAAGCTGGACTGCATTGTCTTACATATGTACATTAATCCTCTTTTCTCACTCCGGCATTGGCAGACCTGACATTTTCACTGTTGTAGGAGAATATTTAATGCCCCTTTCTGTCAAAATACAAAGCAGCTTGCTTTTTAATCCGTTACAGAAATATTTAAGCTGTCCATGTTCTCTCTCTCTCTTTCGCTCACCCTTGCTTTCTCACTGTCTTAACAGTAGGTTTCAACACAAAACATTTTTGGAAAAGCTATTCCTGGTGTGGCTTTTCTGTATCTACACAACAAACCCACCAGGCCATCTTTCTTTGGGAAGAATAGCATTTTAATCCACATTATTCAGCAGTGCCAAGGACTGTATTGTATGCTTACACCTACCCGATAGTCAGCCATTGACTGTTTTGTCACAACAAGCAATCAGAAAACAATGGGCCACCTCCATTCAACAAAAATTAAACTCTTCGGTAACAAGCATAGGCTGACAGCACTTATGCAGTACTTTTCATGCTTAACATCGCCTATAGAGGGAGCAAGTCTCACAAGCAACCTGCAACCACACATCCAGCAGAATTACAGTCAGAAAGGCTAGTTAGAATTCTAAAGACAAGAAAAGGTGACCACTCGATTATCAGTTTACAATATTGATTTGTCATTGGGGAGGTCTATCCATTCAGGCTGACATCCAAACACGATCGATTTCCACTGATACTGTCAAGGAAGATTTTATCTATGTAAGGTGAGCAGAAGATGCTGAATATTTCTGCATCAATGACATGCGGGCCTCAGTTATTGGAATGCAAGTCCATGACGTTTCTTCAGTGCACATTCCCTGCTTACCAAGAAGGCCTTTGAGGTTTTCGAAGTGTTAAAGTGGAAGAAGAACACAAAACTCCATTTCCAGTCCCGGAGGGGAAGCTGATGTGTGCATGTATATGGGCCGTCATTTGCTCTGTGAAGTTATAAAAGAAATATCGATCTGCTCAAGCAATATTCACCATCTCAAAGGAAAAACTAATGAAAAGTGGTTTTAAAATATACTGTGCATGTTCACTGAAATGGAAATATAAAAGTATAACCATAGTCTGAGGCTGCATCACTAAGAAAAGACACTTCACAAAGACAAAGCTGGATGTAGAGATACATAGGTACATTGTGTAGGTGCATATAAATAAGTATATTTTATTATATAAGACTCGCAGCAGAGTAAAATTAAATCTTCCAGTTTAACTGTTAAGCCACTTTTTTTTTTTAGCATGTACAAGCGTTATAATACGCTCCCTCCGCTTTTAGCATTTTTTTAGCTCATTTTATGCAACTGCACTATTAGTGAGAAACTAAAGCCTTAAGTTGACTGCACACACACAAAACGATTGATGGCAAAGTAGAGAAGACTAAAGATTTATGTGAGTTGTACTGCAATTAACAGATAATCATTTGGGAAATATTCTGGCTTTAAAAAATTTTAAATTCATAAGTGCATAATGAAAATGAATTCCGATGTCTGGTTATCTTGCTCATCACTTCTGTTGCTATCAACTCTGAAAGTGTAATTTGCTTGGCTCATTAGCATGCATAATTACATGCACAATTCTAAATAACCAAGAAACACCCTAATAACTTCTTTAGCCTGAGCTCCTTTGAACTTACTTGTGTGTGTCATGTAGAGATTGTGAATGTCAATCGAAGTTCGCGGTGCAGAACTGTGGGGAGGATCGAGTTCATTTTTATGCAAAACTCAAGTGAATAAATTGCAATTAGGGAAAAAAATGCATGCCATAAAATGTGTAATATCTTATCACAATGCCTAAAAGCAATATGAAAGGATATAAGTAATTAAAATAATTAAAACACATAAATATGTATAAAACAACGTATTCATAAAAAAGATGAGACCGCAAGACAGATGCATAACTTGATGAATGATCTATATAAATTTTATACTTTGGTCACCATAACTAACAGTTAGCTTCAGGCCTTAAGTATAATTTTTATTAGTGTCCTGGATGAGTAATTAAGTCTTTCATGTTGGTTATCATATGGTGTATTAAGTCACTCATTAGATAAGCCTCAGCAGATTTCAAATCTAATTTCAAAGGGGATCCCAGGTCTACTCCTTTAATGGAAGGGACATTTAATTTAAATGAATTGGGTAATTCCCTGCCCAGACCAAACTAAAGGCAGTAAGATAAAAGAGCATATATTTACAGATATAAAGCTGGGCTGCTTTGGTAATAGGGATTCTGATTCATCTCTTTCAGATGAATAACTCACAGTTGCTGTAGTAGTAGTAGCATCAGAAAAGATACTTTTTTCCCCTTCTTTTTTTAAAATAGATGCAGACAGATTCTTATCATCTGACATTTTTTATTTTACTTGATAGTTTTTCTTTTTATTTATAGTTTTAATTGATTGTAAAATCAAATTGCTTATTGAATAGTTATCTGTAAATGTTAAAAATGAGTTCTTTACATTCTAAATCGTAATAACAAGTCCACATTACCAAAAATGTGAACACTGTGTTTAAATTTCTTCCCGTTTGGATTTGATGAGGTGATTTCACTGGCTGTTTAGCCATTCACAGTATATCCTGTTATGTGGTATGCGCAGCCACATTCCAGAGCTAATGGTGAATTTCACCATGGCGCAAGGCATCCGAATTGGAATACACCCTGCTATCTGGTCAAAGGGCCAAGGGGAAAATGATTTATTTGACAAAGAGTCAAAGATCAAAGGCAATGACTAACCAGGAAGCACCAATCTCCTACTGCAGCCGATCACAGAAGGAGCCTCCACCAATCAGCCCTAGCAGCAGGACCTCTTCTCTAAGTTTTAATTGGTTGCTGTGTACCGGCCGGCCTTCACAGACGTCAAGCTGGAGGACATTACGTGTGGTGGCAGGGTCAGCTATCGCACTGCTTTGGCTGTTATCTCTGCAAAGACACTCTGTGGTACAGAGTAATGTGAAAACATCATAATGAGGCTGTCTCATCAAGGAATCTATTTCTTGTCAATGTGCAAAGCTTCCAGTTTATTAACCATTATACGTAAAGGGCTAGAATAATAACATGCAGTAAACGTTAGAATTTTTTTTTGCTGCAAACCAGTGTGTTTATGATTAAAAAATACAGTTATTTAAAAACAGTTTATTTAAAAAATGTTCTCTCAATTACAGTAACTAGTTGCATATTAGCATGCTTATTATTAGCAAGTAGGGCTGTAACGATACACCAAACCCACGATTCGGTTCGTATCACGATTTTTGACCCACGATTTGGTTCGTATCGTGATTTTTTTTCGTGGGAGGTGGGAGAAAAAAAGCGATACATTCCTTTCAAAGAGCCGTTCAAAAAAAACACTCCTGCGCTGGGTTCGCCCCTCCCTCTATAACTGTTCTGTCCCGCGGAGGAGCTAATTTGGGTGCATCTGTGTGAAACGCATAGGTAAAAAAATAACGACAGAACGAACAGCTCCCCCCCAGCCGCGACTCTGCTCCCATCATTCATGTTTATGAGCCGTTCAAAAGAATCAGTTTGTTTGCGAACGTCACAACTCACAACATCCTTTATCTCCACCGGGTAGCCGAAATGTTGCCATACTGCT
>JAUCNO010001573.1:0-11638 GCA_032353835.1 Enteromius viviparus | reverse complement strand
AAGTTGCAGCCGTTTTTTTCTGTTTGCATGCGTTATTTTTAAAATGCAGTGCGTTGAGCTCTCTCGGCCACCGTACAGATTGCCTGTCAATCAAACTCAAATAGTTAATTGAATAACAAATAGTTAGGTTAAATACTTACTAAAACACTTACTACTAAATTAATATGTTTTTTTTTTTGAGAGAAAGATTTGCAGCAGTAATGCATTATTTTAATATCATTTTATGTCTTATTTTTTACAGACTGGACCATATTACGGACGTAAAATGATGACAGGCTACCTTGCTGCACAAGGTATTAATGCATCAGAGGTTCGAGTGGGACAGACATTGGCTCAGATGCATGAACCATATCACCGGGCTCGATGCCAGGTAGAGTTGAATGGCATAATACATTACTTACTATGTTAAATACATCATCATGTCTTGGCATGTAAATAATTATACATTGTGGAATCATAAATCAGTGTATATTTGTTCATCAGCCTTTATTTGTTATCGATAATACCCGAGTGAGGTGTTTCAAATTTTTGCTGTTTCTATTGCATTCTGTTGTAAGAAAAAACAAAAAAAAAGATTTAATTTGTTTTACTGTATAAGTGCAGAATATTAAAAAGTCTTACTTTGTCCTTATTTCAGGGAGCACGGAATTTGAATCCGATCCCATACAATGCAGAGTATGTGGGTCATAAACTCCATATGGACCAAAATGAAAAGCTTTGCATGTTTGGTGTCACACATGTAATAGCGATTGATGGCTTCAGCAAGAAAATTGTTAGCCATTCCACTATGCCAATCAAGAATAATTTAACTATTTATGAAGAGGTGTACAAGTAAGATGAAATATTCTATTATCAAATGTTCATATTTTTTGTATACCTTAATGTTAATGTTAAATTCCAACTATTTCTTAATTCTTCCTAGAAAAGCTGTCCTTTCCCATGGGATGTGGGACCAGGTCAGAGTGGACCATGGCACAGAATTTTACCTAACCCTTTTCATGCAGGAAATGTTGGCAGAACACAGACATAACCAGCAGAGACTACCTTACCTCCAGACAACATCAACTAAGGTAAGATTAATAAAGAAGGAAAACGCAGTTAGTAGGTCTATCTAAACTTTTAAATTACTGAATAATGTAAGTACAGTTTAAATAGAAACAGCCCTAGATGCATATATGTGGCATAAATAGCTTATATAAATAGCCATGTATGACGTAGCATTTGTTCTGTTGTGTCAGAACATTTTATACTTTGTAATTTTAAATTACGCTTTACATTGTGTACATTGTTCTTTTAATCCACAGAACCACACAGTAGAGAGAATGTGGCCTGAAGTAAATAAGCGGGTCAATTTCCCAATTAAGAGTGCTCTTATCCAGATGGTTGACCAGGAGTCTTTGGACATGGAGGATGGGTTGACGAGATACTGTGTGTCCAGTCTTACATGCCAGATCAGCCAGATTGGAGTGCAGAGATTTGTTCATGCATGGAACAGTCATAAAATTGCAGGTATGCTGGACAGTGTTTTTACTTTTGTTCACACACACAAAAAAAGGGGTATTTTAATTTACATTGGTACAATTTGCAGACACTTTTAGGCAAAGAAGACAAAAAAGCCTTCAGAAATTCAGGCTGAAGTCTCACTATCTAATTATGGGAAAACTACTGATTTCAATCTTTGACATTATGCACTATTATGAAATCCTTATGCAATATTATAGGGATGTGACGTGATCTCGTGGCGTGAGATCTGATGCGTATCGCTGTATCTTACTGGTCTTTCAAGAACATGATTTATTTGCTAAATATTTAGCAGTGTTTACATTATAGCTGCTTGATTTAATCATTACAATATGATTATTCCATTCAAACATCCATGCAATCCTTTTCTTTATCAAGGATTCACATTGCGCTGCTCATGTTCCACTGATGGTTCTGATGTGAAACAGGTGTTTTTTCAAACACAATGATTATTTCTGTGATTACATACATTTAAAAAAATAAATAAATACTAGGGTAAAGGTTTGTGTGTGTATTTACATATCCTGGTTATTAGTTATAACTTCCTGGATATATAAAATACCATTGACAACAATGCAATACCATTCTTATTATTATTCAGTACTCCGCTGCCAGAATATGGTTTGCTGACAAATGTCCTAAGGTGTGTCTCAAAAATAACCAGCATTATTTACTGTAGTTTTATCAGTATTTATTTTTCTCAACTTTTATTTATAGGCAAAGGCATCCCCAATCTGCTGGCAAGAGATGGCTGCAAAACAAGGATTTTAGCAGAATTTCTGCCGATGGCATCAGAATCTGCTGAGATGTACCGTCAGAAAATGGGACAGAGATTGACCATGCCATCATCATTTGGTATTGACCCATTCCAGTCTGAGGAGGGTAAAGTTAGGGCAGAGACAGAATTTAATTTCCTTTATTTTGACCTTGGAGATGTACAGTAAATGAGCATTACCACCCGTTCCAGGACTGTTTAACTGAACTAATTAACATCACCAGAAAAAGTGCAAGATTTGCTTTATATTGTTCCATGTATAATAAAGAACACTACATCAGTAGGTCATGTCTTATTGTACTCTAATCTTTTTGTCTACTGTAGCATGCATGTATAAAATATTAGGATAACAGCAGTTACAGTTAGTATAACAATGAATAATATCCCAGAAGAAATTGATCATTTGAGTATTTTTTTTATTGGTCGGTTTAAACATACTGGTAATAATGACAAAATATTTAAACGTAAATGGATTATAAAATAGTTATTTACTACTGTAAATGGTTTGTTTTGTTCCTGAGAAGGCCATTAAAACATTATCTCAAGCAGATGACTAAAAAATACAAAACAGTCAACAGACCTGATAATTGAGAACATTAAGAACATAAAAACAAATAATTCAGAACGCTAAACCAACCATTGCAACCTCAGGCCGAGCTGTACTGTTTGTCTAAGGCCTTAATAATGCTTAAAACCTCAGAAAGGCCAGCAACAACCACAATGGATTCTCTAGAGATTGCAGACCTGCATTTCACGCATGCTTGACCTTCCTCAACAAGAATATCAACACACTGTCTACAGCCAATTAGACTGCGACAGCAGCGTGCCAACACGGGACTTTCCATCACTCCTGTGAGAAACACAGAGAAAAATAACTCATTTATTTAAAAAAAAAACACTTTACACAGCTTACAATACTTATGGCTGATCCTTACATTTAGCAGACTGATATTTCCTAATTTTTTCCATAAATAGCTATGCTAAATATCAGATCATAACAAACGGCAGGTATTTGTATACATCCTATATCATACCACATATTCTCACCCTCTCATTTATTCAAGTATGAAAATCACTAAATCTGCGTCAGTGACCTGAACACACTGTTGGGATTTATTTAGTAAAGGGAACCCATGATGTCTCTTACTGAAATATGTAGTAGAAAACAGATGAAACATCTAAATTTATATTTATTTATTTAGTTATATATATATATATTTTACATATATTTTACAAAATATTACATATTTTAATTAGAGATAATACATATAATGCCACATAAGTCTTAATACCCAGGCTTCCCTTTAAGAGAATATTTTATGAAAGTTGTTACATGTAAAGTATGGTTCTTTTAATCTACATATTGCACAGGTCTATGTGATGCCCAAGTGATTACTTGCCACTGCACACACAGCACTTGAACGTGGTTCGTAGAACCTCACTCTGCTGTTCAGTGAGGCCCTCACTATGCTTACACAGCTCTCTCAGCTTGGCCGAAACAGCCGGTAAACCCTCCGATGCAAGAAGGAACTCCTCGATTTTGTCCTTTATGTCAGAGAGCCCAGAGTCCTCATGTCTTGAAGTTTGCCTTTTACAGAAATAAATAAATAAATTAAAAAAATAATCATAATTAGTAATAATGGTCTATTTTTTTTTCTGTGAATAGTTTAAAGAACTATGTGAGGTCTTAATTGTAACCAATGTGTACCTTAATATGGCTGTATGGCTTTGTATGTCACTAAAAAATCTTTTATCTTTTGCAAAAGAAAGTCAGTCACAGGTTTAAAATAACAAGGGGATGAGTAAATAATGACAATTTTCATTTTGGGGTGATAAATATCTGTGCTATTCTTACTGTGCTACGCATGCAAGTACATTTCATCATCATCTTAGCAATACGTCAAAGAATTTTTTGATACACTGTCGTTCTACATCCCATGGTCCTGCTATGTTTCGACATTGCTTAATTCTAGGTTGTATGCGGTTTGTTTGATCACATTAAAGATAAGGTTATGTCTAAATCTCAAAGTTTTCAATAACTTTACAGGACAATGTTGTCAACTCATGATGCTTACTGAATATGTGCCACCAAACAATATCAATAGAACTATGTGTCTGGAAATAAAAAAAGGTTTGAATAATCAGTGTTGGTTTTGGATAGCAAAGACAACTTATCTTTTGACACAAGATAAATCTAGTAAAACTGTTATCATGGTGGTGGGGTCAATTACAATCTATGAATGTACATGGAATGCAATTTTAAAGGGATAATTCAACCAAAAAATGAAATATGGTGCTTATCTGCTTACCCCCATGGCCTATCACTTTAAATCCACTGTAGATTTTCCATAATTTAATTGAAAAAAGTTCAAAGATTATGAAACTCCTCTGGTGAGAGCACTCATGAACTTACCCTCCTAGTTTCCTACGTTTTCTCCTCCCCATCTCTGCAAAAACATCCTCTGTAATAGCAAAAATGCGCCTGGAGCTCTGTTTCCAATATGCAGACCCTGTGGCAGTGGGGATAAAAAACAAAAACACAAAAAAAAACATGTGAAATCACTGATGAGCTGGGGCGAACTTCAGAATGAATTTGTTGTAATACCCACTCCAGCCCACAACTCAGACCTTTAACTCCAGGGGTGTCGAGAAGCACATTTCCTTGACTATCTGTCAAGATGATCCTTGTTTCATCACCCAAAGCTTCTTTTACTTTTGATGTCATTGCTGACAGACAGGCCTCACTCTCCTCGAAGGGTATAACTAATGCTTTGTCTTGCACTAACTTGTCACCCTCAAGCTGCCCAAGAAAAATGGTTCTATGGAAACACACACACAAACACCCTGTACCCATCAGAAGTGGTAACTTTAAGCACTTATATCTGCATTACTTACTAAAAGTATTTTTTTATCAGCTAAAAGGTCCATTTTAAACCTACCTTTGATATATTTTGGGGTTAACTGCAGGACTAACATTTCGTGTTGCTGTTGCTGTTGCAGTGGCAGATCGGGAAAACGAAAAACGAGGCCGACTTTGTCCAGGGTTTGGGTTAAATGGGACTGGGCTAGGGAGTGGCCCACATACATCGTCACCCATCACCTGGAAAGTACTCCCACTATTCATAAGGTCCAAACAGCTAAAAAAGCCAGATGAACCTGGGAAAACGGAAATTCCCATGTCACTAGTCAAGTACACACTTGACTGTGTAACCTAGACAAAGGGGACAAGAAATCAGCACAAGATCAGAATACAAATTAGTTATTATTGTGCTATACTTTGGACCAACAAATTGTCATCAGCTTTCAAAGTGTGGAAACTCTGGTGTCTTGAAAAAAACACCTTAATATGGAAAAGTCATGATGTATTGTCAAGTGTGGTGGCCCATACTCGAAATTGGTGTTTTGCATTTAACCCATCCAAGTGCACAGACAACAGTGTACAGTAGTAATCTTAAATTTAAATTTACATTTAATGTAACTTTATATTTAGGCTCAACATGTAACTCAACAATTAGGCTAAATGTATATTTAACACTTACAAAACATTATCAATTGTAAATTGAAAAATTGAAGCTTATTCTGAAGAATTTGTTGAGTTTTGGGAGGAAACTATGTGTGTGTGTATATATATATATATATTTACGTTCTATGATTAAATTATTTTTACGAGATCAAACCTTGAAAATCCTGGCCAAGTTGTCCACTGTTACATCGTCCTCTCTCAGAACAGCGACCAGAGAGCCTCTTTTAAACGTGTACGTGCCGGTGGTAGCCATTGTACTCGACTTGGTATGACAATTAACGGCGCCAATTTGGCCATCATGTGCAGAGTCTACGTCACATCCGTTTAGAACAAGCAGCGACACTTAGTGTTCGTTTTATATTTATCTCAATATTTATTTGTTCTATTTTGTATACTGTGTGTTGTACTTTTATAATCACCAGCATATTAGATTGTAAAGTAACATATTTTACACAACACTTCTTTACTTTTAGGGAGTACATTTTAGTTAAGTGATTCGGGTGAGGGTTTTGGGGCTGCCTTAACCCAGCAAAACTCTAATAAAAGATTTTATAAAAACAAACAAACAAAAGAAAAAAAGAAAAAAAAAAAACTGTAATTAACCTGTAATTAAAAAATATACCAAGCATTTTAATAATAATATAAGTTATTAATTAAATTTTAATACTCCTATAATTGTAACAATAATAAAATAACATAATAATAATAATACCATATTACGAGAAAGGATTAAAAGATTAAGTAATCTTATTTTAAGAATAGTCAAAACATTGAGAGAAAAAAAAAGGTTGATAAAATTTGCCCTACGCTCGTGTTTGGACATTCTTCTCTTACCTTCCCCAATAATTCAGACTTTTCTTACACGAATTAAGGTAATACGTTTTATGGCTTTAAATGTGGTTGTTATTTAAAATAATAACACTTGTTTATTTAACAATAACCTTCTTAAAACCTTCCATACCTCCTTTCCTCTTCAACCTGTACACCTCAGACTTTTGCTATAACTCTGAATTTTGTCATGCTCAGAAGTATGGTAAGGTCATCATGGAGAGTATCAGGGATGATCAAGAAGAGGAATACAGGAGTCTGGTGGGGAACTTTGTTGTATGGTGCAATACAAACCACCTTCAGCTAAACACCTCAAAGACTGAGGAACTGGTTATAGACTTTGGAAGGTCAAGACCCAGTCCACGAACAGGATGATGAGGACAGGAAGGATTAGAAGTTGCCCAGTAAAAAAAAAAAAAACTGAGCAATGTACTTCTGGGACAGTGCAATAGATAACATAACTGTGTAATCAGTAATCACTTCAATAATAATAATTTTTTGTATTGAATATTAACATGACTGTGAAATAATGTTTTTATCTGACAACTGTATTTTACTACTTTTGTGTGATTATTGCTACTAATATGTTTAAATCATGTTTTTATTTCTATGTATTTATTATTGGTTTCATTTTCTTACATCGGCTTATAGATAGCCCTTCTTTTATTTCTCTCTATTTTTACAACTATGCCGGTGTGCTGCTGCTTGAAACTGAATTTCCCGGAGGAATCAATTCTAATCAATCAATCAAATGTGTTTGGTCATTCAAACCCCCCGACCCCCCCGGCTACAGGCATGATATAGGAGGGTGCATAAAATGTATACTTACTATGTTAGCAGGTGCTGTTCATTGTGGTGGTTCTGAATTTGGTGACTCCTATGTGTATAAGTATAACTAATTTATTTTTATTTTGGCGTGTTATTTATACACAAAAATGACATGCATGAGAACAACTCTTGGTTAAGATTAGAAATGTGAAGGGGGCATCATGTGTACACATCATGTTCGAGCACTGTTATTCCCCCCCGTGCTAACAGTATTTTCCTTGCTGAATTGTGTTGTTACTGTAGCTGAGTCCAAAGCCAGCCTGGAGAAGTGGACTGCACTTTATCAGGCCTCTACCTTCAGACCTGCTGGTATAGCTCTTAAGGTCACTGAAGCATGCAAACCCCCCGACCACAACTCTCTCATGATACTCTTGAGCAAGGCACCGTTCCCCCAACTGCTTCCCGGGAGCCACAGCAAAGGCTGCCCACTGCTCAAGGTGTGTGTGTGCGTGTTTGTTCACCTCTCACTGCTGTGTGTGTGCACCTGGATGGGTTACATGCAGAGCATGAGAAACCATACCTGGCCACATATCACGTCCTTTCAAAAGGTTTTTTCTGCTATAGAAACTAGTAAATTTGGTAGCATGTGTGCAAATATTTAAACTACATGTGTTACAACTAACCCCGTGTAAGTTTGTGCCCCACGCTCCCCGATACAAGTAGATTTTTTATTATATAAAAATGCAAAATTGTAATTTCTAGTGTTTTTTTAGACTGCTTACACACAAAATCTTTACCTTTCACACAATGTCTGAAACGGGACCCTCAAATACCAAAATAAAACACAAAATCTGCTAAACCACACTTGTTGTTTTTTTATGTCATAAAAAACACTTTGTTTTGCACAACAACCCACAGTTCTCTTTGTAACACAAAAATAAAGTATCTTGATCTTTTTTCAAACACTACCAATCAAAAAGCCACATTCACACTACTCACCTGTGCAAACTCTTACTGCTTTACACCATCCAATCATGGCTTTAGAATATGCCTTGGAATAGGCTTTGGAATAATCACCTTTTTCAAAATCATGTTTGGTTCGTATGGTATAACACTACCAAAATCAAACCCAGACTGTATTAGAAAGGTAGAAATGTGACAAATGTTTAAGAAGATGTTTAAGAAGTGATTCAAACCGAATCCGACGTGTGCGCCAAATTATTGTAAAGTGTTTAGTTATGCAAAAGCTATATGAGATGTTTTGCCACTTGTGTCTCAAATATGTCTGAATTATGTGTAGTGTTTTCACAAAATGAGCCTTGTTTTTAAAATCACTGCCTGCGTAAATTCTTACTGTTCAAAAACAGTACTTAAAGAGATGTGTCATAAAAGAAGAGCTCAACATTTTAAAGAGCTTTGTGATATATCCAAAAAAAAATTAATATTAAGGAAAAGACAAATGTTTGCTTTTGAGCTGTGTTTGTTATTGTGAATGCGGTGATTCATTCATTTTCTGCGTGCCATTCTTCAATTGTGTGTAAAGTTTGGAAATAAAGAGGCAAAGTTTTTAAAATGTAAGGAGTTTGAAAAAATTTAAAATTAGACTGATTAAATTAATGAATAAATGATTGCTTTTATAATTTATAGTTATAAAACCGACATATACTTATCTTGATCTCATCTCTTAAGTGTACACTTCGTTTTATGAAGAATGGCAGAAAGAGCATCTAAATGAGGTTTTCTATATTGAGAAATTATTTAGGTGTACAACTGGGTGACTATAAGCTAAATATCACTTAGCAGTTTAAATATAGCCTGGCCATATATACTTGTTATTTATATATTTATTTGTTAATTAATGAGCAAAAAATATATTTTATTTTCCATTTATGAAATGTTTAATTTTATGTTTTGTATTCACTAGTGTTTAAAAATACAACAATTTTGGGGGTAAAAAAGGAAAAATGGACGCAAACGCGCTGTTTCATGCTCATGCAGTAAATGTTTCATTAAAACAAACTTTTAATTTGAAAATGTTAAAGGGTTGCCTCTTACGTCTCACGCGTCGTGCTTTCAATATGAACTGATAGTGATGTGCTGGGAGTGGAGGTTTGCCATAGTATGGCTGAATTACAAACAAGACCTGTACGAGCTGATGAGAGAGACATTAAGGGCAAGCAGTAAGAGACAATCCTTCCATGAGCCTTACATTTACAGTCTCTAGAAAAAATCGGACCTAGTGTCTTGGAATCAGGATGTCGAGACCAAGCACCCACATCTAAGGTCCTCAAAAATATAGCTTTCAAAACATAGAAAAAATCCAGAAGACATGACAATGAACTGTTAAGTCATCAGGAAACGGTTGAAGAAGAAACAGATGGAGATAATGATGTGTTACAGAAGGTGTAATGCTACGGTCCAAAGCCACAATCTGGCTTTTCCATCAGAGATGCAGAGATGATGTTGTGTATATTGAAGCATTATACAGAAAGTACAAGGAGAATCAGCAGCCATATATGTGTACGAGTTGGTGCTGAGACAGCCTATTAAAGGCCGCTCTCCCATCCCTGTAGCAACTTATGTAACCTGCCGCCACACCACTGCATCTGTGCTATTTATTCTGGAATCATTTCAAACTGATTATTACAAGTTGTTTGGGAAGAAATCAGTGCGGAGACCAGTGATGATAATGTGTGATGGGTCCCTTGTGCTGATGCAGTCTATTGCGTACACTTCCTGCAAACTTCCTTTGGTGAGTTTGATCTGCATGTAGTATGACATCATCACTGGACAGCTGAAAGCTATCAGGAAGATGCCAAGTCTTCATCGCTGCCTAAGCCTCGTTTAGAAGAAACAATGGGAAATGCACCTGTATGTGAAAATGGGGAGCCAAATGAGTATCATTTACCTACATTCATGCCTAGCCTGTTTATTTCCTACCTCAGGCACCTCTCTGGTCTGGTCTTATGTTGGGTAACTGGACTTGAGTTGTGTGAGTTGAAGAATGTCAAATATGTGAATTGTAAGTAGCTGTATGCAATTGAAATTCATTTCCCTCGTCCAACAACTTTATGCGCTGCAGAGACTTATCTACGCAGGTACATGTTTCACAATATATAGTACATGTGCTGCTAAAGAAAATATTTATTTATATTTTCACAAGCATTTTTGTAAATAATCTAGAACTACACAGAGGACAACAGAACACAGGGTGTGATGGAAAACAGTCAGAGTGATCTGAAGAAAATACAATTCCAGAGACACATTTATCAGCACACTGTAACGCTTTGTTTCTTGTTTACCGTCTGTCACTGTTTAGTTTTGGTTTCGTTTTCGCCCCTTTCCTGTGTTTCCTTATTTGGTCTTGTTCCTGTCCTTGTTTAGTTAATCAGTTACCCGTACCACCTGTGTTCCTCACCTGTCCTGATTTCGCCCTAATGTTCAGTTTGTCTTGTCGTTTGTTGGATTATTAATGTTGTTTCGTTGCTTGGATGACTTTACCTGTCTGTTAGAATTAAAAGAAAGTTTATTTGAGAAATCCTGTTTCTGTCTTCGTGCTTCCTGCGTCTGAGTGGGACACACACCATAACGCTCTATTAATGTAGTTCTCTGACTCTCTACGCAACAAAAAGGGGATTTTCTCCAAATGTTTATCTTCAGTATAAATAATGTTAAATACTGATTTATCAGCACATCTTTCCAATGACTCTGATTTTAAAGACACACAGGGTACATGTTGAGCGCTGGAAACAAAGAAAGCCTCACATCTATAGTAACCACTTAAAAAAGGGTTTCCCATTCAAGAGAGCCAAAAAGGTCACATACAACTTGTTGTCATCAGAGTTGGACAGTACTGCAATAGTTTTAAATGTAAAAATGATCTGTACTTTACCAGTGTTTTTCTTTAGAAACGTATACTTTCCAAAGTATAGTGTAGTTATTTTTGCTGCACCACATTACAAATACAGGTATGTGCCAAAAACTTGAATATCATGGAAAAGTTTATTTGTTTCTTCAAAAAAATGTATAGCAATTCGTCACTATATATATATATATAGTGCTTTCTTGTACATGTACATAAAGGTAGGTTTGTTACTATTTAACAACTTTTATTAACTTTATTGCTATATTGTGACATTGCAACTGTAAGGGTTAGAAAAGAACAGCATGTACAAAATATATGTTTACTATACTTTTGAGTGTGTACTATTGTCCTTTTGCAT
>JAUCNO010001569.1:26364-36513 GCA_032353835.1 Enteromius viviparus | reverse complement strand
TGCTTATGAATATTTAGTAAATAATTAGTTGATCATTAACTAATCCCTTATGAATGCCTTGCAACTGAACGTTATTAAGTGTTACCGAAACTTTCTAAAGGACAACACATTTTAAATTAAATACAGGTCCAGCATCCTAATGCTCAGCAAATATTTTTTACACTGTGCACAGGTTTGAGAATATGTAACACAATAACACGAGTCATAACACATTCAGTGGTGTAGTCAGGGCTATAGACACATAAACGTTTCTTACCCACAATCCAACAATGAAGACAAATGAAGTGAATTACAATGGGATTGAGATTATGTAACATATGATACATGAGTCATAATACATTCAGTGGTGTAGTCAGGGCCATACACATGTGCGTCATATTTTACCTTCTTTTCAGGGTTGTTTGTGTATTACAACTTCTAAGGATATTTGCGTATATCCTCAGTATACCCATCTTGTCTGTAATCTACTATCATTTTAGCTTCCCCTTTAACTGTGTCCCATGCTGTTGTGTGAAACTTATTTTTAATTTTTTTGGGATTTGTGCATTATCACTTCTGTTATTCTACCTTTTCCCGCTCATAATCGACTGTGTGTCATCATGTCCACTGCAGCAAAAGAACTCAGATATGGGCTATAAGGAAACATGCCAGCAAGTAGAAACACTGTACTTGCATTGGCAAGTAAAATGAATAACAACATGTGAAATATTAGTTTCCCTAAAAGTTTCACAATTAGAGCCAACCAAGCTGGATGTTGTAGTGAGAAAGTGTTAACCCTTTATACTAAAACAACATGCCAACACTCATGATTATTGTAATGTCAATATTTTGTGATTATATTATTTGTCATGTTTGTCTTTTATAATTACCACTACTCATTGTGGCCTGCAAGAAAATGAAAAATGCCCCAGCATACTAAGAAAAGTCAATACATATATATTTCTGATCCAACACAGCTTTTGAAAGTGATGTACTCATCAGTGGTGCAGCAGCAGAGCACAGGTCACAGACATTTTAACTCAGTTCAGTCAAACCAATTATAAAATGATTCATATATGGGAATCATTAGTTAGACCACAACTGGCTCATGGTCTATCCACAGATATGACCTTTAATGTTACCAATTCTCTTTTGTAAAACCTAGCACCCAATACACACCAGGCCCTAAACAAGAACATTTGACCGGTTGTGTGAATGACCAGGTCAGGGGAATCCCTGTTTGAAGAGACTAATGTCAGGGCAGAGAAAGTAGGGAAGTATGTCTGCTGGAAGACAGAGGGGTCTTTGTGATGCATAACACAGTGGATTCATATCCACATGGGTCTCTCACACACAGACAACCACAATTGTAGTAGACAGTACAGCTGTCTATATTTGTCTGTTAATATGACTGCTTATTCATAAAGATACTGTTGTGCAAGGCAGAAACATTTATGCCACTGTTGATGTATTCTGCAATCATTAAGACCTTCACTAATTTAATCTTAATTTAACCCTATTTTGTCCACGATTACATAATAACTTATTTCTCAAAAACTAAACCTCCAATAAATACTAACAAGTACTTCTATGTAAAATCAGTCTGTTACTGTGGCATTCAAACAATTCTATCACTGAACTGGGAATAGGCCACATCTGTGGGTGAAGTTGCCACCATATGCATCTTAAAGCAACGTCTGCTGATGCAATTTCCAGTTCTAGTTATCCATGGAAAGAGGCCAAGAGTGGGACAGCAGAGCATCAGAATGGTTCCCTGAGTTCCCCTTTATTGTAGCGGGCATTCTTCTGATTGCTTACTCAGTTTTATACTGATTGTGCTGTATTTGTTTATTTATTTATTTGCCTTAAGGCATATAATTCCATATTCTTCATCATTTCTTGTTTGCTTTCCTAAAGATTATTTTGAAGTAAAAAAAACTCTATACATTGTTATCTTTCATTATTTTTATGCTAAAAAGCAGAAATTCCATCAAAAATGTGATTGTATAAGGGAAAAAAGTGTTAGGATTTAATTGTTTTATTTATGCATGTGTAACATTAAATAAATATGGCTAAAACGTTCTAGTTTTTTAGCCTGATATAGGTGCACAAACACATTGTATTTACCTGGCCACGATGAAGTAGTGGGGGTGGGGTTCATGTTACTAATTCCCATCCTTGCACACAAATTATTTACAAACACGAGCTTTAGTGCCTGTCAAATGGAGAAATTTGGCCTCACAGTGTAACTGGGTATCTTTATGGCTTTATGTAGCATGTAATATTTACCCATATATTATGCATATATATTGATATATATTAAAAAGAACATAATTTATATCAATCAATCAATAGACTGACAGCCAAAAAATGTACCTAAAATCACCTGATATGAAGCAAATCAGTGACACAGTGATTGTATTTTAAATATGTGTATGCAAATTCATTTTTAAATAAGATGTAATCTTTAATGTTAAGGGTCTGTTTAAAGCAGGACAAGTGATACAGTGCCTTGTAAATGTTAAATGTTAAACTAATTTAAATTACTTTTTTCTCTACATCGAGCTATACTCTATACACCATAATGACAATGAAAAAACAGAATTGTCACAGCTGTAAATTTATGAATAAAAAACTGAAATAAGTACATTGCATAAGTATACCCTTAACTAAATATTTAGCTGAAGCATCTTTGCAGTCCCAAGCTTTGATCATCAGCAGTTTGGCAATTATCTTCCAGTCTTCTCATTTCTTCACCTCTCAAGCTTTGGCAGGTTTGATGGGGGCAGATGCAATGTTCAGGTTTCTCCAGAAATATTTGATTGGGTTGAATCCCAGGCTTTGGCTGGGTCAATTAAGAACATTCACAGATTTGTCTAAAAGCCACTATTGCTGTGTGCTTAGAGTCATTGTCCTGTTGGAAGGTAAACCTTTGGCCCGGTCTGAGTTTGAAAGTGTTCCTTCTGCTCTGACCAGTCCCTCAGTCCCTGCCTTTAGCACTCAATTATTTTGGTACTCTGCAGGTGATGAGGAAAGCAGAGCTGGTTTCCTTCAAACATGATGCTTAGAATTGAGCTTCATAAGACTAGAGAATCTTGTCTTTCAGAGTCGGAAGGTCCTTTAGGTTCCAAGTGTGTTGTCATGTGCCATCACCAAAGCCCAAACTGATAAAGTGTTGCAGTGATGTTTGTCCTTTTGTAAAGTTCTTGGTTCTTGGTCACCACAGTAACCAAAGCCTGTGTGCATCAGTTGCTCAGTTTGGCCAGGAGGCCAGATCAAGTAAGAGTCCGGGTTGTTTCAAATGTTTTTCCATTAAGGTTAACAGAAACTACATTATATGCTTCTGTCTCCCTTCAGTGAAGCATATTTTTTTTCTGAACTATTCCACAGATATGTGGCTTGACACAAACCTGTTTCTCAGCTCTTAAGGCAGTTTCTTTTGACCTCAATGCATGGTTTTTGCTGTGATATGCATTATCAGCTGTTAGATCTTTTATTAAGATGTTTTGTGCCTTTCCAAATCATACACATATACATATATATTTTTAATACATCTGCAAAGATGTTAAAAATAAATTTTTTGCTTTACGGTTATGGTGTATGGAGTGGGACAATTGTGGGAAAAATGTAGAAGTTAAAGCAGTTTAACAATGCAGCAACATAAAAAAACGTGGGGGAAAATGAAGAAGTATGAATACTTTCACAAGGCACTGTATATTGAAATATTTAAGGTGGGTGTGTTAGCTACGTACTTACAGGTAAATGATCCAACACAAAATAGATTTCTTTATGAACATAATTATGCAGGAATTTATATACATATACATATATCTGGTATCAGTAATTAATGTATGTTTATATACAAAGCATTATTCTTTATTCATATTTCAATATGAGCACTTGTAATTTTTGATATATGTTGGTCCCTGTCCGTCTAATGTTCATTATGTTCATCTGATGTTCGCTACTTTAATGAATATGATACGTATAGAAAAAAAATTAAGCATTAAGCAAAGGGCTTTTTACATACACAATACATTTATATTCTAAGACTGTACAGAGACACTTTGGATATAAAAATGCTGACTCCCTATTAATTATATTAATTATATATATTTATAAAATTACTACATGTGAAATCCAGTTTTCTACAGTGTCCCTGTCGACACTTCACACGTACTGCGTCTGCTAAGACGTTATGGGAAAAACTCCTTTTTCCTCCTAACTGAAGCCTATCTCAGCCATTGGTTGTGCAGTAGTAATTTTTTAAGCCTATCGACTGGCCGCCGTGCTGTGGAAACCAAAGGCTGGCTCCTGCCAAAGCTTGCCTGAGGGGGACGGGGCCATCTATATATAGCGGCTGAACCGCCACAGGACTTCAGATTTTTTCTCCTTCAGCGATGTGAATCGTCCCTGACTCAAGCCTTACGCCGTTGAATACACCATTGCAGCTGGACTATTCTCCTGCTGCCATCCAGCATCTAAAAAAACTAATTTGTACTAAATGCTCGAAGACGCCCTTGCAGCTGGATAGTTCCCCTGCCAGCTTCAACGCCCCCCCGTAATATCGAGCAGCTTTATTCCCCTCGGCGTATAAAATCTGTAGATAACTACAAAGCGGGGCAAAGTCTCACCATGGCCGGACTCCCCCACAAACTACTCTATTTCTATTCTCTATCTTGCAAAGTTCCGGGTATGATGGACAATATAGCTGCAATAAATGGGTCCATAAAAAAGTGCCCATGCAGCGCGCTGTTTTAGTACTCTGAGGAAAATGGGCACGAATGGACAGGCTACTTCACAGTCTAGACGCGCTCGCTCGTTGGCTTTCCCTGTGCTCCCTGTGCTTGGCCGTCACATGTCAACCCTTCAGTTAGAGGGAAAAAAGGAGTTTTTCCCATGGCGTCTTAGCAGACGCAGTTCTCGTTCCTGTGTCTCAGAGAACCTGGGTTATGGAAGTAACCTATTTGTTTTTACACATCATATTCTATATCATATATCAGTATTTAGCCTAAAATACAGAGATATGACTCCTCCCCTTAGGTCCTTTTGTAAAAGTTAATTTTAGGCATAACACAGCTTTCTTCTTTGCTGAAAACTGAAGATATCAGAGGCACAAGGCCTGGTACCTTCTTTAAAGTGTAAGTTCACCCAAACATAAAAATTCTGTCATCAATTACTCACCCTCATGTCGTTTCAAACCCATTCATCTTCGGAACACAAATTAAGATATTTTTGATGATATCAGAGGACCATCTAACACTCCATAGACAGCAATACAACTGAAATGATGCCAGATCCAGAAACATAGTAAAAACACTGTTAAAACAGTTTGGAATGACATAAGGGTGAGTAAGTAATGACAGAATTTCCATATGTGGGTGAACTAACCCTTTCAGATTAGCCATGTATGGTCTTACAAGGTACCTTTTGTTGTACAATCGAGTAATTAAAAATAATATGTAGTCATTATCACATTTGTTGAACTATCCTAAAGATGGCCCCAGGATCATCTGCACATTCAAAGGTCTTTTCATTTATTAATCCAACGTAGCTTGTTTCCAGGTCTCAGAACATAGCGCGAAGCCCCTGGCAGTGAGAAGCCTCCAGGGCACTGACCCCATTGACCCTATGGTCCATAATCCTTTCCCTTTTTTCGTAAATTTAAAGAAAAATTTAAAAGTAAACTAAAATACACATTTTGTATGCCTTACAATAAGACAAAAATGAGTTTTGCAAAAAGCACTATTAATGAAAATAATATTAGGTCAATAGATAATGCAATACAGCAGCTTTGTTGACTGAGTGCCCCAGAATGGCATACTCCAGAAACGAAATTTTAAATTCACAGTATCATCTCTTGCCAAATTCAAGATAACATCTCTTCTTATCTAGGCTATCAACCAGATTGATTTTAACCATGTCTTCTGCATTCTATTGAACATTACATACATCCAAAACCCCTTCATTAAAAGCAACGTAAATTTATGGCCAGCATTCACCCCTCAATATATATATTTATATATATGTATATATATATTTTTTTTTTCCTTCTTTTTTTATAAAACTTATTCTTGATCTCAACTTGGAAATCATATAATGACCATTACTTTTTTTTTTTTACTAGTATTCATTAGATAATTTCCAGTGGCAGTGTTTCTTGACTCCAGTATTGTGTACCTACAGTACCAGAATGTTTTAGATGTCTCTCTAATTAAAACACCTAATTTAAAGCATTGCTCTCTTAGTGTGTTTGTTATAGGTTGACATCTAAAACATACTAAGAAGTGAGATACAAGGATTGAGATGAGAAACACTAATAACATGGTATAGTTAATTAAGTATTCAAGTTCTATTAGCTCTTATTTGTTAACACTTGGTAGCACTTGTTTAAAGACGCTGACATTAATTTATTCATTTTATTTTACCTGTCACATATAACAATTAGTTAGAATTGAGTTTCATTAAAATGATACTAACAATATTAACAATAAATAGAAATAATTGTACTATGTGTACTACAAAAATAAACAAATAAATAAAAAATACTAGTCTACAAATTGGGTAATAGTGTCTTATTGAGTACTAGAAAAACTGGAACCCTACTTAATGAAATACTAGTAGGATAAATAAAAAATAAATACTATAAAATGAATGGTTAACAGTGCAATTCCACCAGTGAAAACCAACAATATATATTTAGCCAATATAAATATATATAAAGGCAGTACCTGGTGGGCAGTTGCATTCGGGTGGTGAGACTTGACGGGTAGTCCTTATTCTAACCAAGTGTTCATAAGAACGCTGTCAGAATCAACAGATAAAAGAAACAAGTAAACACTTAGCCTTAAATGAATGTAGACATGAAGGTGCACTGGCCAATGTTATACAGAACTGTTTTGTAATAAAAGATGGCAATGCTGCTAACTTCAATATCTTGTGTTGAAGCTGTGGATGGAAAAGGCTGCTCACCTGTGACAGCAGCTCGTCCACTCGCTCCTGAATCATTGAATTAAACTGATCCCTTGAGATCCCATGAAACGGGTTTAAGACCCCCGCGCCACTTCCAATCTCCAGATTCACGATTCTATCCTTTATATCACTGGTTTGAACACTCAGCAAAAAGCAAAACGCGAAGGACACAAGAGAAAGCACAAACGGCATCACATCCACTGTAGCTCCAAGACAGTGCCGTCGCTTCCCATGATCGGTTCCGTTCTCCATTTTTGCCGCGTTTCTGGAATCCTTATTTGCTCCTAAAACCCTCATGTCTCACTCTCAACCGTAGACTGCTATGTGCAATCACCAGTACTGTCAGGAGGAGAATAACCGAGTCTATATTATTTTAATTTGTCTCGGGGCGGTGCGCGATCATGCACTAAAAGACAGTGTGGGCAGAGACTGGTTTCACGGCTTGTACTAGCCCTCTGCGAACTTGTTGCACTACTGGAAAGAACCCCGTGCACGCGTTTAGCCCAGCCTAAGTCTTACGACGAAGCCGTGACAGATTGTGTGGTAAAAATTATTAAACCGCAGACGAGTGGCAAATGATTTGCGCATTCCACACAATCCATTCAACATAACCCCTCTGAAAAACACAAACCGTCAAAACCTTTAAATCTCACTCCTTGAATGATTTTTCTCGTGAGAGGTTGTAAGAACATATAAAATGTTTCAGTGGCATTTCCCATTGAACAATGGCGTTCATAATTATGCACGAGAACTAGGGCATTGTAAGTAAATATATGAGGCACTGTTGTTGTGGTTTTAGTAATGTGTCTTGTAATAATCTACATCGGCACACTTGCCTAGTACACGTGAAAGCAGTTACGAACCTACCAACCAGTACTACATTAACTTATTAATGTAAATATTAATTATTATAATACTAAATGTGGAAAAAAAAGGACTGAAACACTGATTGGTTGACTGATTGATTTAATAACTGCATAATATATTATAACATAATATAATATTATTGCATTAATCAAATGTACATGTTTAGAACAATTACATTCTGCATCATCACCCTCATTTTAAAATAAAAACAAATAAAAAAGATAAAAATTGTATTTGTCTTCCTCTCAAACTCTGTGTTCTTTAAGAGTAATAGAAATTAGCTGACACAGGAAGTATCTCCATCAGGAGCCTGTTCCGTGAAGTCAGTTAGCAGGCTAGCCAGATAAGTTTTAGCTTATTCTGCAGCAATACTGGGTTTTAGGTAAAGAAAAGGGTATGAATGCAACTAGGCTTTTATAGTGTTCATTACCATAGTAAAATACATTTAGGGGCAAGGTATGTTCTGTGTAAGAACAGCCCAAGGTTTCTCTTCCTCCAAATTTAAGTTCACTTAAATGATAATTAATTATTCATAACTATTGTAAATTGTTTAATAAACTCCTTAACAATTACATGTGACCTTGCATGTTCAAACATCAGATAGATTTTTAAATCTTGTTTATTACTTATAAAGCCCTGAATGGCTTAACTTCTCAGTATTTGAGCTCAGTATTTATCACATTGTAGTCATCTACGTCTGCTGCGTTCTCAAAACTCTAGACGGAATTAGACTCCCTTATTCTGTTTCTCAGTCAGATCAGATGGTGGATCAGCACCAAGAGATAATACAGTATCTACAGCGGTCAGTGGAGACCAGAACACATAGATGAGCACCAGAGACAGATCATGGGATTTAGACACACACACACACGATCTCTCACTCCCACACACACACAATAAATTCTTTACATAATCTGACATGGCTCCGTTTGAAATTGAACTGAAAATTAAGTGCTGACTTCCTTTGCCAGAAGAGAACTAGCCCCCCAACTGAGCCTGGTATCTACCAAGGTTTTTTTCTCTCCATTTTTTCAGTTCTGGTTCTTTGCCGATGTCGCTTTTGGCTTGCTTAGTTGGAGACACTTAATTTCTAGAGATTATCGTCAAATTGATTACAAAGATCATATTTAAAATTTAAAATCTAGAGAACCATGTATTGGTTTTCAATAATGATAATGAATAATGATTCAAATATGAAATGCTTTCACATCATGGGTAACAGAAGCCAAGGATCAAATACAGACTCAAAAAGGTAATGTCTCAGAGTTGCAAATACAGAACACAAAATTGAAAGCTGCCATAGAATCTCTGTTATTAAAAATTGATTATCTGGAAAATTGCAGTCGTCGGTCACATCAATGATTAATTCCAGGATAATAATGGAGGAAAGGATAGTGGATATCTCAAAATTAAATTAAAGAATAGGTCATAATAATGAACAATAATCCCAAATTTTGGGGTAATCTTTTTCTGGTGAGCTAATGATGAGCAGGTTTGCATTGCACAACATCAAGATTCAGGTCCTTCCTAACTGAGCATGTTCCACAAACCTTTTGACTCTTATTGCCGTACTGGACTATTGCTATTCTGGCTAGACTTACAACATGTGCAAACAAATGATCTAGAATGCAGCAACAAGATTTGGTCTTCATCTCATCTCCAATTGCTGCTTGCATCAAAGACACTGACGTTTGCATACAGAACTGCCACAGGCTATCTGTGACAGCCTCTTGTTACTCTACATCCCCACCAGAGGCCTGTTATTGGCGAATGAGTGCCCCCTTGTGATGCAATGAGAGAGAGGCACAAAATTACTTACCAGAACATTCTTGTTTACAGTTCTTTGCTGTTCTCGATTTCTTACACAACCTCACGATCTGCAGTAGCTACAAAAAGTCAACACATGGCTATTAAAAAAGCAGATTATTGAGAAAAATGTATCCAAGTCAAATTACGTAATCTTTTATAATCAATTAATCCTATTTTCATTTTAACTAATATTATTAATATTAATTATATTAATTCATATCCACTCGTTGATAAAGGACTTCACAGTATTTCCATGGCATATCTAATTTCTTGGAAATACTTTTGGTCCAATTTTCCTTATTGGTACCATATTACAGTGAGACTCCAAAACACTATTTATAAGCTCCTTGCAGACCATAGATTTAGCAATAAAATGCTAAAGTGCTTTTTTACATTTCACCTTAGTTGTAGTCTTGCTGAACTGGTTGTTGTCCATTTTATAAGCCTACGTTTATGTAAGCCTAATAATTTATACTACACACAAATTTAGTTACTTCACTCATTGTATTTATTCACAAAACA
>JAUCNO010001569.1:9033-19065 GCA_032353835.1 Enteromius viviparus | reverse complement strand
AACCCAGGATTGGTGCAAACTAATTCTAAACTTACCTGGCTAGCCAGCTAATCCGGCTTCATGGTACAGGCCCCTGAAGCCTAAGTTGATTGTAGAACCACTGTCACCAGTAGAGCTACGATCAGCTTAGGTTTCTTATGTTTTTGGCAAACACAGCACAGGTTAGTACTGGTAACCCGTCTCCTCCTTGTCTGTCTGTAGACTATCTGTTCGGCCAGCAGCCTGATGAGGTGCCCATCAACCTGTGTGAGGCCAGAGACAAGTTTATGGCCGACTGGTGTCCGGAGACCAGCCCAGAGCTGGAGGAGATGGCACGGGCCGAGGAGATCCGGGTGGTGATGGAAGGCGCCAGATACACCCCGGCCATCTGGATCATCTCAGACGGAATGGAGCCCAGAGCGCCACGCACCGGCCCACGGGTCGCCTTTGGGAAGAATGTGTAGAGGGTCCGGCTTCTGCTCTGAGGAACAGAGACTTCATGAACACTCACAGACAGAAGCAGGTCAACACTGATGGTTCATGATCATGTTTTACAGTGACTGAGCGCTGTAGAGACGCCAACTGGTCTCTGCGAGTACTGCAACTCCACAGATTTACTCTAAAACAACATTTTTCACTCCTGGTCCTGGAGAGCTTCGGTTAGTTTCTCTCTCCTTTTTGACGGCAGAGCTCATCAAACTCTCTCCAATAAGCTGATGACCTGAATCGGGTGCTTTTAAAAACGCAAGTAACCTATACGTTTCCCCGTCAGCAGGACTGCTCCGTGACGAGCGCCCTCTGGTGGAAAAACAGCGATCTACACCATTTTAATAGTAAAGGATGTCTGTAAGCAGGATTGCCTGTAAAATTGGATTGTAATATATTAAATTGCCTGAAAAATATTGTGCTTGAAATAAATCACTAAATATCGTGATTGTGGTGCATGTGAGTGTTTGTAGATGCATCTCTTTCACACACCTTCATACTGATAGAAGAAGCAGAAGAGAAGTCAGAACTAAAATAAATGACTTTTAAATCAGGAATTAAATCATGAAATTTAAGGCTAAACTCAAGAAAGTAGGAAGTTAAATTGAAAGAGATTCAGTTGTGAACCATATTTCCTCCTGAAATGAATCACAGGTAAAATGCATCATACACACAAAACATACGGCATTTCCAGAAGCAAGTAGGACATAATATGTCATAAAGAAATATAAATATCGACTAGAAAAGTGTGCCCGCGGTCAGTAATGTGAAAAAGATTTAATTAAAGCGCTGCTCGGTGCAGAGAGACGCATGCGCAGTATCGGCTGGGGTTCTGCTGAGATTCGGCTGATGTAGGTCAGATGTAACCTGAAGGAGTCCAGAAGCAGCTTCACACGGGCCTGTGAACGTAAGACAACCGAACCGGACCAGAGAGGAGCTCCGCGTTGATCAGCGATGGAGGGATGATCGGGACCAGACCGGTGTTTGAGGATGAACCGGAGCGACGGAGCGGCGGTGGCGGCCGAGCGGTGAGCGTCGATCGCGGGTTTATTCCACATGAATCAGCGTCACAAACACGGGCCTTCGTTCATTGCACCAGTGTTGTGTTTGTGTGCTGATGCAGTTCATTTGACAGGCCGTTTCCATCAATGCATGCCTGCAGACGCACCTGAATCATTCGGAGAGACACCTGCTCTCTATTTACATCAAACATGATCCATTCAGCAAATCATGTTAACCGTAGCCTATATTTCCCCTCTTCGTGTCACTGCATCTAACATCTGTCCATCACATCATACGGGTTCTGCGTTCATCTGCTTCAGGAAAAGCTGTTATTGGATCTGGGACAGACTAAAATACAGACGGGATTCACTTCATCAGCCTCAGGGAAATCATAAATGTAATGATAGAAATCTGTGTTCATTAACCTGTTTAATCCCAAATTTTTCCCAGCCATGAAAATATCCAAATGATGCTTCATTAGCAACCCTTTGAAATAATCAATAATTATTTTTGGACATTTTTTTGGCAAAGTGTGTGAAAAAATGTGTTTTATTTTTGGTCACAATTGTGACCGGTGGTATAAAGCAACAAATGAAAATCACATTTTTTTGCATTGAAAATTCATTTTTATGTATCTTAGCACAGCTATTTTAAACTATTGGATCACATTCTAGGGTTTGCATTATGCATAAACAACTTATGCACATTTATAGGAACAGTGAGATAAAAAAAATTATAATAAAAATTAAATTCAATAGAAACTGCCATTTGATTTGTAATGTTTAGCTAAGTTCTCACCAATCACTATCAAAATTTTTTCCACTCTGTGACCACACTCAACAAAAATATGTAAATTCATATATCAATACAAAACAACCTAAAGATAATATGTACCTGAAATCTATGTCATATCTTTATGTTAACATACTTTAGCTCTTCGTTTTGGAGCTTTGATTATCATTTTCTCACGGTGCAAACAGGAAATAAACTGCTCTGATCATCTAATAATTTGCACCAATTGTGTAAAACTTTACATATTTAATTGAGACCCTTTATTTTTTCCATATTTGCAGGAAGTGCACTAAAACATCAGTCAGTAAGGTTTTAAGAGCTTTATAAAGGGAAAAAAAAAAATTACGGTAACTATTGTGACCTGTGGGATTAAATGGGTTAATTAATGGAAACAGAAGCTGTTATTAGGCTTTACAGAGTTCTGTTTCAGTAAAGTCTCAGATGAATCTGCTAAAATAAAATCAGACCCAAATAAGCCGTGTCCCAGGAAGAGCACAGATAAAGCTGATGAGCCATGTTTGAGTTCAGATGGAGATTATGAGGTCTTGGCAGATCTGAGCTCGGTTTGAGATGCTCTTGAGATCCGTGTGTGAGATTACTGAGGTGTTTTCCTCAAGAGAAGAGTTTCATGCATCTGTAATAAAGGTGAGAGGAACTGTGTGTCATCTATTATCTAGTGATGGAATATTGCCATGAAAATCTTCTGAATGTGTCTGTAGGGGCATATAATATTTAGTGTGGGTTTGTCAGTGATGTTCTTCGGTTGTCTTGTTGTGAATTTTAAAAATAAAAAGGTACATAACTTTTAATGCAAAACAACATGACAATAATAAGTGATCCGTTTTTTAATCATTGTTAAACTAATTGTTTTGTGTGTTCATATTTAAAAGACAGTTATATTTTGGAAAGGTTTCATAAATGCGCGGTGCATACATGTACTTTAATTAAGGTCCAAATGCGGGTGTTGTTAATGTCATCTTTCTGTGCTTTGCAATGGGTGCTGGTTTTGAAGTGAAATAAAAGGATTACACACATTGTCCTGAAAGATTTCATTCAGCAGTCCTGTATGTTTTTTTCATTTGAGCATTACCTCCTCCCACAAACCTTCTTCTGTTCCGATCAATGATCACGGGAAGCACTTTCAATAGTGATAATCAGGGTATTTACCGACATTCATTCAGGGCCTGAATTTCCATTCTGAAAATGGGGGGGAATTCTTTCTTAGGTAAATCACATGGGGGAGATTTGTTTTTTATTATATTTGTAGATGTTTTTTATTTTTAAATATATAATTATCTCACATAAACGATTGATTTATTGAATGCATTTTTGTTTTTACAATGGGTTACTTTCTTTTTTTTACTTTTTAAAGCTGCAGCCTGTAACTTTATTTGGTTAAAACGATCTGAAATTGATATTTGAGCAAGTACACAACCAGCCAGTGTTCAAAACTAGTGCCTTACTTTAGCCTCACCACAATGCTTAGCTTGTCATCTTTTTCTAGTTTAAGTGGTGCAGGCAGCATCGTTACGTCACTTCTGTAAAGATAAAGAAGCTGTCCTAGCTTCTAGACCGTCTCCGGATCCTGCAGGAGGCACATTGTTTAATTATAGCCTTTTCTCACAGCAGCTGGAATATCTTAATATGATATTCAGAATGTCATTATAAAAACTTTTTTTTTTAACCAAACCTATTGATCTGCTTAAGGTTAGACCCCCAGAGCTGTAAAGGTTAGTTTTATGGCAGATATTTACAATTTCTGGAGCTTCAAAATAATGGCCACTATACACAAGCATTACCAGCTCAGAAGAGCCAGGAGAGTGTTCATCTGAAAGAAGAAAGTTAAATACCTAGGATGGCTTGAGGGTGAGTCGGTTGTGGGGTAATTTTCATTTTGAGTTCTGTCAAATACTGATGTCAACTTGAACATCTGTCTGACGTTACTGTATATAGACGTCTGGTGCCTGGAGGGAGTGTTCTCTGATTTGTCTGAATGTGTGTATGAACTTATGATTTGCACATTCTTGTTCTGTTTTCTCAGGGATTTTGTCGTGGATGGAGAGGGAAATGTGTGCAGAGCTACAGGCTACATGACAGGTAACACACACACACCCAATATAATCAAAAAACATAAGTTTTTCTTTTTGACTTAAATGTCTAAATACAGGTTTGGGTCACTGATTTCATATTGAATTTATATGTGTGTGTTTCTATGTTTATTGTACGTTAAACAAGTGCTTGTCTGTTTGTAGACTGTCTGAATGAAGACACTGATAAAGTTCCTCTTCAAACGCATCCGATGAGAGAATTTGAGCAGGTGAGGTTTCCAGTCTTTGTCTGTAGTGGTTCAGATCCTCTCATGTATAATTAGATTTCCTTCAGTGCTCTAAAACAAACCCATCTGTTTCCAGACCGCCGTCCATCACAGATCCCTATGCTGTAATGTGTGTTAGTCAGGCATGATAATCAGGGCCAGATTAACATGGCCAGGGGCCCCTAGGCTACAGTTTGCCGTAGGCCCCCCCTTACAACCATGAGGACGTCATACGTCAATTTGCATATTTATTATGTCAGTGCGTCATATTATCTTGCTTCTTCACCCAAATTCTCAATATAACTGTTTTCACTGATGTATTTAATGGTTTCTGTTGTCAGAAAAACGGAATGAATATGAAATAGTGACTGAAATGCACCCATAGCTTAAACTAGCTCTACTTTACAAGATGTTAATCTGGATTAATATCTTGATTTATAATCAAGCGTTTTCTGAATAAATTAAATACACATAAGATATAGAAAATGGCTATGCTGTGATTTGGGCTATATTTACATGTAAAATAGAGTTAGCAGCAACATAATCTTTATTTTTACATAATATCCTCAAAGCCGCTCGCTGAACAGAACAGACGCAGAGAGGGGGGTGCGCACGCTGTGAAAACAAGAACTCGCACGTGTGCGGCACTACCAGAGACTTGCCGAGGTTTGTCCAAGAAGTCGCTAGATTTGTCGCTTGCCGCTTTTTTTGAAAAATGTCTGAAAAGTCGCTAAATCTAGCGACAAAGTCGCTAAGTTGGCAACACTGGACGTAAGTCTGACGTTTACAGTATATACTGAAGGTGGATTTGCCTCACCCAATCAGCGGCCGCTTATTTAAATGTTTATTTTAATCCAATGGATATTAAGTTTTTTCTTTCTTTTGACCAATTGGGGGCCCCCGCCTACGCTGAAGCCATATAAAGCCTGTGCATTGATCCAGCCGTGATTGCGACGGCAAACAGTATTTTCTGTTGAGAGTTTTAACGAGGTGTTTAAACCCGCTTTGCTCCACTGTAGCCAAGGGAGTCATATCCTTTGAGATGTAAAGAGACTGAAGGCGCCTGGCAGAAGCCCTTTCCATGACGTGAATTCGCGTTTGCTGTGAAGTGAATTTCATGCGCGAATGACGCGAGTAAACTTAAAATGTTCAAGCGTCCAACTATGCGTGAATCGCGTGATTTATTAGTGCAAGTTGCGTCTGTTGTGCGCATAGGGTAACGTAATGGAGCGGGTCACGCGACTCCACACATGGTATTGTTTTAAAAGGGAAAGTAATCGAAATAAACGTCCTGGAAAAATTGTATCGATTATAGGTTCTGAATGTCAATTACGATTAATTTTTGATTAATTGCCCAGCCCTACGTGAAAACTTTTTAAAAAAGCAAAAAAGTCATATGTGTGCATAACGTTTTGCAAATGTGAATAAATCTAATTTAAATATGACCTGATGTTTTATTTTTTATCCAACGATGTTTTTATTGTCGTCTTTTTTATTTATCCAGAAAAAAAGGAACTAACAAAACCGCGTCAGCGGGGGGCAGTATAACATCTTAACAGTGTTAAATTACTTTTTCTATTTACAACACTCCCACTTAATTTTACATTGAAATGTAAGCACTTAAACAATTTCCATTACTAAGATTAGTACTCAACCTCACAAATAATGTCAAAAATAATAAATCCTTCCAAACTTTTCTCATTATTTTTCTCTGTTACTTTACGTCCCATTTTCATAATATATTGAACAGTAAAGTAATAATATTACACATATTTAAACAGGGTAAAGCCCAATTTCTCTCCTAAGGTACTCAAACCTTTGTCTTGTCAGCGGCTTAGTCAAGATATCTGCCTTGTCAAAACTTTTGGACAATACTTTACTTGTATTTGTCCATTCTGCACACATTCACAAATGTAATGGTAGCGAATATCTATGGGTTTAGTCTTTGAATGATTGACTGTATTCTTTGTGATTGCAATGGCTTCTTGATTGTCCTCCATGACCACTGTAGGCAAGTCACTCATTCCAAGTTCAGTCAGTAATCGCTTCAGCCAGGTACCTTCTTGATCTGCAATATACTCAGCTTCTGCTGTTGACAGTGCAACTGTTGCCTGTTTCTCCACTCAGGAAAAACATATTTCCAGTTGTTGAGCGACGGTCATCCTGATCTCCAGCCCAATCAGCATCTGAGAAACCAATCAAAGTTCCTGACTCTGACCGCTCATACTTAAGGGCAAGATTCACTGTCCCTTTCAAGTATCGAAGAACTCTTTTCACAGCTGTCAGATGTGCAGTGTTTGGATTTGCATTGAACTTAACACTCACTGCTTGTGCTATGTCTGGTCATGTGGCCATTGCTGCATACAACAAACTACCCAAACTACCTGACACCATCATCTTTTCTTAACTTCACATTTGCATCAGCAGGGGTTGCAATGGGATTAGCATTACTCATTCCACACTTCTGGAGGATGGCTTCATTGAAATGCTTCTGATGCAGAAAGACACACTTCTTTGTTCTGTCTTGAACAACAGAGATACCCAGCATATAGGACAGCTTCCCCTTGTCCTTCATCTTGTAGCATCCTTTTAGAGCTTGTTTCAACTCATCCATGCTTTCTGTTGATTCTGTGATCAAAATCAGATCATCAACATACACAGCTAGAATCTCTAGCTTCTGTTAAGATCTCACGAACACACATGGGTCTGATGTGCTCTGTTTAAAACCAATGTCTTTCATGAACTCTGTAAAAGCCTTGGTCCAACAGCGAGGAGACTGTTTAAGCCCATATATAGATTTTTTCAGTTTGCATACAAGATGTTTCTGTCCTGGTTTGATGTATCCCTCTGGTTGCTCCATGTAGATTTCTTCTTCCAGGTGTCCATTTAGAAACGCATCCATCTGGTGTACATGTAGATTATTCTGTACAGCAAAAGACAGTAATATACGAATCGAGCTGAATCACACCACAGTGAAAAGGTTTCATCTTAGTCCGCACCATACATCTGTGAGTAACCCTTAGCAACGAGTCTACACTTGAGTCCTTCAACTCGTCGGTCACTGTGATGCTTGACTTTGAACACCCACCTCGATCCTATTGCCTTACGATCCTTTGGTAAATCCACCAAATCCCATGTCTCGTTTTCTAGCAGTGACTCAAATTCCAAGTCAGCCGCCTCCTGCCATTCCTTTGCATTAACGCCTCTTTTAGTGTGCTTGGCTCTGTAACACAACACACATTAGCAATAAGATCGACAGTTACTTTGTCAGCAAACCCATCATAGCCATATCTCTTTGGAGGTTTCCTGATTCTGCTCTCTAGCAGATTCACTGACAGTGGACTCGTCAGCTGGCCTTTCCCGTTCATCAGTATCAATGGGTATTTCCTTCTCTGAACAGAATACTTCCACTTTCTGTTTCCAGCCGAAGTCAGATTCATTGAATATAACATCTTGACGAATGAGAATCCTTCTTTTTTTTCAATCTAAGAGACGGTAGCCTTTTGCATTGTTTGCATAACCCATAAAGCGAAGCTTCACAGCTTTCTTGTCCAGTTTTCTTCTCTCTGTGTCTGGAACATGTGCATAAGCAAGCAACACAGCCAAATACTTTCATATGACTCATGTCCGGCTTTTTTCCATTCCATCTCTGGCAGGGTGTCACTTTTTTTAGAACAGATGTGGGCAACCTTTTCTGTATATATGCTGCAGTTGTGGGCAACTTAGCATGAGACAGCATACTTCTGGATGCCTCAATCAGTGTTCTGTTTTTCCTTTCAGCAACACCATTTTGCTGAGACGTATGAGGCACAGTCATCTCATGGTGGATACCTTGAGCTTTCAAGTATTCTTGAAATTTACTGGATGGATTCTCCACCATTATCTGTTCTTAGCCTTGTAATTTTTTGTCCACACTCTTGGAGAATGTCTTTTCAAATTCCTTGAATTTGCTCAGAACCTCATTGTTTTGTTTCAGGAAGTAGACTTTGCAACATCTGGAATAATCATCAATAAAAGTTACAAAGTACTTTGCTCCACCTATTGACTCAGTCTGTGTTACCGGCCTCCGACCTAGGGGAAATCTGGACCGGCAGTAAATGAAACACAAGCTTTATGCACTGTGGATCGATAGATAAACTGTGAAAAACACGAGAACAGAGATGACGTCTTTCCATAGCGGCAGTCAGTTTATTACGGAGATAAATAATTTCACTTTCAATTCTTTAAATTCTGAAATAAATTCAACATTTCAAAACTCATCAACACTTAAAAGTGCATATTGTGAAATAGTATTTTACAACAACAAATCCATATAAACATTTGATAATTGTATGCAAACTATACCTTTAGATATAATATAATGTATACTTGAGTAGGAAAACTTATAATCTTACATAGATTTGTAAAATCTTACATAGGTTTATAAAAACAATCAGATTTGGTTTTCATTGAATGTCAAAAAAAATCCAATACACCAGTTATCGAGTAGCTTTCAAAGTGTTTTAAACACCAGATTTCACAAAATAAATATTTGTTATTTCATTGCACTTGAGATATTAATTTAAGATAACTTTTTCTCTTTTTTTCTAATTTAACCCATGCACATGCACACACTGAAAAAGACACATGCTGAAAATGGCGACTGAATCAAGAATATAACAGAAACGTAATTCCAAAACACTCTCAAACATTATAACATGATACAGACTCAATATTTTGGGCAATCAACATAAATCAGGCATTAAACTCACTCGCTGTTTTTATAATCCTCAGTGAATTAAAACACTTCTTTTTTTAGAATAGTTCCACTTCAAAACTCACTTACACTTGTTGTTAAATTACACATTTCGATTTACACAAGTACAATGAAATGAATATTTTGATTAAATATATTTATACCTGTGGAAAACACGAGAACACAGAGATGACGTCTTTCCATAGCGGCAGTCAGTTTATTACTGAGCCTGCTTAGCAACAGAAGGTTCATCTCTCATGTCTTTCAAGAGCGCCTGATTCACCATCTGTTGGCATGGCGGTGTAATGGCAAAATGATAAACTGCAGTGTCAAAGTGTCCATCTTTGTTTCTAATGCAGTGACAATTGTAGCATAGCTTGATGGCAAACTACTCAGAAGAGTTACAATCTGGTCTTCCTCTTCAATTATAGCACCTATTGCTCCAAGCTTGTCAGTCAGTTCCTTCATTCGTTTTAAATGCTCAGTTAAACTTTCTCCTTCCTTCATTTCACATCTGAAGTATTTTTTCTTTAGAAAGTTTATTTGCAAGAGTATCTCTCTCAAAATGTCCTCTGAGCGTATCTTACGCTTCTTTTGGAGTCTGACAGCTTGTTATCAGGTACAGCTGGGGTGAACTTAGGGGGCTTTTTCACATCTGTGGTTCGGTTCATTTGGTCCGGACCAAGGGCAACAAATGATACATTGTAGCATTTTTCTGCCGTTT
>JAUCNO010001567.1:40774-51395 GCA_032353835.1 Enteromius viviparus | reverse complement strand
GTCATTATACATTACCATCACTCTGTTCTCCTATTTGATAATGTTCAGTGCTTTGCTACAATCTGTATTGTTAAAAGTGCTTTATAAATAAAAGTGATTGATTGACGTGCTTGTTTGTAGGGATGTGCTGTTTTGAAGGAATTCGACCCCAAATTTTGTTATAACATAACGATATGAATACAAAGTACACCACCACCAACAACCCCAACAGCAATAAGTAATATATAATGTATTATTAAACTATCAGGTTTAACATATGTTATATATATTTAGTATTTACTATATTATTATTTACATCTTTAAAAAAAAAACGCTACTAAAAAGCAGCATTAGATGCCATCTTAAGCAAAACCTAAAAAGTATAGTTTTATACTATATATTATAATGCTACTGTATGATGACTAGCTAATTTTAGTTTTAAGTATTTTATTTTTAATTTATTTCTAAAAAATACTATAGAATTTTAACACTGGCCTAAACATGAAAATAAATCTTGAATAAGCAGCTATAAATAAACCAGCTAGATTTTTTTTTTTTACATCAGTGCATCGCTAGATATAATCATATCATATCGAATTTTGCGAAACATGTTTATAGTTTATTATTTTTTTGGGTTCATCAACCTGAAATTGCAAGATTGGCAGGAAGTCTGTCTCCCTCGTTCCTCTGGGCACCGTTACCCTTTCGTTGTGCATCTACCTCATTCTTCTCTCTTCTTGTCACAATATCAGTCTCCGAACTGAATACCCTTCCATTCTTCAGTTTTCAGTTCTTTTTCCATCTTTGTTCCTCAACATCCAATTATCCCATTTCTTCGCTATTCTTTCTCAGTCTCTCTCGGCTGTAAGGCACACAGAAGAAAACTCTTTCTAGTAGTGAAAGTAACTGGATGCACTCTTACCCGCACTCCATCTGGCCATGTCAGCACTTTCCTTATATCAGTCTAACTAATCAATAACCACAACAAACCCTGACTCTCCAGTTCTGTATAAATGTGCACCAGCCGGATACAGGCTATACAACTGTGAAGAATCTGACCTTCCCTACTGAGAAAGAAACCTTGGTCAGGGAAGAGTTATGGCTATAGTGGAGCACGAAGGCTAAGAAAATGCCTCTCTTGAGTAGCTATAAAGCAGTGGTTGGGAAGCTAAACACATCAGACCAGGATCTCTCCATCATGACTGCGCTGACACCCTGACATCAGTGATGAGACGTGCACGTGCACAAAAGCAACTCTCACATCACTGATTCAAACGCAATATTTTATAAATCGACACTAAGAGTTGGATAACCTCCATTCACACGAATTCATCAAGCAGTCACTCAGAGGCTCCAAAAGTGTGTCTCGCTCCAGAGAAGAGTCTGTTACAGCGATTTATAGCTATATTTTGGTTATGTCTCCATTTCACTGTGGTCATTCATCAGGAATGACATACATCTCCCTCCTGGGGGTGTTTCTGTGAAACAAAAAGGAAGATATTTTGACAAATGTATTAGTGGATTTGGCACCAATGTTGTTTGGTTACTGAATAATACTCAAAATATCCTTTGTATTACGCAGAAAGAATTAAGCCATGTTTGGAACAAAAAGAGTAAATGATGATAGAAAGTTAATTTTTAAGTAAACTATTAGCTCTCACTGGAGTAGTACCTTTTGAGAAGGTATACTTTTGGACCTAATTTACCCCTAAAGGGTGCATATTAGTAGCTAATAAGAACATTTTGGTACCTTAAGTGTATATATTAGTACCCAAAAGTTATGTATTAGTACCTATTTAAATGGTACCTGCCCGCTGGCAGCGTTTTTTATGTGTTTTTTTTTTAAGTGTACAATATCATTATCTTTGCAACATTCTAATAACAAACTATGTTATTGAATCATTTGCTACGGTTTCTGAAACCTGTCTGCTTTGTTTGTGTTCACAACAGTTATCAACCATATTCGTGGAGTCCCCACATTGCATGGCTCCATAATCAGACACATCAGAATCAGGTCATGAGCTCATTAACAGAGACTCTAAGACCATTTCAGAGGAAAGCTAAAACTTGCAGCTTTGGGGGAGCTGGTGTAGACCATTACAATTCACTTTTTTCTGCAATATACTGTTTAAAATCCTAGTATTATGTGGCCCTATTTCTTTTGTTAGCAGGTCAACATTGGTTGTTATTCACAGCACAAGTTTGCAAAGGTTCACCATGTGTGATCTTATGATGAATGTTTCACAACTGGTTATGTTTCTCATCAAGATGACAGTATCCCAGTCTGAACACATTAATCAGCGTAAACGCGTGAAATAGTTGCATTATCCATGCCGTGTTTTTGTTGTCATTGCACAAAAAAAACACATTCATTCAGACAGATACATTAATATCTGGTATAATCAGTTTTCAAATAATTTACAATTAGAACTTAAATCAGCTTGGATCAGACTTAATGTGCCTTTTCCATCTCAATAGTGTTCATTAGACTATCTGTTAAATCAGAAGTCCATAATGACCCTAGAACTACCAACTGCAGGATTTATTGATAGCATGACAGAGCATGACTTCAAATAAACAAAAGATGGATTTAAAGACACCAGCACTGATGATAGTTATGCACACACACAATCTGTAGAACCTCTCCATAAAACACATCCCTTGCGTGTTCATCTGTGCACATCTCAGCAGGGATGGTGCAAGGCTGAGCTGTCGGAGAAAGAGTGATGGCCATTTTGCATTGAAGAAGAACATCGTCTGCAAAGTCACGGCACTCTCATTTCCATTACCATTTATCTACACATCCATAAGATCGATGTTTAGATTTACATCCTTCCTTCTCGTTTTCATCCATCCCATCTACACACAGGCTGCTGCTTCTAGTATTACATTCTGCAGTTGCTCAACTTCCCAGTTTAGGTTTTACATGTATGTTGGTACACGTATCTACAATTTGGCATGGTACTGCTACATCTAAATGCATGCGCCCCTGTGGATATACGTGCTCATTATACCTGTGTGCAGATGGAGACAAGCGGCAGGCACCAGGCTGAGACGGGCCTGCGTGTCCCCAGAGACAGGGCTGCCCTGCAGGGGTCCAGACAGCCCTGCCATCAAAAGCTGCAGCATGCAGCCATCTGTCTCCAGCCGCTGCACAACTGCAAATGACTGTGTCCCGTCTTGGAGACGCCATGCGTTTTAATGCTGATCTGTGTATTGAGGCTTTACAGGAAGAAAGACAAATACATTACATAGTGCCCCACAGATGACAGATGCACTAGTGATGCTCAAGAAACAGTTTGTGTTAAACCTTAACAACATTTGCTGTCCAAACATGGACTAAACTCCTTCGCATAGTCATTGCAAATGCATAATTATCTTTTTTTCCACTAGGTAGTCTACCCATTACAACATAACATGAACAAAACCATGCACTCACAGGGAAATGTTGTCATCATTCATTTCTAAGTTTGAAAGGAGAAAATGTGAAAAAAACATTGTGAAGAAACATCTAACATCTTATTAATGATAAATCACAATTGCAGGCCGTGTAACTGAAAAAAGTACTTAAGGAAAATTGTATTAAAATTAAAACGTATTACAACGTAAACACAAATTACAAATCTAATATGTATTTGATTTCTTCTTATCCGCCATCTTAACTACTTCTTTTATTGTGAAGGAAAACTGCAGGGACCCCTTCTTAACTTCTCTTTTGTTGATAACAGATGGTTCATAAGTGGTTTTCAGTACAACTTTAGGTAGATAGTTATTGGACTGTATGTTGTGTTCCCAAATCCACATTATAAGCAACCGAAATTCACAGCAGACACAGAGTTTTTTTGTGTAGCATTAAGGTGAACGCGCAGACATACTGTACAGTCAGTAAAATATAACCGTCATTGTACACACACACACACACCGCACTGAAGTTAAATTTACCACAGATGTATAATGAAAGCTAAAGGTAAAACAATAAAACGCATCACGCCACCTACACATGAAGCGTCTTCGCATTATGGCTTGAGCATCAACTTGACGCTCAATTGAACCATTGTGAAATAAACGTACAAAATATACATTTGTCAAGCATTTGACATCTATTACCACCCTAGTCACAAAAATGATACTTAGAGTGACGCGATGAGTCAGTCACACATGCTGCAAACAAAAACCCACACATTCTCGCAGATGAGATGCATCTGTGGGCCGAATCAAAGACAACGGAAGACATAAAATCACTTTGATTTCACCACTCAGACTAATCAGCTGATGAAATCTGCAGTGAAGCTGACGGAGAAAACATGACCTCAGAACAACTTTGAAACCATCTTTTATGCAAAAAGCATCCTTTGAAGAGAGATGAACGATTAATATACTCCCCTTAAACCATCAGCATGCAGCAGGAGGACAGTGAATACTACAAAGCGGAGCAATGGCATGCAGAAACTCGAATATATATTAAACAAAAACACTACAATGTATTTTTTACCAGTAGTATCTAAATGGATCTATTAACAATTTCAGCACTCCTGGGAAATGCAATTCATTGTAAAACACTGAAAAATACATATAGATTTAGATGCTTACTAATTGAGTTAAATGGTCCTTCTTTCATCACTAAAAATAACTGCCTGAATCAGTCATTTAGGAATTGCACTAGTTATGCTTGATGGTTTTTATTCTCTAATTCTTTTATTCAATAGAATTAATTTGTTTGAGAACTGAAACACACTACAGTTCTAATTTACTAAAAAGAACAGACTCATAAGATGCATTTGTTTGGGAATCACTGGTAATAATTTGATTCTGATTCACTCAAATGAATCGGCTAATAAGATTCATTCATTTGGGAATTGCAGTACACTGGTAAAGGTTTATGGCTTTGATTCAATAAAAATAATCTGGTCACAACATTCATTTGCTTGAAAACTGAACCACATTAAAGCTTTGTGGTTTTGATTCACTAAAAAGAACACGGTCATGATATTCATTCATTAGTAGCAAGTTAAGCTAAAGTGTGTGCTGAGAGGTAAAAGACATCTGGAAAGTGAGTTAGCCGAATCCCCCACAACAAGTTTTTACCCAGAATCCCTTTCCCTAATGATATCATGCTAAACATACTGTAATCCTCTGTAAACATCATCCCTGTGTTTTCATATTCAAATCTGCTGGTTTTGCAAGTAATCTACAATTTATAATCTAAAAATGCACAAAATATACCACATAAGTTTGTACAGTATAAAAACCATTACGCCTATGGAGAGTCCCTATAAACCACAAACACCAACGTGTGTGCGTTTCCTCTTTTCTGAAAGGTTACGTGACAAATGCAGTCACAAAATAATGGACATCACCGTAATATCAGATCACAAGTGGTCACAGGAGACATAATTGAGACATTAATACCCAGTCTAAATCTGTCTCACCTGACCACTTGTGTGATCACATCACCCGAAACTGATGATAATGGCAGACTATTAGTAAAAAAAGACCCATCACACACATCACCCACCAACCACACCCTGATATGCCCCTCCTTGACCCCAGGGGGCACAGCTCTTCTTTTTTTCAATACTACAATGGACTACAACAAAAGAAAGAAGAGAAAATCCCCAATTAGAAATGCCATCAATCCTAGCCTTGGGCACACAGCCTGTATTTGCGTACAAATGCGTTTGTGTGTCTATATGAGTGTGGAGAGCAACCTGACACAGCAGTGTGGTGAGCTCTGTCTGCTGTCTTTGTTGCCGGCACACAAAGAGGGAAAAGATCTGAGAGGGCGTACGGGGGCTTTCCCCCAGCTTCAGCTTGTGAACAACTGTGTGTCTTCAGTTACTGCAAATACTTTCATTGAAAAATGATGCTTGTGGACCAGAGACAGAACAACTGGTCCACTTCAGTGGAAAAAATGCTGATGCCAGACAGACAACTGGAGCCGTAACATGGTTAACCAGAGTGCTGAGTCAGTGAGGGAAGTCTGGGCTTTTTCAAATAACAGGCAGACAAATCCTGACACACTGAAGAGTGCTGGCAGATGTTTGGACTTCATTAGTGCTTTTCCACCTCCTCCAAACAAACATCATTAAAAAATCTATTATATACTGTATATGAAGTGAGCAATGACAGAGTCATATTTCCATGTAAACTCTAGAGTCAACTATAGAGAGGGCGGGGAAAAAGGAAAAAGGAGAGAAAGGGGGATGATAGAGAAAGCAGGTTACATTATGTTGGTTTGGAAAAAATTAAACAGAAGTAAAAAATAAAAAGAGAATTAAAAAATATGATATCTCAAACAAGTGAAAACGTTGTAAACTAAGGGAAATCTGCACATACTGTACATTCACTTTTCTACAAATCCTTGTACAAACAGAAATAAATGGATGTGAATGAGAGCATACTGTACATAATGTACTGAAAACATTCAATAGATGAGAGATTAGAAAACATCTACAAAAACAAATCAAACCATTAAACGGTAATTGTTCATAGTGTAGAGACATTGCTCCAACCCGAATTCCCCAAAACATCTTTAGCTAATTATGGTCTCATGATCCATTGTTACCGGCAAAATGCAATAAATCTGTATTTTCCGAATCCGTCAAACATTCACAAACAGCAGTTTTTTGTGAAAAAATAAGTAAGAAGTCTGCAACGCTTTGTTCTGACTGAGAAAAAAAAAACATTACAATAAATCGCACTATTATTTATCGAAACAATCGATCACATCAAATAAAAAATTCTTGTTATTGTTCTACTTTATTTTCAAATTATTAATGTTAACAAATTCAGCATTACGTGATGTATGTGTTTTTTTTCTGCTATCTGCCATCAAAATGATAAATGTAATTATTCTAGCTGCTGTGGGAAAAGGCTAAATGATCTGCCTCCTGGAGGATGCTCCCATGCAATGCAGGTAAGCCTAGTAGCCGGTAAGTTTTTATGTTTACAGATATGATGTAATGATGTAGTGCCATGCTTGTATTTTCTGCGAAAGCCTACCATTCCACTTAAATCATAAAACATTATTATAAGCAAACCGTTGTGAATAGGGCTAAATTAAGGCGCTTATGAACACTGGCTAGTTATGTACTTTCTCAAATACTGATTTTAGACATTTTTAACCAGAATAAGTTATGGACTGCAGCTTTAAATATACAGTATAAATATATATATATAGATATACTGTAGGGCTGTCAAAAATAATGCGTCATTATTTTTTGTCGTAAATTAGATCAATATATTTAACGCATTTCACGCATGCGCAGTTAGACTAATTATTTGACAGGAAAGTGGGACAATTACCTCGGAGTAACTGCACATTGCATCAGTGACACGTGGGAACTGAAGTCTTTTGCGCTGGCTATAATAAAAAAAACCAAGGAGCGTCATTTTGCGGAGGCTTGTACGTGGTGTTCTGTTCCACGTAACGTTAATGGGACATCAAGGGCAAAATGACAACCATTGGGATGCAGAGCAGGAGCTGCATGGGTTGACTGTGTTGACAAATGCCTCTAGTTTTATTCATTAAACAGACCTTTGAAGTTTGGGCAAAAACTCATTTTAGTGATTTGTTTTTGTTTTTTATTTTTCATATGGTGAGTGTGAAACACGAATCACAATCAATTAAACAATTTTATGGTAAGATGTGTTACTTTTCATGTTAACCGTGCCAGTTTAGATCAAGAACAACGCACTTTATTCAGAGTAAGCGGTGCAGCAAAAAAAGACTCACGCCGAAACTATCGTAGCACTGCTACGCACTGTGTGAAAGCTCTCATGCGTTAACATGGGCGCCGAAAAAATATGATCTGCTTATGCGTGCAGTGTGAAACCAGCGTGAGTCTTGGTGACAGCGGCTTTGTGAATGCTTAGGTCAGGCTAAAGATAAAAGATTGTTCTCATTGAAAAGACAAATATTATGGTGTGTAGTATGTTTCAGCTTGATTTAAACCCCCATTATTTGGCTGTGTTAATAAACAGATATAATATAAAAATCATGTATCCTGTGTCCTGTTATTTATCTTTTGGTATACATTTCAGAAGAAAAAAACACAAAAATGGTTAGGATTCAGGTTTAGTTGCAAATAGTGATTAATCATGATTAATCCACTGAAAATTCAGATTAATTTGAATTAAAAAATTTGTATCATTTGACAGCCCTAATATATCAAACACAATCACATTTCCGTCATTTAAAATATTCTGTATCAACAATATACTGTAGTTATAATTGATTTGAGATTTCTGATACTGCTGTACTGAATAATGGCACCTGATTAACGTATCTCTTTTTCCCTGTCAATTGTTATTTTGAAATATTAATTTGAACTTTGATTTTGGGAAACACAGAATCATTGAACTATGCTAATATCAACAAAGCTGCGACCATAACTGGCTAACGATGCTTTTAGTGAAGTGCACCCCAGCTTGACACCGCAACACTAGCTCAACCAATGGCATGACTCTGAGACAGGACTATCTGTTTGGCAAATGTTAAGACAATTATAGTTTGAGAGGTAATGCGTCAACTTTAAATCTAATTAAAAACACAAAGTAGCAGATTCACTTCCCCAGTAAGGCCAAAATTAATTTTATTTAATGGCTATGGCTAGAAAACAAGCTTTGATGTCATGTGATGATGGCTAAAATATTACACTCTGCTAAAATGTGTCAAGGTTAAACTAAGCTAGTAATAATCTTCTTTTACACATCAGAAAAAAAACACACATCACAAGGAGTTTAAAACATTTTCAGCTTGAGGAACAAACCGTACCAGGACGATGAGTTCTCCACTTAACAAAACCCTTGATGAAAGCACTGTTTATAATAGTTTCACCATAAATAACTATTCCAAATACCCTCAAAATATGAATAAAACATGGAGAGGTCTGTCAAGAGCATCTTGCTGCACATCTAGACCCTGTTCGCTCTTAGAGCTGGGATTAGTGCTGCATTACCAGCTCTTTATCATTGGGATAATCAGCCCATCATTAAGGGGGAAATCTTATGGGATGTTAGGGGTACAAGAGCCCTGTAATCCGATTACAGCAATGAGCTCATTAGCCATACCTCTATTCCCCAAAACATCAAGCAAAGTTCTTCAATTTGATTTCCAGAAGAAGGAAACAATAAGAGGGACCGCAACAAATCAATAGGCAAGCAGTAATCTGTAAATCTCATCAAACGAATCAAGTATTTTCAGTGCTGTAATTGAACGCACTGGAGAAAAATAGCACGAAAATAATTACTGATAATACATCTGTGACATCTAGTCACCGTCTCATTACCATAATGCGTTTTTGTCGTGGCTTCCAAGGCCCTTTCAGAAATGAATCAGACAATTGATGGTCCTACTTGAAGAAAGGCACAAACACACCAAAGAAAGAAGCAGATAAGGAACTGGCAAGAACAAGGAGGAAAGAGGATAGCACGCACGACACGACACCAGCAGGAAGGGAAGCAAGACAGTGAGGTGGAAGGATGAGAGGGCACAAAGGATTGATGTAGTACAATGGATCCAAGAGGAAGAAAAATAGAGAATTAAACAGAAAGAGAAGTAAACAGTAGAAGACAGAAGTGAGTCTCTCTTTGCTCTTTCTATATATTTCTTGATAAACCTCAACCCCCTCCGGGAATCTGTCTCTCATCTTAAGCTCTAACTCAGCTGTCCTGCTAGGGTTTATCAGTGAGTATGGCTGACCGGCCCGCCATACGACTGCTTGTATCAGCAGAAATGTATAAGGTATAGAGACACAGGAGAGTGATTACTACTACTCCCCACAAAACACACTGAGCACAGTAACCGTATCCAGAGAACCAATCAGATCGCAGCACTGGAGCTCATTTATTTCTGCATTTACAGATGTCTGCTTATGCATTAGCTTTAGAAAAGAGATGGCCTACTCATGTAATGTCATGCTTTAATCTGTTTAAAGATAAAAAAGGAAGGTTCTGTCATCATTTACTCATTTCAAACCAAACCTACAAGCCTTCTGTTCACCTTAGAAATTAAGATGTCTTTATACTTTCTCAGCAAGTTTGTCTACTCCCGGAAATACTACGCAGCTTAAATTTAAAAATCATTAAGTTTATATAGAATGGAGCTGTTTAATTAGAGATCTCAGTATTAATATATTTAATTCAAAGTTTAACTTGCATATAAACACTGATCAATGTAAATGCTGCATAATGCATGAGAACCAAACTTTACTCTTGAAACGACTCAGAAGTCTAATTTCTGATTAACTTTCCCTAACAGAAGGAGAGTTATTTATTTGCAGTAATTTAGACAAAGGTCAAGTGCAAAATCTCAAAATTTCTGTTGCCAAATCATGGCTGTTTTCTAACTATTGCCCTTATCTGCCACTGGCCAGACACTGATTGAGCCAAAAGTTGTGTTTCTATGCAAATTGCTATTTTAATTCATGCTGAATATTGTAATATTGTAAAAACACTATGAAACACTATGTTTCAAATACTGTATTTTCACAGGGTTTGCAACACTTAATTTATAAAACCGCACCATTGTTATAAACAATTAGGCTATTCCATGTTAATGAATGTAAACTTCACAAATAAAAAAACAAATTGGATTATCATTAAACAATTACATAGTGCTTTTGAAAAAAAAAAAATATAT
>JAUCNO010001567.1:8805-31428 GCA_032353835.1 Enteromius viviparus | reverse complement strand
GGACAGCACGCCAAATTTGCTTTATTCATTACGCCGCTTTGGCTTTATTTCTTTACCAATGAGTAAGCGCGAACTCGAGGAATGTAACCTGTTTGCCCATTAAAAGTAAAGAAAAAACAATGTGAAATAAAATTAGTTGGACATGTAAATGTAAAGAAATGGGCACAATGTAATTTTTTAAATTTTAAAAAAAATTTAAAAAAAAAATAAAAAGAAAAAAAATCGCAGGACATAGTAGCAAGTAGGAGATATAGTAAAAAGCAATTGTTAGATATGCTTGTGAGATACGCAAGTAAACAAATATTGTCACATTGTTCAGCATTTAATTATTAATTTTATTTAATTAAATTTTAAATCTGAGGTGGAAAAAGGCTTTATAAGAAACAACTTAAAAATAAAACAAACATAAAATCAAACTATTTGTGGATAAGATTTTGTAATGTTCTTGAAAACATTTGTTATGCTGACCAAGGCTGTAGAAATATCATCAGAAATACAATTAAAACAATTAAATTTTTTTAAATGTTACAATTTAAATAACAATCAAGCTATAACAGTTTAAATAGGAAAAAATAGTAACATATAAATATAGTTATTTATTCCTGTGATTGCAAAGCTGAATTTTCAGCTGATTCTAACATGCCACAAATCAAACAGTAAAAAAGTAAAGCTGCTTAATATTTTTTTTGGAAACATTAATCCTTTTTATTGTAACAGAAATTTCAAAAGAACAGTATTTATTTCAAATACGAATACAAATTCGAATGTGAAAAAAACTAAATTGTATTTTATACTTGGCGAAAAAGTTTCCAGTATTATAACAAGTATAAAGAGTAGCATTAACTGCATTAACGTCCTGTCTAATGTTTAAAATAGGCAAACAAACTCTAGGACACAGAGGCAGTAACTCGTTGAGAAAAGCTCCACACATCACTCTCAAGGTCACCAAAACACAGATTACAGTGAAAGCACCAGTGTTTACAACGAATGGCAATGAGGGCTCAAAACATTGCCATATATGGACAAACAGATAACGACAGACAAGAAGAAAGATCACCTTGTTCTCGTGGTTTGTCACTCTAAATTTTCCAGGCAATACAGATTCTTTTCTACAGTACCTTTCATCACTACAGGCAGAAACCTGCAGGGTAAAGTGAGTGTGTTTTATAGATGTATCATGTTGCAGCCTGTCCAGGTGTGCTAAGACCATGATTCTTGTTTATAGTTGTAGTGAAGTATACAGCTTCTCCCTTTTCAAAAAGCTGACACACCTCAGATGATACGTTACTGATTCCAGCTCACATCCTGGTTTTAGCCTTACTCACTGCTTTCTATATTCACTCAGGCTTTCTCCCTTTACTCCCCTTACTCACATTTCAGGTTGTTTGAGGTGATCTGGTGCCAGGGGCCTGAATTACGTCAGGTTAGAGAGAATAAGACCTTGTTTGTCCCTGAAACTGCTTACGTAGCAGTTTTAAACAGCAACAGCACGTGAAAGAGCATTACAACTGACCCTTCACATGACCTTAAAATGTTATGAGCAATTCTACCTTAGAAACTCTCACACATAATCAGACTTTTTTTTTTCTTTTGATGCACATCTTAGGATCTAAGAGTTTGGATAGCTTTATACAATTTTAAAGACATCCAAAAAACTTTTATATAGTAGTAGTTGACCCTGTGGATTAAAATGTACAATCCCTCGTTCCCAAATGAACATGCACAATGTCAGTAAGAAAACCTACTTTTGCTCCAAGGTAAAATACAGTTAAGAATGTAATGCTACTTCATTTAAGCATTAATTCAGTACTAAAGGTTGTGGAAAATGAACAGTTATAATTGCTAACAATGCTTTTAAATGAGATTTAAGTGAGTCGCATTTACCTTCAGCATGGCAGTCTTAGTATTTAATTTAAGTAACAGTTTTGAATGTAAGACTTCATTTAATTCCTTGTGCAAATAAAATACATTCATTTGTACTACACTTAAGAACAAAACAAAGAAATACGCCAGAAATATCTATCAAATGTGTAACCACAAGGTTGAAGACATTCAGTTGGTTCTATCTCCACTTCATCTCTAGTGCTCTACATCTTCATTTTCTCTACTACACCATCTACTGTAAGTGTTTGAAATGTTTTCCAATTAAACCTTAGACACTGGTATAAATCCAGTACACACTTCAGGACTGGGTCCATCTTGGAGGACAGCTGATGTGGGCTTTAGAGGAGAGCAGATAAGGAGGGATATGTTGGCATGCACATCCGGTGGAAACTTTAGAGGAATGTATAACACCCTATATGCATATCAGCTGAGCTCTCTCAGATACAGTCCAGCTGTCTGGAGCTACAGCTCGAGTGTTTAAAACCTACTGGGGTTAAACAGCTGAAAATCTTCACAGACGTTAGTACAAATCTCTTTTGGGGGCATTCCAGAATTAACAAACATTTTACATATACTATACTATATATAATAACGATTTATAATAATTATATATATTTTTTATGAGTTTTGCAACAAAGTCATAGAAATGCATCAACACTGACTCAAGCTCAATAATGACTCCATTATTTTTGTAGGGCTGCTGATAGCCGAATTGAACTTGTTTTATAATTGATGAACTTGCACAGTTATTAAACTGAACCAACACTGAACTGACTTCAGTTGAATATAATGACACTACAGTCTTTTTAGAGCTGCTTTACAGCAGAATTCAGAATTGCCTCATATATGATGAAGTTTACATCACTGATTCTGTTTTTCCCCCTGGTACACTGCTATGAAGCTGCTTTGTAACGATCAGTTTTGTATGAAATGCTACATAAATAGAGAATAATCGCTTCACCCATATCTTAAAAATGCCAAAGCCATTTGTATTCGTAAAAATGTTTCACACTGCATCACGGTGTTTTTCGCTAATTTGACATTAGTAAGATTTGTGATGATAATATATTATGCATGTGCACAGCTCCATGTAGTCCAAGACAATTTTCCCTTTAGGGACAAAACTAGCATATTTCAATTCAATTATAATTGGTTTAAGTGAAAAAAAAACAAATTTCAAATATGAACTTTACTAATCTACGGTATGTGTGTGTGTGTGTGGGTTTATGTGGTTTATGATGACACAAATTTGTATAATGACATGGGTATGACATAGTTATTACAATATGAAGGTGTTTTATGAGGACATTTTCAGTGTCAACATAATTCTAAATGTAAGTACTAAATGGTGTTTTGTTTTGTTTTTTAATCTAACAATGCACATCGTTTCCTGTAAGGGGTAGGTTTAGGTGTATGGTCAGTGTAGGACAATACCACATACAGTCTGTACAGTACAAAAACCATTACGCCTATGGAGAGTCCCCATAAATCACAAAAAACAGCGTGTGTGTGTGACCTTACATTTATGACATACCAAAATATACCTGCTGTCCTTAAATGTTTTACTACTCTCCATAAAATACAACCTTGACCTGTAGTTTTTTTTTTTTTTTTTTTTATCTTAAAAGGGTCAACAATCATCACAGAACTTCTATTAACTTTATTAAGAATTTATTCTGAGTACTCATGTACAGTAGACATGCTATTCAGAATAAAGCCCTTTTTTGCACACTTTTGTGATATGGAAATAATAGAGATGCTTACTCACCATTCATTACCCTGTTCTTCCCAATTCTGCACAGTGATTTAATTAAATAATGTATTTTCATTCATGTCCTGCCAATTATGTTAATTTACAGTATGTGCACACAACCAGCCTTAAGTGTACTCTAAAAGTTCATAAGAGCGAGTTGCTTAACATCTTGAAGGTTTACAACTACTACATTTGCACATCGCAGACAGAGTATCATACAGGAGTGCTTAGATACTGGATGTGCACTAGACTGAAAATAAATGAGAGAGGTCCACAAAAAAAGCAATTTTGTAACCAAATCTGGCCTGTGCCATATAACTGTGTGAAAAATTTTAGTGAAGTTTAGTGAAGTGTCGGAGGAAAAGGATTTTAGCCTGAAAGCTAAAAAAGGCATAAATAAAATATAGCTGCAAGCAGCAATTACCGGGCTTCAAGCATTTTTAAGGCCTTTGTGGTTGTATAAGGCAGCCTGGATGTATGGCTGACAGCTAAGCACATAGGAAATGGACAATAGGCTCACAGACACACACAAACACACATAGAACTAAAATAGTTAAACTATTACATTAATACAAACACACAGACACAAACGTGCACCGGCATACATTCCCACACATTATGTTGCAGTTCTACATATTTGAAATAAATAAAAGGTGACATTTATTGCATGTTTCACTGTAATGATTATCTGGCAATAGAAAAAACTTTGAGCAAAATGGTAAACTAACTAAATATTATTTTATATATTATAATAGTTATTTTACAATGTCTTCTTTAGCACACACTTTTTTAGTGTTTTAGTGTTAGTGTTTGCTTTTTGTCAAAAACCATTTGATTGACATCATTAATCCCAGAAGATATAGTCTATAAGTGAATGTATGATGGATTTAAGATAATTTACTCTAGAAAAAAAAAAACTAAGTCTGAGCTCTAGAAAACTTTGCATGTTCACTGAGACATTCATAATGTTTTGTGTTTTTGTTCAGGTTTTAAAGGTTTTTGAGTATATGTGGCCCCTCCCCTTTTTAAATGACCCTGTTACAGCTAACCCAAAAACAAAAGTCAGTTTTTTTTTGATAATTATTAATCTAGAGAATTGTTCTGTGTTGGTTTGATCGACACTGAGAAGAAAATCTGGAACTAGCTTGCAAAAGTAGGTTTTTAACATAATTGAGAATATACAATACAATTTGATGGATAGCATTAGTCCCAACACACCTGTACACTTTTCTTTGGGCTAATGCAAGGATTGCAAAGATGTGAAATTTTTGAGTCTATGACAAATAGTCTACAAGCCATTTTTGGTGGCCCCGTTAAGCCGATTGGGCATACGCGCTCGAACCCCTTAAAAATCCTAACAATTACAATAGGGTTTCAGTGCTACATGCTCGAACCCCTAATTATTCCCAAAACAAAAACAAGGCAGTGCCAAACACCCAGTAGTTTCTGTATCGCTCATGTTTGAAGTTGCATCACTAGGGACAGGGTTGGAAAAAAAGCACCAGAGAAGAGAAGAAACTATTTGAAATGTACAACTCAAAACTCTAAATCTTCTTCAGAAGCAAACTGTTAAATAAATCATTGCAGTTGAGTGAAGCAGATTAAAAGAAGATGTTTCGCCCGTTTGCTTGAACCATTTTTCTTTGGCAGGAATGAGCAGAGCTTCCTTTTTGCCCAATGACGTCAGAAACAGCAAGCCGCCAAGGGAACGCATAGAAATGGCCGTTTATTCAGAGGAACTGAACTCTATGGTCTTATTTCATCATTAGAGACAAAGAAATTAGAGACTCAAAGAAACATGCGTTGGTCGCATTTCGTCCCAAAAACAAAGATAAAAAGAAAACTGTATTTTGTATAAAGACAACTGAGCCTATTTTTAATAACATTCCAATATGTATTTTTGATCGTTACACACCTTTTTATATATTTATTAACTGCCTGTGAAAACTGTATAATAATTTCGTTATTTTAAAAGACGATCTCCACATGTTCCTGACAGGAATACTGATATTTATCCAGAACTGCCTGCGGCTATGTATATCAGCTGAGTTAAACTGTGATTACAGAATGAATTAAGGAAAAAAAAAATCATAACTGAGAAAGAGAGGTACTGTAGAGAGAGAGGGCTGGACGATTTTCGATGACAGTGTGCATGCAACTACCCAACAGTGAGGAATTGAAAAGCATGCAAGGGTTGTCCTGTAATATGAGCAAGGCCGCAGGGAAATGGGTTAAGAGGTTAGAGACACACAGAGGCTCTGGTTAGTATATGTGCTTCCTCTCCTCACCTCATGTACACTGCCTAAAAATACAGCCCACATTGAGCACAGCCATTACTCCTGTCAGCAGCTCAGAGCAGCCCAGTCATGGCCTACATTCAGCTTGCACATTCCTAACCCACTTATGAAGCATACTGATCACTCATTAATCTATATGAAAACACACATACTAATTATTACATGGGGCAAGGATGTATATATAGCATAACATTTGCCCTGATCAGCTTCCACAACTTCAATCATTACATGCCTCAGCTGTTAGCTTAGCTTAAACGCGCACACACTAACAGCTTCAGTACAGTCTGTGGAATCCTGCAGATACCTACTAACACTTGAGCATGGTTGACATTTTTGATCCGCCGAGTTATTCCTGTCAATGACTGGAAAATCCCTGAAGGTCAGACATATGCTGGGTCTTTTTAGTGGCTTTGTTCCAAATGCTAGTGAGCTGCTAACAGTATTTTTAGGCACTCCTAAGCTAAGACAGTGGGTAGCAAAATTATGCTCTGTTAGATGTCTTGTTTCGGCCAATTTTGGAATCCCAGGCACACTACAGAAAAAAATGGTACACAGTACACAAATATTGGGTGAAATAGTCCAATATTGCAAGGCAAGTATGTTGGAACTAACAGCACAGACTAGCAAAAATAACAACATTTTCCATTTTCATTTGGTGAAAATACTGGCACACTAGTATACGCAGATAATTTTTTTTATTGGACTATTTCCATTTTTCCCCCAAACTAGTTAGTCAGTTCTAAAGATTTCATTAGCCATCACCATGCTAACTGCTTAAACAATGCTAAAACAAATACTAACCCCTTACCATAACCTGCACCTTGACCTTAACCTCAGTATTAGCACATCCTTTAAACATGAGCATTTAACACCGATATATGTTGCTATATATATTGCTTTGTTAGCTTAGCAACGTGTGATTATGTAAAACTAATTTGTGTCATTTGTGATTAATCTGGTCTGTCTTTTCAGACAGGTAGCTAAATTTGTGAACAGCAGCTCTATATTTTGGAATATACCGTACCTGTTGTTATCTGTGTTCGCCAGAGCTAATGATTTTAGTCACGTTTTACTTCTGACCTTAGCTTGTCTTTCAAGCATAAGCCTTGCCTGATAGAGACATAAAGGGTTGAAGGAGGTTAGAGCAGATCCCAGTGCACTGTAGAAAATTCAGAATGTGCAAAAAGATCAGATGCAAAGGTCACAGCACACTGACACGCACACAAACACGGTTTGTGTTTCTAAAATGCAGTTCTGTTTCACCTTGTTCTAAGAGAAGGGATTAAATTGAGATCAACACCGCATTTCATTAGGAATATGAAATCCTGCAGCATTAGGGGGAGTAACTCACATGGAACAGTATAAATGAATTTTATTACTAGCATTAGCATCTCAAAGACAGTAACTGAACTCAATTCAGCGTACAAGGTACTTTTTATAAACCAGTCATCTTGGGCCAGATTCATGAAATATTCTTAAGACCGAAAATCTTCTTAACTGCTATTTTAACATTAGTTTGCGTTCCCAAAAAAAAGCTATTCCTGAAGACCTTTTCCAGCCCTTGAACCATAAATATCACATGACTATACTGTACCTTGACTTTTTGTTTGCCACAATGTAACTGGTGACAATGACTACCTCAAGTTATTTTTTTCACCCACAAGAATGGCTATGTGATGATGGAAATAGGATGCTAGTTAAAAAGTAGTTCTTCCAAGAGGCCTGTTAGCATGTAGAGACAGCGGAAAGAAATATTGTGTGTTTAAAGAGGGACAGGGATCTCAGAATGGGGCATTGAGCAACATGCCTGTCTTTAAACAGGTGGCTCTCTGTGTGATGCTCCCCAGCCCACACCGTACACGACTCATGACTCACCGATCCCATATTAAAACTGTTCCTGCTGGTCCACATGTCCATTTGTTCAGCCTCTCAAGGCATGCGGTGCATGTGAGCCTATGCAGCAACGCCTGGCATTGACAACTCAGCCCACACGGTTAGTCACAATCAACAGTCGAACTGTTAACAATGAGCTTTTTCTAATAAGATACAGTGACTGATAAGCTAATGTGACTGCTATCAAATATATGAGACATCAGCTGTATGTGTCTGTGAGCAGAGCTGGAAGGATAAAGTTTAATTACAATTGCAATTAAGAGGACTATTGATATTGATATCATGGTGGCAGGTGGCAAGGCAGCATTACAAGCCTGTGCCCTACTTAATAATAGGGTGGGCTGGCACACAGATGGACTGGCATTCTGTCAGGTAGATTCTCTGTTACTCCACCAGAACAGTGACTGATTTGTGCAGCATAAATCCACTCAGGCATTAAAAGTCCACCAATTAGCGTAGATCCATTAACATGAGTAATGACGAGTTGGAGAGGATTCTGGCTGACAGCTCCAAAAAAGCTGCATTTTAAAATGTCATTTAAAAAAAAAAAAAATCTCAAAAGTGACTTTTCCAAGCAAATCAAAAGCTGAATTGCTAGAAACTGCTTGGGAAAACTCTAAAATCAGTTACAAAGACTCCATAATAAACAGATTAAATGTGTTTTTAGTCACAGTTAGTAATTGGGATGCACAAACATTGGCTGATACAGACAACCTGATAATCGTTTTCATGTAAGATGCTAAATGCTAGAAGTGAAATTAAATATCACAGCATTACAAAGTACAGTATAAAAACGTCTATTCATTTTGAGGTTTTCTAAAGATCTAACAGGAGTTTTTAAACGTTAAAAAAGTAAGATGATGGTAAATGTTAAAAAAGGGGAAATGGTTATAAATAATTCAGCCAATATTATATACATTAGGCCTATATTGACAAAAGTATTGGAACACCACCTTCTAAAGAACAGGTCTGACTACTAGAGTACTAATATTAACGTTGAAGAATATAATGATATTCTAGTGATCTGTGTTTCCAAAACTCATCACCAAAACCAATGACTTGTAACTAAGGGTACAGACATTTTAGACACTTGTCTAAAACTGTTTCAACAGACATAGAAATACATTTTTAAATCTATGAATTATATTTCCATTTCTGTTGCCACAGTTTGAAATTGCCTGATTCTGTTTGAAAGAAACAGGTGTCCTAATTCTTTTATGCAGTGTATGTACAAGTCATTGGTGTTTAGGGATGAGTTTTTGGCATTTAAAGTCACATCAGAGGGACTTTGCTTTCTGCAGTCTAGTTAAGTTCTTCCACTTTTACTGAATCAATCATTTCTTTTTGAACCTTGCCTAGTGTATATATAGAAATAAACGTTAATATATTCCAATTTATTGTGGATTCTTATTATTAACATATCATGGCTGACATTTCAAGTGCAGATTCAGACAGGACTTGGTTTTCTCTGATTGATTTAATTCTCTTTTTAAATTATCTTTCTAATCTATTATTGATTTAATTCTGTTTTTAAATTGGATGGGCTGTCGCTAGCTCTTGAACCACCAACCATTTTACACAGAAAGCGAGTGAAAAGGTCTAAATCCAAGGACAACGCTGTAAGTATAACTTTCTTCATTTGCTGACTGACAGCTTTAGTTATGGATTTAATGAAAGGTCAATAAAATGAGAAGTTGTGAGGAGGAAAAAAATATAATAATAATATCCCACAAATAACAGACATCGCTATCCGGATGGAATTTGATTTCTCAGAGGACCCTCGAGTTATCTAGAAAACAGTAGGTAATTTTCTCTGTAATTTGCACCAAGGTTGTGAAAGAAAATCACAGATGTGTTTAAATCAGACGAGAATTAAATCACAAAGTACATCTGTGAAACACGCATTTACCCAGCCTCCTGCGAGAAACCCTGTCCGGTCCGAATGCAAAAACACAGTGCTGTAGGAAGCATACTACTACATTTATAAATCAGGGTTAAGTGAGAGTTCGGAGGGGGCTCACCAGTTAGGTTGGTACGGGCGCTGTAGGAGCCCAGGTAGCGGCTGTCGGTGTTGGGAGTGTAGCACTCGTACATGCCCTGGTCTGTGGCCTGCAGCTTGGTGATGTGCAGCAAGGCAGAGTCTCCGCTCAGCCTCTCGATGTAGATCTCCTTGCTGTTGACGCGCTGGGAGTACAAGGCGTAGGCGTAGTTGGGCTGGGATGTGCTCACGATACGGATCTCTCGATCTGGAGCAGTGTAAAAGTACATGGACCATTCAAAGTCTTGCTCGACCCCTTCCTTGTAGCCGGTCACATTACACCAGATGGTGATGTGAGAGCCTTCTGTTCGGATCAAGGGCCCTGGCTGAACAGTGACCAGCCGCTGGGCCGAGCATGAGACCACTGTAAGAAAGACAGAACGGGTCAAAAATGTGAGTATATTCAATATAAACATCTCAATAACTAAATTTTGGACTTAAAATGGTGTTTTCTTTTTAATCAGGTGAATCATAATAACCAGTCCAAGGGTATCTCTCAATAATCTCGTCACAATCTTGATCAAAAGTCCACTACTGTCTTCTAAGAAAACTTTTATGCTTTTGAGAGCTTGAAATTTGTGTGTTTGTACGCATGTGGAGTTTGCTGCATGTGAAGAACCATGAAGAACCAGGCCCATCGTACAGAAAACACAGCCACTCAATAATATCACCTTTCAAGAAACACACACAGCGTGTCTGCTGCAATCAAACAACTTATACTGGAAATACTACAATTATCACACTGATAAAAGGTCAAAGAACCAACAAATTATAACGAGTTCATGTAAATACACTAAGCTCAGGTCTTTCGAATAAAAATAAGCCCACTTAATGAGAGATGTGCCTTAACAGGCCTAAGACTTAAATGAAGTGTATGTTTGGATTGGGAAATGATGTGGAAAATAATGCTGTCAAATTGGACAGATTTTGAAATAGAAAGGGAAAAAGCAGATGAAGAAATTAGTCGACTGATGACTGAAGCTAAAGATGGTATCACTTGTGAATTATAAAATCTTAACAGAACGGTAGCAAAATGTGAATAGCAGATGTGGAACATTTTCATAGAAACGGTAATCTGCCACTTTCACACATGAAACCCATCAAATTGCACTAAAATTGGCAATTATTTATCTTTGTGTGTGTATGAAGTTCTTACTTTCCTGTAAAATTATAATATGCTACGTTTATTTTGTTCAATATTTGGAGAATGTATCTGGAAAACTGGCTTAATGATGTATACATACATATACATTTCAAATAGAAATCTTAGAATGTAAGAACAGTAACAACTTTAATGATAATACAACATTTATTTTACATTTTTTTATTAATTAGCATAGGCACTTCAACTCCTACTATACATACAGTACAGTAGTCAACAAATCAACAGACTCTGACATTTTAAACTCTCAATTTTTTTTATCATTTTCACAGGAAAATGTATTTGTTGAAACATATATTTAAAACTATTTAGTAAAATTAGAATATGTAAGATGAATTTTAAGGTGAACCATGAATTTAACTGGATTTTTATTACAGTGTAAAAGTATTGTACTGTATTTACTGTTGGCATCGTTTCTTGCTTTCAAAAGTTTTATAGCATCTGCATCTCTGAGACTGCCACAAAACCTCCTCTGTGAGAGTAATGACAGCTCTGCACAGAATGAAAGATATTAACCGATAAACTAACATCGTCCTAGCCTGTCTGTGTTTGACAAAAACGTAGGAAAAAGGAAGACAAGTGTGAACATTTGGAGATGAGAGAAAATGGAGAAAGTCATTCCTCGGATGTCATTGTCCAATCTGTAACAAAAAAAGACGCAGTCCATCTGCTAGCGGGTCCCGTCTGGTGTGGATCTGTGACAATGAGTGAGCGTGTGTGTGGGTGAACGTTCCCCGTGCCTCAGAAGAAACGTCAGTGATTTAATTACTTCTAAATATGCACACACATCTGCATCTCTGGGCCATCCCGTGGTGAACTGAAACTGGCTTTTATCACTTACTTTATCTATTTCCTTGCCTCTCGTAACCTCAGTACGCCCACACACGCCTGTGCTTTCCTCACGCCAGCTTCCCACACACACAGACACTCCAAAAAACACCACTGAAACTGCATCCTAGTGCTATGTCAGAAAACAGCTCTATAGAATGGCAGCAGACAGCTGGGTTATCTTGATTGTGCTGCACTATGGCACAAGCGTGCACATGGGAATTTACACTCCCCAAGGTGAACTGATATTTGTCATGCCCTGCATTTCTCTCTCTCTCCGTGACATCCGGCACTGTTGGAGACTCGTGTTTACTCCCTGCCAACCTGGCTCCCCATAAACACTTTCATGTGCAGTAAATTGTTCTCTATTCAGTCAGAGTTATAGCTCAACATTAGAGACAAAATAGTCTCACAAAGCAAGACATGAGGTATATTTTAAGTGACTACTGTATATAAAGATGGGTAGTCTGATGACCGCCCATATAAAATTTAAAGTAATTGAAGATTATCTACAAATGGGGATGATAAAAAAACTGTCTCTCTCGACTACTTATAAAGTGTTTTTTTTTTATTATCTGTAATACTACCAACATTATGGCATTTATAAAATTATAAAATACATTTTTCATAGAAATAACAGCAAAATAAATGTATTTTAAAATACCTTTCTATGCATAACTGCCTCAAATAAAATTCCTAATACTTTTTTACTTGTTCAAAGGATTCTTCACCAGGAAAAAAAACATTAATGATTTCTACTACCATTCAAACAATGACTTTAAAATGTGATAATATTTCATCATACTAATTTACCATTTTAGATTAAATAAAACTAATGGCAAATTAAATCAAATATTCAGTCTTGGTCAGAATAAGAAAAATATTTTGAAAATCTTACAGAAGTCTAAATCTTTTATATAGAAGTGTATATTATCCAGGCACATTTGTTTCCAAAAAAGCTTTTATAAGCTGTTTAGCAACCAATCAATGACAACATTATGCTTTTTGCATGTAGTAACCAACGTCAGACAGTCAGTTACCATTTGCACTCTGCACCTTTAAGTCTAATTCTAGCGCCAAACTAGTGCAGAGTTCAGATTGCACGATTTTCAAAGGAAAGGAAAGGACGTGAAAAAAGGATGTGACATGTGGCCAGGTATGGATTCCCATACAAGGAATTTGTGCTCTGCATTGGTTGTTTTCATGTTATCAGAACACATTCACACGTTATGATTTTGAATCACCGAACAGGTCAAGATATATAGCATGCCAAATATCTCACGGGTGTTTGGCGACACGTCGGCGATTCTCTCAGATCGTTTCTTTGATAGTTCACACTGTGTGATTGTCACTCGCACGTGTGATTGAGCACCGATTTGCCTGTGATTTCAGGCATTTGTCGGCGAGTCGGGGCTAAAATCGTGCAGTCTGAACTCGGCATAACTCTCTTCCAAGTCTCTTTCCTGTTTAAATTCCCACAGACCCTTTAAATTCACCCTTATTTGCACATCATATCCACTTCACCCTCACTTTTGGTATTCTCATTTCAACCATCGTCCTTATTGAAAATGTGACCCCTGATGGGTCTCCTGAAATTTTGCTTCACTGTGCCTCAGAGCTACTGTTCAAGAGTCTGAGACTCAAATTCTTGCTGAGAGAAATTCCTCTGAAAACCAGACTTCACCTCTCAGCTCAGTCCACTGCAAGAGTACTGACTGTTACACAGCTCACCATCCAAGTTTGAGTTAGTTCATACATCTGTTAGATTTGCAAGACTCGCATTCTTAAAAAAAGACTAGACACAGAGTTATAATGTCCACTGGCAAACAATGGCGTCTCATCGTTTCAAAGAAAAAAATCTTTACACTATAGCATGAGGTTAAGAAATATAATCAAACTGGGTTTTGATTCTTAAGTGCACCAGGGTCCATTTGATTTTACAATTCCGGCACGCCTGGAGTGACAGGCCAGCGTTTAGGTCCTGTCATTCAACGGATAAAAAAGCGACAGCCTGCTAGAACATGAACCATCAGTCTGATTTCAGCAGGATGAAGATTTCATATGACACATTAAATCCAGAGATATTTAACTGAAACATTCATGTCAGGCTCATTCCTCTTTTTGAGCTTGGCTGATGAAAGCAGCGTTTCCATGTGGGTCACAGAAGACTACCCCAGAATAACCAGCTCTGGCCTGCCTTCAGCTCTGCAGCATTAAATATGAATCACATACTGTATAAAACACCATGCGTTTCTAACAACACGTGCTCTCTCTCTCTCTCTTGAGGAGATAAAAGTTTTGTCAGTTTCAAATACATTTTAATACTAGTTTACAGTACTTTATTAAAGTACACCACAGGAGTTTTTCGTCCTCTGTGTGCTAAGCATAAGAGAGATTTTATGAAAGTTTGATTTCACCTAGGTCTTAAGCAATTTTATACTGTTGACAACAATAAACCTCACTAAACTATTTTAACTCTCATCCAGCATTACTAATCTGAACATATGATAATTAGAAGTAAACTAACCATAAGGAGCCATTTATTATTGTATTATTTTTAGTAAAGGGATATGTTCCTTAACAAGTATTTTAGTAGTCTAAATCATAAGTTCATAAAAACTTGGGCAACCATTTTACCACTGGGTAACTGCAGGTAACTGTTTGGTCATCAACAATCTTTAAAGTTCCTTCTTGTGTGTTTAGTATAAGACAGAAATTCATGTTTGAAATTCATTACTTATTTTTTATGTTGGGTAAGCTATCCCTTTAAACTAATACAGTATAAAAATATGAAAATATTCAGTTATTAGACTGAAACCCAAAGAATTGTCTAGAATACTCAAAGAATACTCATGCTGTTGTTGTGGGAAACCTGCATGACTATTTAATTCTATTTTTTCTATTGAACCAAAGGCATTTTGATTTCTATGCAACTGATACAGTAGGGCCTAGAGATGTTAAATGCAAAAATAAACAATCCCAAAGCAGTCCACACAGATTAAGCCCAACCAATTCACTAAAAACATAACTTCTCTAACAAACTCTCCAAAAAGAGATTTGTTGACATTGTTGACATTTGTACAAATGAAAAAATATTTTTGACAAGGAATTAGTTTTAAGTTCCCAACCATAATTATTACTAGACAAATCGCTGTAAAAGAGACTCCCATGGGAACAAATGAACAGAACAAAACCGCTTTAAAGCTATGACAACAATTAAAAACAGAAGACAATGCGAGTAGATAATAGACAAAGAATAAGAGGGCAAACTAGATCAAATGTGGTCAAAGCTGCAAAGATCAAAAGAAAACCTGTCTAAAGGTAGAATACAAGAATGATTGAGGAAGACAATGCAGGAAGGGATGACAGTCTAGCCTTTGGTCAGCACAAAAATCTCTTGATAAATACTGGTACATGAGAGACAACCACTTTCCCAAGCCTGCTGTTTGTCTTGCTTTAATTGCCTCTCACACATCGAGTCCAAAAGCACTTTAATGGAGCTGCTGTGTATACAGACACAAGCCATGATGCTGTGTCTCACGGCCCAAGAGAGTAACGCAATACCCCTCAAAAGACATACTCATATACACACAGCTCTGGTGTTTAACAGGACAACACACATCGAGCAAATTGGTCTAGACCATTACCGCCATCACCACACCTCACAAACTCCAAACCCAGTGGAGCAATTACCAAAATCTCTTCTGCTCATTTGATGCAGGCCAGAGCGTAAGCACTACCTCACAAGGAGAGCAAAAGGGGCTTGGCGGGAAACCACAGCCAATTAGAGGAGGCAAATGACCAGAAGAGGGGATAATATTGAGAAGGAATACAAGTTCACAGCATTTGGCAACCTAAAATCCAATTTCTTTTGTCTATGTGTGAAACAGATCTCATTTTTCAGAGCAGTGTGAACACCAAAAAAATCCAATCTTTTCAATCCGATTTGGGCAGCTTTGATATGTGGTCCTTGATCCGATAATGTATCCAATTCATGGCCATGTGACCCGAGCGTGAACCATCAGATTGGAATTGAATGGTTTCTTTAATGCCAATTTCTTATTATGTACACAGTGCATGTGACTTACCGACTTTGTAAACCTGCAAATGGGGTTGCTTTCATGCTTAAGTCTGCATTAAATGTAAAGTGAACAATAATAAGCCAATAAAAACAGATCTGAGAAAGAAAAAAAAAATAGTAAATTGAAGTTTTAAAAGGAGCAAAGCAAATGAAAACGGTCTAGTATTAATCTCATGTCATTTTAAGCTTGTATGTGTCACTTTTTTCCATTTCCCATTGTTTTGTGATTGTTGTCACGACTTCTACATACAGTAATACTTTGAGGTTCTGGCTCTCTGTCTGTTATCTAAGAGCTGAGCCGAACCAGAAAGTGACAAGCAGTTTTTTGATATGTTCAAGGTTTAACAGAGCTCGGCTGAGTAATAAGGCAGATTTAAGAAACCTGTCCCGACTGGAGATAAGAAGGAACTTGGGACTAATGTGGTTTCACAGAAGAGGTGCAAGATTACAGTCACATAAAGCAAGTCAGTCAGAGCCTGTGCATCTAGTTACTGTGCAAAAATACATAAACTAAAATAAATGCAAGCCAGCTTTTTAGCCAGCTAATTAGACTAACATAAAAGCAATAAAACAGGTTACATTTTCCAGATGTCACGCCTTTCTTGACACAGCTGAGGCCTCCTTATGTTCTTCAAATCATTAGACAACTAACAAAACATATCATTATAAGCATTTCAGGATGTTAACTAAAGCTTGAAAAGTACGCTAGAAGAAAAAAATTTAAATGACAGACAGAAAGAACAACAACAAAAAAAGGAAGACAAAAACAAATGAATAAACGAAAGACGGAAAGGAAGGGATTGTAAAATAAATCTCCTGTTTTCCTAACTAACAAGTATAAGGAATGCCCCAATTAGCCAAGTAAATGTGTGTGTGTCTGTGTGAGAAAGTGTGTGAAAGAGAAAAGCATATGCGCTGCCTCTTCCAGGCCAGGACAGGGACTCCAGTCAGCACCTCAGCTGTGCCGCGTAAAAAAAACAACAACACCGGTCTTTTAGTACAGGCAGACGGGGGGTGGTACACTGCTTCCTGTGTATGTGTGCGGGTGAGCAGCTGGAGGCACAGCTGTACTGGTGTGTGTGTGGCGATGAATGAGATTTTAAAACGCATTAACTATATTTAAGAATGGAAGTAATGTAACTGTCCAATGGCAGGGGGAAAGGGTGGGCTACAGCGCCAGTGGAAGAACAGGAAATGAGTAGAAAGACGGCATGCTCTGGGTTGGATTAGATCAATACAAAACCATTCAGCGAGCAAGACATGACCACAGCAGTCCTGATGTCTGCTCTTTGGGGATGGCAGAGGAGGAGAATCCTGTTCTTGTTGCTCTATTGAGTGGGTTGTGGTAAGAAGGCTAAAGTATGGTGGCTCAGTAGTACACAACGGAACAGAAAGCCGCAACACAACAACACAGCGGAAACAAGTCACGACACAATGAAACTGGCACACAACAACGAAATTAGTCCAAAGTGCTGTGTTGTGGCAATTTTATTGTGTTGTGCACTACTTGGCCACTGTACTAAAGACCCATTTACACAAAGAAAATAACAATAACTATATTAGCATCCAAACCAAGCACAACAATGTATATGTGTATTATAAGCATGCACAACATAAGATATCTTTGTTATCTTTCCTCTGTTTTGTTATCTTTATTACTCTGGTGTGGACTCTGCTATTTTTAATTTAGAAAGACTTTCAAAATTATATCTTTATCATTTTGTTTATCAGTCCTAAGGCTCTCTTCCAATATCATTTTAAAGCACCATAGTTGTGATCCCAAGGTGAAAGCTTTGTAGTGTAATTACAAGATGCCTTCTAAGATGCCTTCTTTTGGAAAGCAGCACAGCATCTATGCCTCAGATAAGAACAGTCTCTGATAAGATTGCATGGTTACGCTTAAAATAAGAGAGAAAGCTATATTCAGAGAGGTAATCTAGGGACAGCATGGTGTACGAGAGGGTCATATGCAGATGTAGAAATAGATGTAACATGTAATATCCTGTGGGGGAGACTGGCTGCATGGCTTCTAGGGTAGAGAACAGGCCAGCAGGAAATACAGGAAGGTACACAGAGCTTCATAATGAACCAAAGGAGGTAAAATGTCTGTGATTCAGAAGACTAAGACCACAGAGCAGTCAAAAAACACGTTGCCTGTAGACCCTGGATGTAATTTGTACAACCGCTGGTTGCAGGCACTCGGTCGGGGCACACATGCATCCTAGCAGAAAAATAAAGTGCAAGTGAGACATAAGGACAAACGGTGTGTCTTTAGGCACAATTTACTTCATCAATGAATCACCATAGTAGCATTTTTTAAGTTAATGCATGCTGGCCTCTTTCTGACAGTCTCCCATTCACTTCCATCACACTGGCAGTCAATGGACTTGCGCCTCCAAGCAGTAGCGTACATGCCCGGAAAAGCTATTAAATGAAAAATGAATGGCCTCATACACCGAACTGCACCCAGCCAGTCGAAAAAACGATATGAAATAGAAGACATTCATTTCTGGGTGTGTGGAGCCATATTTACAATATATGCAAAGCTACTCCATCTTTATTCCCCACCCCTCTAGCGCTTTCATTGTGCTGTTTTGTCAGGCCCTCAGTCTCGGGATACTTTTTTTTTTTTTCTTGAGCTCATAAATCCATTTGATATCTTGAATTTCTTTGAGTTTTTTTACTCCGTTTTTTGCAAAAGCGCAGTTTAATGGGATTTGCATTCTGAGTGTGACATCATTTCAGAAACATCACTGCTCAAGGCTCTTAAGATGAGACAAAATCTCCCCATAAACTCCAACAACCCTGTTGATATTATTTAAATGAATTAAATGCAATAAGCACAACTCTGAAAAGGAGGCCCTAAGGAATGCAAGCAGTTTTAGACCTCATTCTAATCGCTTACTGGTGCATTGTGGGACAGTTTTCACAATTTGATACATTTCTGGAGTGCTGTCTGCCAGGCAAGTAAGAAAGTCTTTCTTTGGTTGGGCAAACAAGAACCACTGTAGGACAGAAAACACGGAACCTTTCTGTGTGACCAGGGAAGACCACAGAAGCAAAGCATTGTGGGCACATCAGATGGTCTGGCTCTACATCACAAATTCATGGACAAGAACTTGAGACTGTAAGATGCATGATGGGATTACATATTCCTCTTGCATTATTGACACATTATTATCCTATTTAATACTGTAAAGTTGCTTTGAATAAATCTGTATTGTATAAAGAGCTGTATGCAAACCGGATTCCGGAAATGTTGGGACGTTTTTTTAACATTTGCATAGCATACAAATTTTAATTAACTAAAAGTAACTAAAAGCATTTCAAATCACATTAGCCAATATTTTATTCACAATAGAACAGAGAACATAACAAATGTTTAAATGAAGAATATGTACTCTTTCATGTACTAAATGAGCTTATTTGAAATTTGATGACTGCTACAGGTTACGAAGACGTTGGCATGGAGGCAACAAAGGGCTGAAAAAGCAAGACATTTTGAAAAGATTCAGCTGGGAGAACATCTAGCAACTAATTAAGTTAACTGATGACAGGTCTGTAACATGATTAGCTATAAAAGGGATGTCTTAGAGAGGGATGTGGCAAAGATGGGCAGTGGCTCCTTAATCTGTGAAAGAGTATGGAAAAGATTGTGGAATACTTTTAAAACAACAATCCTCAATGTCAAATTCCAGAGGTTTTGCAAATCTCATCAACTATAGTGAAACCTTATCTCCTGAGCCACTGTACGAAAAAAATATATCCAACACAATGAATCAGTGCAAATATGTTTTAATAAAGTTCAAATAGTTTTCAGTTTACACATCTGTTATGATACCTTTACAGTAGTAAACATTATTTATTCTTACAATAGCCTTGTAACCTTTTCCCCTCTGAAAATGTTGTGCATTCAATTTTTTAAGGCATAAAGCATTTTCATTTTATTGTTGGATAGTAAAGGGGATTTTATATTACAGTTTTACAATATTATATTACAGTTTGAAAAATTTTGCACAAATAGAAAAAAAATAAAAAATTGTGCAACCACCAAATACCATATGGTTCAACCAACATGCAAAAAAACAAAAGTCTACAAAATTATTGAGAAGAGACTTGCAGATTGGCATGTCAATAAGTTTCTTAAAAGTATTTTTTCCATGTGTCAGAAATTGTCAGATTTTAAATCACAGACACTTTTCAAGTCATTGACGCATATAAAACTACTTTAGTGTTCAAAAAAAAGAAAATAAAAACTCGTACAGATTTCAAAGAGGTTGAGTACAGAATTATCCCTTTAAGTGCATAACACCAATATACTGCTTCACAAAGCTGCTCTGTGTTTGCTTGAAGAGCCGGTAAGCAGACCGACTTCAGTCAGCAAGAAGATTGAGGCAAATTGAGGTCCGCACACGACTGCTCATAAAAATGTCATCACTTGAAGTGCTAAACATATGTTCAGGGGAGCTGATGCAACCTAAAACGAAGTCAAACACCATATTTTATCCTTTCAGACAGAGAAACATCACTCTCTCAGTTTCTATTTCCCTTGTTTTTGTTCTCCTTGCAAGCCCTCTTTTTTCTTTCCTCTCCTCTCTGTCGTTCTGCCCGTGACCACATGTGAGAATCCCCGCTGCTTGTGTCTGTCTCAGAGATCTTTGAACCCTTTCAGCGAGGTTTAACAGGCTCAGTGAGGCTTCAAAGTGAAACGACGGCTCACGTAGGCTGAAAATGAGGTTCTAAATCCCTCATCAGAGGCGTTCTACCTACGTTCTGACCACAGCTGCCCGTCCTAACACTGCATTAACCCACATCTAATATCTAGTTTCACCTGCACCGCTTCTGCTGCCAATATAAATCTACTCAACCCACTGTGCTGTCAAACGGCTCTCTTCTATCGTGCTTGTCATTGCTGGACTCAGAGCTCCAGTGTCCCACTGAGAGTGGGAACCAGGACAAACATTCACACGGGACGGCTGTGTGCGGATTATGCACACGACAAAGATAAAGGGAATAAAGAACTAATCCGTGAGAAGCATGCCACGTTTCCTCAACAGAGGTACAATCTCACTGCTTCATTATAATGTGACACCATGTTCTTAAACCAGCTATGGATAATCCCACTTCCTGTGCACCTCTGCGTGTCTGGGACTCACCGTAACTCATGCAAGTTAACAAGAAAGCCCATTTTCTGTGTCAAAATTCCCTCTAAGGTGCACAAAAATGTCACTTCAAAAGCTCACATTATACAAGCTCCAAAAGTTGGAGATCCGCAGAGTTAACCTCATTTTCTCCATGCACGAGAGAAAAAAGCTTGTGCAAAGCGGTGCGTTGTGCTTGAATAAACACCTGTGACGCCAGACACGGCTGGCCGAGAAGGATAACAAGCAGAGGGCAGAAAATCTACTGGACGTGCTCCACTTAAATCAAACAGAGTCGAGGACAGACACACACAGACACCCTCCAGGAAAGGACAGGGAAGTGCAATTACTATAAAAATCACTCTCGCTCTACAATATAGTCATAATAATACCTGAGAGCTTAATCTTTCAGCCCAGCAGGCACAGATACTGTAAATTGACTGCAAATACTGTAAACTAAGTCAGACAGCCGAGGACTCTTCTTAAGACTCTTGTTAAGACCTGAACGCATCTCTCAACACAAGTGGCTTTGACCCAAACATGAGAAGCATAGCAAATAACATCATGGAAGAGATATTTAAGATTGCAAGTAAAAATAAGTCAGGATGGTTCACTGGTAAGGTTGACTAATTTAAAGAGATTTTTTTTTTCATTGCAGTGCTAAAGGGGGTGAATTCAGAGACTCAAGTATGCCGTTATAGCATCTATAACCAGTGTTTTAGTGTTTTAGCATGCTGAAGTCATCTCAAGTAGTGGCGTCTCTAAATTCAAGTCCTTTAAATCAATGCCGTTAAAGCCACCGAAGTGCTTCAAAATTCACAGTCTTCAGAAAATAAATGTCTTGAAATTTGTAGACTTTTATATCTTCTGCTGTGAGCAATGTTCCAGCTCTCATTATAATAACTCCGGTTGTTTTTTGAGCAATAAAATGAGGGCTAATAGATAATTTTACTTATAAACACACGATTCAAACGGCAAGTTCAAATGGATTATAATTTTTTTAGAAGAAAAAAAAAGTATGTTTATTTTGTAAGCATGCATTTTTAAATTGATCAAAAGTGACACTTATAATGTTACAAACTATTTCTATTAAATGTACTGTTCTTTTGAATTTGCTATTCATAAGAACCGTTAAAAAATACCATGTTTTCATTAAAATAACTTAACTTATACATCACCTGTCAACACATTCAAATAGAAAAATTACTGTCAGAAGTACTGTTTTTACTTTATTTTGAGCAAAAATACAACCTTGGTGAACATAAAGAGACTTACGAACAATGGTGCATTTGAGTATCTGCTTTTTAGAGTGTAAAAATGTTTAGTTGACATTAAAATGAAAATTGGCATTATTTACTCACCTTCAAGTTATTCCAAATCTGGATGACTTACTTTCTTCCACAAGTAAGATCACAAAATAAGATCTTTTTTTCCTCTGTCCAACATTAACTAGTCAAAAACTTTTTCAAAATATATATATATATACAGTATCTCACAAAAGTGAGTACACCCCTCACATTTTTGTGAATATTTTATTATATCTTTT
>JAUCNO010001566.1:18630-29225 GCA_032353835.1 Enteromius viviparus | reverse complement strand
GCACGAATCCGGTCCGAGGACTGGTTCGTTACGATAGATCTAAAAGATGCGTACTTCCATGTATCGATCCATCCTTCACACAGGAAGTTCCTGAGGTTTGCTTTCGGGGGCAAAGCATACCAGTATCGGGTTCTCCCCTTCGGCCTTGCACTCTCACCCCGCACGTTTACAAAATGTGTGGATGCAGTGCTGGCTCCACTGCGACTCCAGGGCATCCGCATATTAAATTATATCGACGATTGGATGATACTAGCAGAATCGCCAGAAAAAGCAAGCAGACATCGAGATGTAGTTCTTGCTCACATGATTCAAAAACTGCTGGCTCTGATGGCAGCTGCTTTCAACGTTATACCTATTGGCCTGCTGTACATGAGACCCCTGCTGTGCTGGCTAAGGAACAAGGGCGTATCCCTGAGGCTAAATCCTTTTCGCATGGTGAAATGTCACGCTGAGCTGTACGTGCCTTAGACATGTGGAGGAAACCTTCGTTCCTAAATCTGGCTAGCGACGGATGCATCTCGCTAGCGACGGATGCATCCCTCACTGGTTGGGTAGCGATCACGAGTGGTCGCTCAGCCCATGGTCTGTGGAGAGGTCGCCAGCTAGGCTGGCACATCAACTGTCTAGAAATCCTAGCGGTTTTGTAGAGAACGGCAGCAGGATCCAGTTAACCGCCCGGTTGGTACAGTGCTGGAGTTCCTGCAGTCTCGCTTCTGTACTGGGGTAACCCACTCCACCTTGAAGGTTTACATGGTGGTGATATCGGCCTACCACTCCTTTCTTGGTGCACACACTGTGGGTAGAGAACCCTTAGTAATATACTTCCTCCGCGGTGCGCTACGGTTAGGGCCGCCAGTACGTTCCCGGGTACCAACCTGGGACCTGGCTGTAGTGTTAGAGAGCCTCTGTGGGCCGCCATTTGAGCCCTTAGAGGAAACCTCAGATCGTCTATTGACAATAAAAACCACACTTCTTCTAGTGTTGTGTTCTCTGAGGAGAGTAGGTGACCTTCAGGCCCTCACAGTGGCCCCTACACATTTGAGCTTTCCTGTACTCACGAGCGTGCAAGCACTGGACATGTACGTACACAGAGCTGCCCAGTGGAGAAAGTTAAATCAGTTGTTGGTATGCTTTGGTCCTCCCAAGAGGGGGCTACCAGCTACAGCTCTCCCGCCGAGGCTAGGAGTCAGAGCTCACTCAACTCGTGGTGTGGTGACCTCGAAGGCCCTGCTATCAGGGGTCTCCATGGCCGATATCTGCATTGCTGCAGGGTGGTCAACCCCCCTCACATTTGTCAGATTCTACGGACTTGACTTATGAGCCTCTACAAGCTCTGCTGTTCTCTCGACCTAGCTGTGCACATCCACACACTAGGCAGGGAATTAAAAAAGTCAGGAGGCGTGGGCATCCCGTTCCCATAGTAATGTCTCGGAGCCACACTTTTTGCATTCCCTGCCGGCGCTCCGCTGCAAGACAGGAGCTGTTTGCCGGCTGACATTCCATGTGCTTTAATACTTCCTGGCCAGTGACGTCACCCACCACTGACGTCCCAACTCTTCATTGGCTGATTCTACACACTGTTCAGAGCCGTCACGCTGAGGGCGTTTACATAGCGTCTCGTCGACGCAGCGTCTCGTTCCTTCAAGGAACAGGGTTATACACATAACCTGAGACGTTTAATGAGAAAAAATATATATATTTTTTTTTATAATAACATTGAAATTGAGCTGTCCAGGGTCCTGAAACAGTGACTGTATGGGGACATGGGAGCAATCCCATGCAAGTGACTGTGAGTTTTACAGATTTACACTTTTTAAACCAATCATGAACTGAGAAACCAAAATTCTCTTGGTTTTTTTATAATTTTGTTGTTAGTCTAAATACAGCTTATTAAATCCAAAATTAAGCTTTTGGAATGTTCTACTCTATGTTGTAATAGTATGGATAAGCACTGCCTCGTCGGAAGAAGATTGGCGTTACTACCTGTTTGGCCTGAGTCTTAATTCTGAGTCTACAATCCACCATATCTATTCAAACAGAGCGTTCATATGATATAGTTTAAAACAGGACAGAAAGTAGCTTATTACTCCTAAATTATAATGGTGTTTTGTGTAAAATGACCCCTTTAAAGGGTTAGTTCACCCAAAAATGAAAATTAACCTTTTTTACATGACTTTCTTCTTTTAGACAAATCCAATGAGAGTTACGTATATTAAAAACTGTCCTGGCTATTCTAAGCGTTATCATTTCAGTTTGTTTCTTCTTAACCGTTCAAGAGAAATTCAGTGTTGTGAATAGAAAATTGCTGAAAATACAGTGGATAGCTGCTTACAAGAAATTTTGTACCTGCTCAATAAACCAATACGTATCAGACACAACAGGCATTAGGTGGAGAGCATGGGCAAGAAAGTAAATCCAGTCACATTATTAGAAGTCAGTGTACCAGAATGATTTTGAAACTGATATTTCAAGGAGAAAAATCCTTTTAACCATTGTATTCTAAGTGTTTAGTATTACTTAAATTGCTGGTTATCGACTGCAGGAAACTCTTGTTTGCTCCACAGTTATTCTTTGCCCCATACCAATGCTGGTCAGCCTCAATTTCCCAGCAATGCTTGAAATACCTGCAATCAGATAGGAAGGATGTGTTGCTCTCCAACAGCGTGTTTGATTCCACACAACAGGTTTTCCAAATGTCCAGACTGGAAGGCAAATTGCATGTAATAGTCCCTTAACCCCCTGTAGATTCTTCCAGCATTTCAGGACATTTTTGATGGCTGTGCGATTCACCATTGAAGCCTCTTCCTCAACACCCTACAAAGTTAAGTTGTTCCTTTATCTGCCTCGAGTGCACCTACTGCAAGGTTATTAATTTGTTCTGAGCTATTGCAGTGCTTCATGATGGCCAAACACCTGGTTAACAACAACAGAAAAGTCAAAAAAAAAAAAAAAAAAAAAAAACTAACTCATGGGACCAAAAAGCATTGCCTTTTTTCCTAGTATGAGCTGCAGGCAACTACCAAGGGAAGACGCAAACCCAAAACCATAATACCTCACTTACAATAGAGACCTGTATTCCCTGTGAGGCCTGCAGGGCTGGTTTGTGTTGACAGATGGATGCAGGGAAGAAAAGAAAGACTCTTTGGCATTTTGATCATGTATCATTCATGTTGTAAAATGCCTCACTCGGAGCACTACATGCTGCCTCAAGACTCAAGTTTCTCTCTCTCTCTTTTCTAGGCCTTGTGGTAAGTTAAGCTATATCTATCTATCTATCTAGCTTTAAAATGCATAAATATGTGGTTGATTTCATTGTTTGCTAACTCAAGGATCCCATATTTTATGATTACAGATTGATAGTTAAATAATTGGCAAGCAGTTGACCAAAAAAATAGCTGTGGGCTTTTTCCTCTTTTCTTTTTAGAGAGAAACATAAGGACTTCTTTGGTGTCAGCCAATGACATGGACAGGCTAAAATGTTCAGACGAGGTTCTTGGTGTCATGTGACTTTGGCTGGAGAGCAAAGAAGGTTAAAGGAGAGGGGAATAGAGGATCGGTCTCTCTCAATGGCAGGTGTCCTCCAGGAGACTCTTGTCCTTCGAGGGACAGGAGGAAATGTCATAGATCAGAGCTGGGTTAATCCTGCACTGATGGCTGACCTTCTGCTTAAACACACAAGTAAAGGGACTTTTTTGTCCCTCCATCTAAGATATATGTGCAGTGACTGGTTTTTAGCTGACAGGAACTTCTATTAGGGTTCATAAAAAGTACATTACGGAATTTGAATTGTGTGGATATAGAATGTGTATAATACATAAAGAATAACTTAAAGTATAACTTTCATTTCATTCATTCATTTAACATTTGGTCTGGTAGTTAAGATTTTTAAATATGTTTTTGCATCACCAAGACTGCATTTATCATTAGGAACTACTGTATGGTCCTACTTTATAAAAGGTGGCCTTAACTACAATGTACTTACATTTAAATTAATCATTTGATACAATGAAGGCACTTTATTGTGTACACACATGTTCTAACATTGTGCTTATATTTTTAAAAGAATACACAGTTTAGCATGTAATTAATTTCTGCAATTACATGTATAATTACACTGTTAGACCCACCCTAAAACCTACCCACCAAACACCAAACCTGTCCCTAACCTTACTCATACCCTACCTCAATAGCAGCAAAAGTGTTTTGCAATACAATATGAACACACAAAGTACTCTTTTTTTTGAAGTAGTAAAGTAGTCACCTACTGTAAAGTGGGACCAGAATTACACGTTTCCAGAATTCCTGTGGAACATTGATTTTATTTATATATACTTTATCAAAAGGGGGAAAAAAAATCAGATTTGACTTGTTTATTTGAATTTGCAGAATATATATGTAGTTCTTGTTTGTTTGTTTATTGCTGAACATTAATTATTTTCAAAGTGTGCATGTTTGCGCATACTGATTGCATACACGTTTCTTATATTCACTGTGCCCATTAATAAAAATAAAAAAACATACCATGGAATCTAATCGTATCAGTTTTTTAAAATAAATACTCAATTAGCCATAAAGCACAACAGCGCTTGTACTTGCGCTCACACACAAGTACTACAAAACTGAAAAAAAAACCTTTAACCAACATTTAACTTCAACAGTAAAGAGATCTCCAGAGATACACACATATGCTTCAGCACATGATCAAACACACACTCACATAGACGTGTGCACATTTCCTTCCTCTCAGGTGGAACAGACCCAACTGCATGCATATTCATTATGCCGCAGAGAAAAAAAAAATCATCTTGGGATGCATAACGACAAGTGCCAGTGAGTGGGCATGGAATAGCTTTGTTTAATGAACAGCGTTTCTCTGCCTGCAGCCTTACCCAACATGCACTGATGTTTCAGGCAGATGTGGGATGAAGATCCAAAGGCGGGGAGATGCATGACAGAAGGAGAAATGTGAAGAAACAAGCTGACTCTTTAGTTGGCAACTTTTTTTCTTTCCACAAATCTCCTCAAGGCAAGATTTTTTCTTTCTTCCTTCTCTCCACCTCCCTTTCCACCTCTAAATGTTAAGTGAGCCACAGGGAACAAGTGGGCAAGAAAGGAAGAGACTTTTTCGCTTTGTTTTGTTTTGTGAACAGTGCCTAAATAGGCATGCATGCTTCTCATTTTGGGTTATGATTCATACTTGTAGCTAGTTTATGGAAAGCGATTTCACAATTTCATAACTGAAACTTGGAGATGATGCCTTAATATGCAATTACTTGGGAAGAAGCATTACTCTGAATAGCTTTCAGTGTAGCATCTGGGTATTACATATGCAAACACAGCACATCATCGTAAAGTGCGTTCTCAGCAGCACGGTTAATCTTTTATTATGCAATGCCTTATACATTAACTTTTTGGCAGTGATTTAAATTAATTTACTCCTCCAGAAGCAAACAAAAAAGCTTCTACTTGAGAAGGCAAAAGCCCTGTAAATTAATACATATACCTTCTCAACAAATCCTAGTTTGGATTGTTTGAGAAATACAGCTGGATGAAGTGGACTAACGTCAGCAGGCATTGCGCTGGGACAATATGCTCAAAGTGTGTTCTGCCTCTGGCAACTAAGAAATGTTTTTCAAACTAATTTTTATGGATTGTTGCTCATGATAATGGTGATGGCGATATTGTAGTACAATTGTCCATTTCACTCTGCTCTTGTTTCAAAATGATTCCCGCTGAACAAACAAAACAATGGTTAGGTTCTTTTTGCAATGACAGGTCTTTATATCTTTGGCTATAACCCAAGATTTACAAATCCACCTTGAGCGGTTATTGATTTTAAAGGCCTTTAATGTTGCCTCTGAGACAGAAAGTGACAGCTAGCAGAGCAACATGGCTCAAGGAGAAATGGCCACTGATCGAAGGAAAAGTACCTTTGTCTTCCAATCAGCTGACTTGAAATCATCGCCTTTTTGACATTAGAGCAGGGCAGCACTGTACTCAGTTCTCCATTACAGCAATATAGGTTCAATTCCAGATACATTAGTAGAAAATCAATTCACAATATTACACTTTTTTCCCCTTTCTTTTCTAGTCATACTGCCACAAACCTTTTTTCTCAATAAAATAGTGCTCAAGATAACTCATTTAATAACAAAAACGTATTATCATCACAACTAGCATTAGAGTTTACCAATCATGTTTAATCAAGTTATATTAAATTTAAGGCCGGGACTCGATTAAAAAAAGTTTGTCAGTGAACAACGGCAGTGATGTAGCATCCTCGAAATTCTGGCTTCCGAGGATCCTTCCTTGACATTGAAAAACACCCACTGAGAACACTAGTTGGTGCTCCAGTATTATCGGTCCGCCGAAACTCATCCAGTGAAAAAGCATAAAAAAAATGTATGGGTTATTTTTGTGTAATTAATTATTCCAAATTAACGCATTAAAGTCCCGGCCCTAATTAAATTAGATTTTTGTACGTATGATCTGATAATAGTATATTACAATTAAGCTGCCCAAGTATATTTGAAGCAATAGCCAAAAATACATTGTATTGGTTAAAATTATACATTTTTCTTTTATGCCAAAATGACTTTTTATTTTATTTTATTTGTCAAAATATGCTTCATGTGGACAACATTAACAGTGATTTTCTCAATATTTTGATTTGACACTCAGATTCCTGATTTTAAAATAGTTAAAAATTGTGCTATACTAACAAACCATACATCAACAGAAAGCTTATGTTTTCATTATGTAGAATTCTTAATTGCAAAAACCTAAGACTGTCTTCCAGGTCACATAATAGGTACAGCATCCACACGATTAGAGGCACTAAACAGAATTGCCCAAATAATGAATCCAGGATTTATCTGCAGGCTTCCCAGACATGCCATTTTGCCATTGTTCAACAAACAGGTTGTCCTGCCCCTAACACTGAAGACAAAATGATGGTGCCTTTGAAAAACCCTTTGTCAAATACTGACCCACTGTGCCTCAACTGCTGACTTACTGTTCTGATAATCTCACATCTTACATTTCTTTTTTCTTTTTGAAATTATGTTCTGAGAATCTAAATTGGCCACTTCCAGATTCACATAAGAGAACTTAGGATCTTGTCAAATGTCAGGTTGCTAGGCAACATGTCATTTGCTGTCATACTCCACTTGCATGTGAATTGAAGAGAAAGCACATGCAGAAAGCATTGTCCCAACACACAGAAACATTAAGTGCTCCTCTATAATGCTCTCACTATTTATTACTGCATGTACAGATCTTTTGAAATGGCAAGTTCCCTTACCTTTGAACTACACTGAAAAGTAAAAAAATAAATTAATTAATATAAAAAAATATATATAAATTGAATTGTAGTGCAGAATTGTAATGCTCAGGATAAGGACAACAGGTGGCATGTTCGGTGAGTGAAGAGCTGACTTTAGATCTCTCCGTGTGCGATCCTGTTAAGATCGTTGGAATACCAAAGTAACATAGAACATAAACTTGACAGGGTGGTCAAATAACACGTTAATGTTGACTTTGACAATGAAAGAGGCATGAAGGTAGGTAAAATGTAAGTTACATTGATTACAGCCATCGAGCTACTGGTGCTGAGTATAAAAAGCCAGCAAATGAGGAGGACTACAGGTGCAGACAATCAGTAGTCAGGTGATTGGGAATGTGCATATGTGACTGTGCTGGGATCAGTTTGGCTCGATGGCGTGATATCTTGTGACTGATTGGCTGCATTGGACTCAGTACAGCCCGATGGCCTGACAAGAATGGTGTAGAAATAAATTTGACCCTTATTGCTAGTAAAGTTTTACAATAAATTACAAAGAAACCTCAAATAATGTCAGCTTCAACAGGATTTTATGTGTTAGCAGGAAAGGATGACTTTTTGTAATGTATTCACCTTTTCCAATTTATTAGTACATGAATATGACAGCAAGTCTGCAAATGATTGTGCTATGATTTTTTTTTTTTAAATTACAAAATTATTCATGAATTTTAAACACTGCCGAAAGAAGAATTCTATGCATATGAGAGTACACATTCGTTTTAATCTGGCATTTATAATTCAGTATTTAAATTAGAATAAATGTTTGCATACATTTTTTTTGTAATTATTGGTGTTAATATTATTTTATTAATAAATTAGGATAATGTGTGAAAGGGTGATCAAGTTAAAAGTGGAAACTCAGTTTTTGGTGAAAAAAAATAAAAATATTAAGTGTTTTTTAATTAGAACTAGTAACTGTTAAGCAGCAGAAGATATAGGATATCTTGAAAATTTACCATTTGACCATTATTTCTGAACATAAAGCATTTAAAACCATTTATCATTCATGATGTAAACCACTCTCTGTTTGTCAAGAGCATCATGCTAGCTGTCACTTCATGCCTAAATGACACAGAACAATGACAGGAGCATGATGGATATTTTCTTGGCTTGTCAGCGACTGAGGTTGTTTAATGGCAAAAGGCACTGATATCATGCCAGCATCTCTAGGCACAAACAGACTGACATGCATACGACTGACATTTAGCTGTTGCCCTCTGCCACAGATGGCACATTGTTAAGTGGGCATCTCATAATGACAAACACCAGGCCATCACAACCTATCATTAGTGCTTGTCGGGGTAATGATCATAATAACACCATCATGAGTTTTTCTTGCTGAAAACAGATGTATTTAGTTGTCTTGCATCATACGAAAATTACATGTAATCTGATTTAATTGGTAATAACAAATTAGTCAGAACCTTAGATGTCTACAGACCTCCCAGAGTTAATATACCGATATATGATGGATCTTGTTCACATCTAAAAATTATCAGTTCCAATCTGGTTGGCTGGATTTTTTGAAAATTCAAATGAAATTTGAAAAATCAACGCAATCAAAAATAATTCCGAACTTTGGACTGCAGTATTGGGAAAAAGTTATATTTTTATATTAAATAAGTATATTTACTGTAATAAGTATATTTTAATTATATATAAATGCGTTTTCATATAGGCCACATTCTCATTTTATTTTTGACTATACAATATTAACACTTGATTATTTTATTGTGATTATTGATTAAAATATTCAGATTATAGTGATATTATGACATAAAAATGTAAAACAAAATAGGAAATGTGTTTTAATAACACTGTAAAAAACTGGGAGTAATAACTTGCTGAAATTTTGATAGGTCAAATTAATTTACACAAATGATTAAAATTTAGTAACTGCATTTTTAAAATCCCACATTTGCTTTAAAATTGCAACACTGCAGTCCTCTTGCTGTTGCTGTCGATGTTGTTATAGTATGAATGTGAAATGGAGGTCCTGTAATTCCATCACATCATCTTCTTCTGATTTGACTGGAGAAAATCAGGTGGCACGCTTCAGCAGCTAAAGCTTATCTGTCAGGGCTGCCTTACTGAGAGATGCACCTGCTGTCTGGGCTTACCAGACAAGGCATAAAGCATGAATGAGAAACAGGCATGAGCAACCGCACACAGATGTTCCTCTCCCCCAGGTGCCTGCTTTCTTATTTGGCCTTTTTCACTTGGGAGGCACTTGATAGGATGCTGCATGTTGCTATGACGGGTGGAAGACTACAGGGGGAGAAAACAAACCCAGAATTGGTTTCAGAGGGGATCGAGCCCAAAAACAGAGTGGACACATTTCCAGATGGTGTTCTCTGTTGATGTATGACCACCAAAGCCAGCTTGAAATAGAAGACAGGTGAGGCAAAGCAATGTCACACTTCCAGCAGAAGCTAGAACGCAAGCAAAAAAAAAACCCTATTTCGGTTAGTTTTCTGTATTTAAACTAGCTTCTGTACTATATAGAGGTTTACTTGTGGAAATTAAGAATTGCGGAAATGTTAATCACTTTGGGGTCTACTAAAGGGCCAGATTTACTAAAAGAAAGAGCGCAATTTCAAAACAGGCTTGAAAATTTCTGCGGGTGATTTTCTGACAACGCAATCTACCAAGCACAGCGCAAATTAGCGTAAGGATATGTTCAGAATTTGCATAATGTGTTCTTCTAGCATTCCAAATACATTAATATGGGTGAAAAAAATCATCTCTCTTTAGCACACACTCTGTTCATTGTGGTGCCTTCAGCAACAATAATTGCAGCCATTTCAAGCACAGCATAGGTTAAAGTGTGCGTTTTGAGTGCGTTAAGTAATGGAGCAAAAACCAATAATACCAGTACAAACCTTAGTAAATCACATTCCGTGATTAATTTTAATAGCCTACTCTACTCCCATAAATTTTGCTTCTGAAAAGGAAGCTCCTACAAATGTATATGCAATAAGGTCAGGCGCAAAAATAATTGTCCATACCTTTTCAGTGCTAATTCTTTGCTGCATGTCTGTCCAGTAAATACTGTAGCTTACTATTTAAACGCCAAAAGACAGTTTGCATTATACGACTGGTTTAGGTGCAAATGACTTAAGATTTGTGAATGGAATGGTACAAATTCAGTTCACATGGGGATTAAACTGATCATCCATAAGTGAATGTTTAAACATAATTTCGAGAGGATCGCTGAAACGAGTAATCATACACAGCTGATGACCCTTTTCCT
>JAUCNO010001566.1:0-18530 GCA_032353835.1 Enteromius viviparus | reverse complement strand
CCTTGAAAATAATTGCACACCTCAGAACGTTCGTCAGCCAATCAGATTCAAGCATTCAACGGCCCCGTAGTATAATTCAAATTAACTAAAACCTGCCAAATTATCAGTAATATATCAGAAAAAAAGTCTGTGATTTAGCATTGTAACATTTATTCCAAATCAGGAGCGAATTGTTTGAATTTATAGTCATGACATATGAAGTAGCAACAAGTGAAACAGATTGCCGATGAAGAAATAATTGTGGGGACTTGGTTCCATCAGTCAGTTGTTGCATGGATGAATCATTCATAATCAGATCAATATCCTGCATTTTTGAAATATATATAATGAATTTCTATTTCATGCTTTAACAAGTTGAAGCTTATAATAAACATTAAAATGTAACTGATGGCCTCTGATTAATGGTATTATGACAATTTGCATAAAATGATATTTGCACTAATATTTACAGCTTAATAGTTTAATTATCATGCTAAATTTGCACCTACAAACAAGACATTTAAAATGAAGTAAGCAGGGAGGGAAAGTACAAAGTGAGAATTAGTAAGACAGAGTGGGTGGCAATTCATTTGTTATGAGTAATCGAATTTACATGGGTCGGTTCTTGTGAGGGCAGCACGATATTGGTTTCGACTCATCTATTTTTTATGTTTTCCATTGTGCCATATTAACATCCAATTAAACACAAAGAATAAGTATGACACCATTTTAGATACATTGGTGAATGCATAATATAATTGTAAGCAGTACTGCTATCTAAAGCATTTTAATAACTTAATTGTGGAATAGATGCAGCTGTAGAATCAGCAGTTCTCTTGTTTACAGATACACCATAAATACTGCTACCAAAATTCGGTTTCCTATTTATCACAGAATTAATCCAATTAGTCACGCACAAAACCTTGTGTTTAATGACTGATAATAGATCCTCATTGAATTGTAAGTAGTCATTAGGCAGACCCTAATGAGGATTATGGGACGTTTCTGAGCATGAGCTGCAGGGGTGGAGAAGAGCATTGTGCTTTTGCTGCTTGACTGCCATTACTCAGCACAGCAGGGTGATTCTACATGGGCCTTCATAGAAAAATATAATTTTTCGGGTTAATTTATCGAATGGCCAGTTTAATTGTACTACATCTCATCTCAAGGACTTTGTTTTAATCATTTAAACACAGTAAGAAAGATAGCTTGGAAGCTAAAAGAGAGTGTACTAATATTCTTGACATGTAGGTGCAAAGCTACTAATTGTCAACAGATTGTTCAAAAGGGATCATCAAAATAAACACAACCCTAATCCTGCCCATTTTATTTGGCATACTGTTTATACGTACATTCATGAGAACGGGTAGCTTCATGTCAATCCAAATGTATGACTTTCTTTTAGATATTTTGCAGCATGTTGGGGTCCAGTGAACATGAGATTATGTTGACTTTTATTATATAAGCAAAAAAAAGAATTTAAAAGTGAATGCTCCATCATTTTGGAAATACGTCCTACACCAAATCCAACCCTAAACCCACCTGATAGTGTTAACAAATGCAAAACTGATATAAAAACACAGTTGTCGATGCCATCGTTTCATTTCAACATCCTTTCACACAGATTTGAACAGTTTTGTCGAACCGTAGTTACACAGGATTCAAACAGGTGCTCCTCGCCTCTCAAGTACATCTCTGTACTCCATGAACTACCGAACAGAAACATGGATGTTAAGCTGGATATGTGTGATGCTATTGTTCAAAAGCATCACTTTTCATATCTCCTGCATATTAACATTGCTTTAAAGCCATGACATGATATTCTTCAAGTAATTGTGAAAAAATTACGCTTTATTATTCAAAACTCTTTAAATTAGTTTGAAAAGGAATAAAAAGTGTTTTACTGCCTCTATTGTTCATTACTTTTGGAAACTGCAGCTATATGCACCCATTGGTCCAGTACATAGCCTACTTCATGTCTCGTTAAAAAGTGTACCGTGTTTATTACCATGTATATTATGTTCTGCTAGCTAATAATCTTGAATCATTAACATCCAAATTAAGTTATTACTGTTAGAAAACAGGAAGGACCATTCATTTCCTTTGTGTGTGAGAATGACGGCAGATTGTGCACATACTCTCTGACTTTCTTCAATTAGTGACTGTTCCTCCTGTGATGTAGTTTCAGATATAGTGAAACAGAACTGTGATTTCTGTGCTTTTATTGCCCACTGCATTTGTATCATACAGTCTGGCACACCCACTGAGGATTTAGCAGGAAGAAAATCACTACATTCTCACACATCAGCAACCCAAGACATCACTCAGGAAGCACATATTACACTTAAAATTGGGTATAAATGTCTAAGATGAACACATTTTCTTGTCTATATTTCTGTGTTACACAGGCAGAATATGTAAACTGTGTGGAGTGGAAGCAGAATTGCATGATTTTGCCTGGAGGGAGGAGTGTTTTTTTGTTGTTGCTAAGTAAGTTTCCTTTTTAGCTCCAAGATTACTCTGATTCCACTCCATCATGAGCATAACACATGCAACTGCATGCCAGCCGGAAACCAGCATTTGAAACAGTGTTAATAGACAGTGTTAATCGACTGTTAACAGCCAAAATGAAAAAAAAAAAATGGAATTTAATATATTTTGTTGAAAAAGCAGCCAGTAAAAAATACTATTTTATTGAAAATTAATTATGAAGAGTGTAAAATAGAAACAACTTGAGCAGGAAGGGCAATAAGGCAATAATAATCACATTTTTTTAAATTAGAATTTTTAGAATTTATAAGTCAGTCGAATTTAAAGCAGTCATCAGATGGCCAATTTTTCACACATTTATATGATTCTTTAGGGTCTTAATGAAAATTCTATAACATCCATGGTTAACATTATCTCAACGGTAGAGTTAAAGACTACTGCCAAAGTTTAAGCCATTCTAGTCCATGTTTAAAAAAAAAATAAAAAAAAAAGACTTATACTAACTTCAAACTGAATAACAAATGATTCGAGCAAACATACACAGTTAGGCAGATCAGGAATAGCGTATTCCCTTCCAATTGGAAGTAGCATTTATTCTCTGCATCTTCAGCGACTCAGAGTAAATGACGATCTGCTATATTCATTATATATTATATCCAACAACTAAACAATTGCATAATTTTCTATTTCTTGTCTATTCCCTACACCAGAGTTGACACAATGATGACCACTCAATCAGGGCAGGTCTAAGGTAAGATGGACTTGTCAATCATTTTTTGTGGGAGGGGCCTGTGCAGAACTAGGTCATTCTGACAGAAATCTCACAACTGCTTGATTTGAGAAATGGGGTTTTATATGGGGGTAGAATTGTTGCATATTTCCAAATAGATGTATTATGATACACAAATAAATGTAAAGCCATTGACAAAAAAAACAAGCATGTTCACAAATAAATCTTGTATCTAGCTCCCCCCAGTAATTTCACGAGCACATGGATTCTCTGATGACTGACGATTTATTGACTGGTTCACCATAACCAACCAACTCAAGATGCCGTGAGAACTGAATACACACAAAAAGTAAACACAAATAATATAAAGAACATAATAAATACAAAAACAGCTTTGTAAATCCTTTAGACAGAATTTTTAACCTTAAATTAAATATAGCTTTATACAGACATTGTTCTTTCACACAGCAAAGCAATTCACATCAAATCGCATATAATACAAACAAACTTACTTCATTGGCCGCTTAATAACAAAAGGAGATATTATTCTTGCATCTGAAATAGTTCTTGACTCCAGATGAGTACACTAATTTTCAGAACATGAACACTTTTCTAACTTGTCATGAGCTGCAGACATCGGTCTTCCCTATTCCCTTTTTCATAATAAAAGTCCCGCTAAAACCAACTCTTAACAAGCGGTTTAAAAATGAAAATTTCTTAACAAAATATTGAAAATAAACAATTAACAAAGAAATATAACTTGTATCCTTGTCAGTTACACTCATAGTGACCGCAAAAGAGAGTGAGACTACAACATGACACACCAGAGGAGGCTGGGATCTACTCGTCACGAGTCGTGGATAATTGGCCTGAGGACTAATCTGAAGAAAAAGAGAAGACTTCATCAAAACTTTTACTAAAATACAAGGAAACATTATAGACATTCAGGAGGTTCATTAACAATTTAATAGTGGTTATTTATCTAACGGAGGAACTGTTTGTTTTTCTTTTTGTCTTTCGAGGGACACGGAAGATTACGTTGCATCGGTGGAGAGTGATCCGGTAGTAACGTGGAGATCAGATCTGACCGATGGGAAGGAGTTGGAGGGTATACTGTTCTGTCACTATTTCATATTTATCCCATTTATAACAACAGAAACACTATAAAAAACATTTAGTGAGAATTTAGCTGCATCACAATACAGTGTGCGGACTCATTAGGCTATATGTAGCCTAAACAGGTTTGTGTCAGTAAATATAATAAGTAATATAATAATGTATACTTCTGACTACTTCTTGGATCTCAACTGTAAATCAATTGCTATTCCGTAATCTACAACATGAAAGAATAAAAGTGCCTGCTTTGAATAAATGTTAATGAAAGAACCCCATTATTATATGTACATGAAAACTGTAGAAACACTGGATGTAACTATGGGGCATCATTGTGCAGCAGCAACTTTGACAACAAAAAACAGTAACTCAAGGTTAATTAAAGTAAATGTGTACAAATGTATAGGGCCCCATTGCTATAATATAAATGGCGCTACTTTAGATTAGCTTACATTACACATGGCGAATAACAGTAGAATATTACATAAATTAATTGTTGTGGTTTTCAGTGAATGCAAATAAAAGTACATTTGTGACTACTAGCTTTTTGCATTTCTACAGTTGCATTTTTTTAATAGTCCGATACCACAGTTAACTTGTTAACTAGCGCATCTGTTTTCAAATGTAATTTGCTGAAGGTTTTACTTATGCATATATAATTTTATTATACAAAATTACATTATTTTAGCTGTTTGTTTAACTGTATATGTTGCTTTTGGATTTTTTTAAAGTTCACTTTTATACATACATTTGTGATTTGTGGTTTTATATAGTTATAAGCAAAACATCAAATTAAAGAAGCGTTTAGTTTTTATCCGATTAATCGTTTAATAGAAAAAAATAATAATAATAATCGCCCAACTAATCGATTATCAAAATAATCGTTAGTTGCAGCCCTAAATTCAAGTTGCTTTACAAAAAGGGAGTAGAACAATCATAAAAACAATGATCACAACATTAAAACAAAAACATTAAGATGTAAAAACTGATTGATTATAATGATTTAAAACAATTTAAGAATTGATTCAAAATAAAGTGATTTAAATGAAAAAAGCAGAAAAAAAAGCAGTTTGGTCAAAGAACAACGTTCATTCAGTAAATGCACAACTAGCCGTATGAGTTTTGAGTCTAGATTTAAATCTAGCTACTGTTTTAGATCATTTAGATCATCATCAACAGGGATTCCCCTGTTTTGTGTGTATCCTTGGTATTCGGTATATTGAGTATATCTACAATGTATTTTGGTCCTAGGCCATTGGGTGATTTATAAATGATTGTTATGGCTGATGTTAGGCTTAGGTTAGATCAGCCGGAACCGGTGAAAGGTCTCGCCTTTTTGGGGCGGATGCAGCGTGTCTCAGCCTTCCAGATGCAAAGAGAAACTCCTAGGATTTTTTCTAACTATGGTTCTTAAGTTACAGAGTTACAAGATTGATTCTTAAGTTTTACATTTAATCTTACTTTTACCTTTGAGGTTAGCTCGTTTTAATCTGACTCCAATTTTAAATAATTATTACATTTAGATTGCTATAATAAACTTAGGTTTGATTGCTGGTTTTGAATTGAGTTGTTTTAATTTAGAGATTTGATTCGTTTTAAACTTGTTTATTTTCTGTTACCTGTTTCCGGGTGAGGCCGAAGGCCATCTACACACCCTACTTGAAATAAAAGATTTCAACAATCAATGAATCAAATAACATTTAGGAGGGGGTCGTAAATGAAGGTGCAAAAGACAATGAGGCGGTCACCTCAATGGAGATTCTAGATTAGCCTCTGGCCATCTGTGAACAGTGTGTCATTATTGCCTTTTTACGGCTTGCCTGCTACCCCCGAGGATTTCCTTAATTCTGTTTCTCGGATAAGATATTAAATGTTTTTTTCAAATATCTTTTATTTTTCCAAATTTTGCAGGAGCTAAACTCTGCAGGACATCGCTGCTCCAGGAACAACATTGCCTACCTCTGCTTTAAATGAAACTCATTAAGCTGATTTAAGCAGGTCTAGGTTGTTAAAATTGTATTTTGCTGACAAAACTGTTATTAATAGCTGTTTGACGCAAGAACAGGTTAGGGTTAACTTTTACTGCAACTTGTTTTGGTAAGATGTGATTTAAAAAGTGCATTGTAATGCTGCAATACTCTTTAGAGTGAGCTCTTCTGCTATTTATTATGACCAGATGGACTAGGACTAGATGGATTTATGTTTTTTTTTAGTTTTCCTCAAACCTTAATAAGTTACACAGAAGCTTTAATGCACAATATTTATTTTTTTAAATAATAATGAAACTTTACATTAAACAGTGTACAAATTGACAGTCTGGGGTTGGCTCTACTGATTATAAGGGGTTGACTTTTCACACATTTTTTAAAATTGTGAAACATATACGAAATGCTCTTCATAATCAGTGCTAGATAATAGCATCATCAGGTTGTGTGCACTTCTTGACATTTATAATGAAAATATGTGTTGTCAACCCTAGTCTATGTATTTAATAACTTCCCTAAATTTGAGATAGGCAAGGTTGGTTATTGCACTCACAAAACTTTTATCACAGATAAAGGCCTCAGGGTTTTCAGTAAAAGTGTTATTACTGCAAATCTGAGTACATTTGACATCTAGGATGTTGCAATGCAGTTGCTAAACTATCGTGTGCATTTTTACTATGTTATAGACTCGTGTAAGATTACTAGCATGTTCCGGGTGTTTCAGCATATTGCTAGGTAGTTATTGTGGTGTTTTCGAATTTGATCAGAAAGCGGTTTTCTGAACGAAGGTTAAAATTCATATTTGAGCCAGGAAGCCAAATTACTAAAGGCAGATGGATGAAAAGGTGTGAAGGTATTTTTTTAAGATGCTCACCTCAATGAACGTTACCATCTTCTTACTTCTTCACAAGGTTCTGGTGATCTTTGCACGTACAGCGAGAAGCTGGATGTATTATTTACACCCCTGTGACACCTAATGCTGAACACTATCCTGGAGAAATTCACATGTGTATATACCAGATGCCTCTCCATTTTAATTCACCTGCTGGATATTTGAACTTTGAATTTTTCCTCATCTTAATCTCTTGATACGGCTTGGCTCCCTCCTTCCATTTGAATGCAAAGAAAAATGTGCAACAATGACAATCTTGTTGCTATTTTACTGATTATAACCATAAATCTCATCATTTTAAAAGCTGTCATATCCTGTTTTGCAGGAAGCGCAGGTACTCCGGTGGTCTTCAATCAGAACGGAGATGCCCCAGGGCGATACGACATCTTCCAGTATCAGATCACCAACAAATCGACAGCTGAGTACAAAGTGATCGGCCAGTGGACAAACAAACTGCATCTTAATGTGAGTGGATCCAAATCCAAATCCATCCATGCATTCATGCATCCATCCATCCAGAGTATAATAACAAAGTATGCAAGCTCGAATTAGATACATTCAAGCATAAATGTTTGTAGAAAATCTTATCTTTGCTGATGATGCATGTGACATGAATACTCTCGGGGCTTCATTAGTCAACGGGATGGAAGATAAGCTTGTAATGTTTTATGCCTGGCTGCTAAACAAAATTAATGGAGCCAGAAACGAGCCGTGTTTTCATGGCCAAAAGCTCTCGCAGCAGTGTGGAGATAGAAGCTGTAGTTTTCTGATACGTGACGGAGAATCCCAGCTCCTCTGGGCTTTATGTCTGTGCAGGTGAGTGGGAGGGGAAGTGGTCTCTGTGATCCAGCCCCCTGTAGTTCTTCAAATCTCGCTTCTTAACTCAGGTATCAAACCCTTCCCTTAAGCCCTTAAACAGATCAGTGCTGGATGTGTTACGGAGTGCTAGTGATTTGCATGCAGCTCATTAAAGGCGACTCGCTCCGGAAAAAAGACTTCGTTAGCATGAAAGGATTGCGGCTCCGAACAAGGTTAACGTTTCGTTTTCGGAAAATCATTTTCACAATCAATACACGCTGTTTTGCAATTTTGCTGTTTACTGAAAGATGCATGCAGGTCACTGTAAAGGGCTCTGTTTGCATACGGAAACTACTACTAAAACATTCAATATGTAAATTGCTGAAGCAGTTATATTCTTTCCACTCAGATGTAAAAGATTGAGGGTTTGTAAAATTAAATGCAATTTTGCAAAGCAAATACGAGTGGTGTTTCTTGGCAATGTCTGGGTGTTATGGGTGTTTTAAGCGTGTTGCAGCCCTCTGGCTAGGGTGTCCTTAGGATTTCTTGGGGAGCTTTAGCATGTTGCAATGAGGTTTGCTAAGTTGGCATATTGTTATGCACTTTCTAGATGGTTGCTGGAGTGATCTGGGTGTTTTTTTAGCATTTTACTAGAGGATCATTAGGGTATTCTGGGTTATTTTTAGCACTCTTTGATTGGGGCTCTCTAGGGTATTCTGAGTGATTTTTCTTTCTGGGTGGTTGCTTGCTTGTGCAAATGAAGAGCCCACTCTCAAATCTCTTTTAGCAATGTTCTTTCTTCATTGCACACAACTACCAGGTGGTAAAAATAAGGCCTCTTACGCAGAGGAACTTGCCTCTCTCGACAAGTTATACAGTTTGAGTTATTTGATCTCTGAAGCACAAATTATTTGGAACATGCTGTGCTGCAACATTTAGTACTTTAGGTTGGAGACTTTTAAAATTTAAAATCCCTAACTATACATACTACCAGTGGATGTAAATGGTCAGTGTTGATTCTACCAGCGGTTGAACCTGAAAACCCTTCTCACTCCCCATTACTGTGTCTTCAAGATGAATAAAACCAAATTAAACAGCTTTCGTTGTGAATGGTCAGTGTGGCTTTTGTTTCACACAGAATGGGAAGAATCAAATGAAGGGATTAGGTCTTTCAATTACTCTTAAATACCCTTCATACCCTTTAATGTGATGAGTCAAATTAAACTTCTGTTCATTTGCAAATTTTGTCTTTTTTTCATTTTAATATGTCCCTTCTTTTTTGCTTCTCTAATTAAAGCCAATCTGTTATTGCCAGGACTAATTTGTCTCAAGCATGAATAATTCATTCATAGCTTTCATGCATCAGGCAACAGAGAGAACCATAAAGCATAAGTATAAAGCTATTTGTCCTATGGATTGCTCTGGTAAAATAAATTTTTACATGCAATTAAAATGATTGCATAATACATTGCATCCACTTCTTTGACTCAGGTTTTATTGTGTTATTTATTTAATCTCAAATGCGTCTGGCACAACTTTGTCCCAAAATATATCTGTCATCAAAGTTGCACCCGGGAGCCAAACTGAAGCTGCACTTAAAAGAGCAGTGCTGGCTTCTTATTTTCCACAGCTTAAGGGGTAATAAAGTGATTTCTTCTGCAAATATGACACAACCTACATCTATGTGGGTAATGAGACTTACTTTGAATGCACGGTTTCTAATATAACAGTACCGTTCTGGTTTTCATATCTGACAGGGCTTTTTTCCTTATGCTTTTCAAGTGAACGACCTTTTTTAGCGTGTTGCTAAGTGGTTGCTAGGGTGTTCTGGGTGGTTGCAAATATAGAGAGCTTACTCCAGAATCTCTAAAACTTTGTAACGAGTGAAAACCATAAGTAAGGTCGCTTAGAAAAGTAAATGTACGTCTCTCCCCGATAAGTCAGGTATTTGATTTATGTAGCACACATTATGCAAGCATTATTCTGCAGATTAGTTTAAATCTCTAACCCTATGAGTGACATTGATGTGAAATTCTTAGCACTCGTTCTGACAGCATTTGGACCTTTAACATTTAAAGAAAAAAAACCTCAAAAGAAAATCAGTGCTTGCTTCTAGTATTCACGCATGCAGTGTTAATAAAGAGAGAACCAGAGAGATGCAGGTCTATGCAAAAACCAAATAATAAAGATGCTCCAAATACAGCAAGATTTGGAAACACAGTCTTGAGGAAGATCCAGATCGTGTCAGTTTTTTGTTCAATTATTTTTAGTGTGGATTAATTTAACAAACAAGGCACAATTCAACACAGGATTTTCATAAACATTAAAACTAAAAGAGGATGTTGTGCCGACTATATTGCTTTATCGCTTAGTACAGATTGATTTTTACCAACATTTCCCAAGCCTCCATGCAAATGTAAACTATCAAACATAACTATTAGTTAATTCTAGCATCTAGAATCTGCAATCTACCAAGTACATGCTTATTGGCCTGTTCGCACTATTGTAAAAAAAGAGTACATACTCCCCAAACTAACTCCGCAAACATGGAGAACAGCGAAAGATAAACTGTGAAGTACAGGCTTCTCCATCATAAAGTTGTTAAGTGATGTTATTGTCGATTAGTTTACTTCAGAGCAGCGGTGCGATTGCAAAATGCTCCTAGGTGATAATTAGATTTTCGACAGACCACTCCGGGAGTTCCTCAGTACGTAAACCCCTGAGGCGATAGTAGCAAGGAACCCAAACTCGATCAGGTGTTAGAAACCTAGGCTGGTTAAGATAATCACTCCACATATCTGTAGAATCAAATTACAAGCCTCGCATAAATCACCGGCGGATCATTTTATTGGGTTTTGTTAAGTTCACTGTGTGACCCGATCTCCATTCGGGACCCCCACGTGTTTAATTTTAATGCATGCTAAATTGATTTAAGCTTGGGGTATTTAGATTAGTTTGAAGTAACGTTTACCTCACACTGATTGAAGCAAATGAGCCAAAATGTACATTATTAAAGTGGTGGGTGATTGTGATTTCACTTTTTAAAGAGCCCCTATTATGGATTTTTAAAAATGATTTTTCATGCAGTGTGTAACACAACTTTAAGTTAATGAAAACTTGTTGTCTTACTAGTTGCACACAGACCTGGGGAAACATGATTTTCTCATTGGTCCGCATGAAAGTGCAAATTCATTCCTTGCCACTAGGTGCAGCTTTTAGAGCATTAAAAGCTTACAAACACAATCACATTGATATGCACAGTAATATTACAAAATGATCTTCTGTAAGTAAGCGCACTTCTGTGCTTAGTTGGGGGAAGAGTTCTGAACAAACACTGTGTGCTACTGACATGGGTCCCAGTTTGCCACAATAATATAACAGTACACCCCTAGCCTCCGTATTTGACAAGACTTTCTTGTTATCCTTTTCAGGTAAATGCCATGCGCTGGAGGACAGGTGACCCCACGCTTCCAGTCTCGGTGTGTAGTGTGCCTTGCCAGATGGGTGAAAGGAAGAAGATTGTAAAGGGTGTACCTTGCTGCTGGCATTGTGAACGATGCGAAGGCTACCACTTCCAAGCCAGTGAATTCAGTTGTGAGTTGTGTTCGTATGAGCAGCGCCCAGACCGCAATCGCACCGGTTGCATCCCAATTCCAATCATCAAACTCGAATGGCACTCTGCTTGGGCAGCCATCCCAGTGTTTGTTGCAGTTCTTGGAATCCTGGCTACAAGTTTTGTGGTGGTCACTTTCGTCCGCTACAATGACACACCGATTGTCCGCGCATCCGGCCGAGAGATGAGCTACGTGCTTCTGACTGGGATTTTTTTGTGCTACGCCATCACCTTCTTGATGATTGCCACACCAAGTCTGGGCATCTGCTCTTTCCGTAGGGTGTTCCTGGGTTTGGGCATGTGCTTCAGCTATGCTGCTCTCCTAACAAAGACCAACCGCATCCACCGCATCTTTGAGCAAGGCAAGAAGTCGGTGGCTGCACCACGCTTCATAAGCCCTGCTTCCCAGCTGGTCATCACCTTCAGCCTGATCTCGGTGCAGCTGCTCGGTGTGTTCGTGTGGTTCGCCGTCGATCCTCCGCACACAGTGGTGGACTACGGCGAGCAGCGTACATCTGACCCAGAGAAGGCTCGTGGGGTTCTCAAGTGTGATATCTCAGATCTGTCACTCATCTGTTCACTAGGCTACAGCATCCTTTTGATGGTAACATGCACTGTTTATGCCATCAAGACCCGCGGCGTGCCAGAGACCTTCAACGAGGCCAAACCAATTGGATTTACTATGTACACTACCTGCATCATTTGGTTAGCTTTTATACCCATCTTCTTCGGCACCGCACAATCGGCAGAAAGGGTAAGTGAAATCTATGAAATCTGTAGCTAAGTGCATTGGTATTTTTAATGTCATTGCAAGTATTGCTTTTCCTATTGAATATACAGTAGCAAGTGCATTTTAGCTCTTCTTGGGCTTCTGGTAGGAGTTCACATAAGTAGCAGCAGTTCGCTTAAGGAATTGTATTAATTTTGTATGCACATATGGGTCAGGGAATGTATCTTTTTAATATCACCACCTTTTTTGCACTAAATTAACATGATAAACTGAAAAAAGCACCAACAAAAAAAGTTTGCTCCAAAGAATAACTTGTTTGGTCATTTGCTAGATACCATGCATTCCTGTTGGCATTAGGAAGAGGATGTGGTGCGGCACTGTGATTGTTTGTTTATGTGCATGTGAGCTATAGGTGGCAGAATACTGCTGTGGGCTACAGATAATAGCATCACCTGCTGGTTACCCTTTCACCTAATCCAGCAGGCGACAACCTCCAGAACATTTCACATGTTAAAAGGCTAACCTAAAGAAGCCAAAATCCAGGGTTTCAGATTCTCTGGATGTTAGCTTCAGGTGCACTGTAGGATATAGACAAATGGGTCAGAGGCGATCAGGTGGGTGGTAATATTGATCGGGCAGTGTGCAACTCAGAAATACCTGAAGCTTGAGTGAGTCTGGATAGTTAGATATGAAGGAAAATCTGGTGGTTTTTTACTCAGCCTCATGTCGCTCCAAACCTGGTATTTAAATAAAGAAAAAATAATTGCATAAGTTTGGAACAACATAGCTGTGTAAACAATGACACAGTATTCATCTAATTTTAATTATTTAAAATCGAGGCAAATGTGGTTTTGAAGCCTTAGCAGTATAATATCAATGCAAACAAGTTGTTTGGTAGTCTTTTAAATGCTAAAACTGTAGTGTTTGATTTCCTTTCACAGTGGTTCATGATAAAAGCTCATTACCGCGTTGCTCTTTAGTCACATTAGCCTCTCACTGTGACTGCTACGCATTGCGCTAGCCAGGAGAGACAATTATGGATATACCAATTATTCCTTACACTAACAAGCTTATTTATATTCTTATTAAACACTAGAACTGTGGGATAGATGGCGTTCTATTAGCCCAGACCCCCCAACCCATCGCGTTACTCAAGAAAGCAATCACATGAATCATTTGATAAGAAAACAGGCATCTTATTGAAAAGAATGAGTTCTCATTGTCACGAATCATAACATGTGGCCTTAAGTCTGCATTTATTGAACTCTTGTTTGATCGGCAAGCACACCAAGCGAAAGCACTTCGTAATTGGTTTGTAATGAAAAAATGACTAGCCTTGAATTAATATCATTACAAAGACTCAATGTTGTATCGGCTGCAGCATTTGTGAAATGAACCACAGGAGAAGTAGATAAAATCACACAACCTATAAAATATGCTTCTATTTTCGAGAATGTGCTTTGGTTAATGCTTCAAAAATCAATTTGTGTGGATTTTCATTGCAGCAACTATTACCTCTCCATTTCACAGTAACATAAAGATATCAGGGTAGATACGATTTACCTTCCTGCATTTGAGAATGGTATCACCCCAAAAACCAATACTTGCACTTTGACATTTCCAATGCAGAGACTCTGCAGAATCATAAAGAGTCAATAAAGTGCTGCATGAACAGCAGGCAATGTGCTCACGGCACCTCAGGAAATCAATGCCTTCCAAAGGTGACTGGTTAAGATAATCACTCCACATATCTGTAGAATCAAATTACAAGCCTCGCATAAATCACCGGCGGATCATTTTATTGGGTTTTGTTAAGTTCACTGTGTGACCCGATCTCCATTCGGGACCCCCACGTGTTTAATTTTAATGCATGCTAAATTGATTTAAGCTTGGGGTATTTAGATTAGTTTGAAGTAACGTTTACCTCACACTGATTGAAGCAAATGAGCCAAAATGTACATTATTAAAGTGGTGGGTGATTGTGATTTCACTTTTTAAAGAGCCCCTATTATGGATTTTTAAAAATGATTTTTCATGCAGTGTGTAACACAACTTTAAGTTAATGAAAACTTGTTGTCTTACTAGTTGCACAAACATAATTTTCTCATTAGGTCCGAATGAAAATGCAAATTTATTCCTTGCCACTAGGTGCTGCTTTTAGAGCATTAAAAGCTTACAAACACAATCACATTGATATGCACAGTAATATTACAAAAAGATCTTCTGTAAGTAAGCTATTCATTGTTTGACTTCTCATATAATGGAAATACATAGTAAATTGATTCAAGCTTGGGTTGACTTTTCCAAGGTCAAGTTTATTGTATTAGTCTGTAGAACAATATAATGAATGTTAGCCAAAATGTACTTTATTAACAGTCATGGAGATGTCCTTCCCCCCATACAGTGTTATTTTGTAATTGTAAATGATTTGTTTGAGGTTGGCTCTGCATGCTCCGTGTAAATGCACGTTTCAAGCAGATCAGTGGGTGAAATACATTGATATGCACAGTAATATTACAACATTATATGAAACGTGGCAAAGTTCTTAGTAACCGCACTTCTGGTATGGTAATCCTCTCGTGGGTGTAAGCATATTCTCGCTGAAGCGTGAAATATTCTATTTTTTTCTGTTATGAATGATGTTATGAAGATTTAAGTTTGCATAAGAAATATTTTGCCTGAAATAACACAAGCAACTTGCACCTCCCGCGCAGTAATTTCAATTACTCTATCTCAGACACCGTACCTAAACTGGATCTTTAAGTGACATTTCAATGTTTTTGTTTCACTTTAGTGTGTTTAATTCCTTGAAGGCCAGCTTTGTTTTTAATTAGTTCTGCCACCTTTGTTCTTCAAGCTCTAAGACGAAGTGTTTGGTGGTGTTTTATTCATAAAACGATTCCATTTACTATCTATTTAAAGCCATATTTGTCATTTCAGTGACCTGGGAAATTATAATCTGCTGCCCTGTAAAAAGAAAATCCACCTTATTTGAACCCTCGAAATATGCTAGCTTAAGCTTTTGCCTCTTATTTGTAATATATCATATCTGTTCAGGACACACACACACCTCAATCACGCTGTTTCTCCTGCTGTTCAGAGTGGAACTCATATTACCTCCGATTAGATAAGCTTTAGTTACATTCGCTCTGCTAATATCATCATACATGAAGGCGAACCTGCCACAAAAGGCACTGGTCATAATTCATCCTCCCTGGCAGCTTCTCAGTAGATGATATTCCTGCTGGTCGAGAGAGTGACCGCCCAAGTCCTTAATGTGCCACACGCTGCGCTATTAATCATGGGAAATCTGTGTGCATAGGAAAAAATGGCTACTTCTGCCATGCCTTAACATGCTTAAACTAATGCGGCAGAGAGATGACGAAGAGGAATAAAAGCTAGGTAGAGTCACAACAGCAAACAATGTGAAGAGGATGAGGTCAGCTGCAGTCATACGAACAACACATTAGTTGGAAAAGCGATTGGCTCTGCGTGTATGAATGGCTTCTTTATTGCATTCGTTTGCTTTTTCTTTCACAGCCCAGCCTCACACTGAGTCCATAGAAATGTTCTCACATGCACCACTAAAAGTCTCTCAGGGACCGTTTTTGCGATGCACAATTATTACTATTACTATTAATATTAAATGTTTTTATGTAATGTATTAGACCTTTAGAAGGCTTCATTTATTATAAATTATTATTATAGTATAAAAGCTTAATTGTAAACCTTACAGTTTAGAGCAGAAGCTGATTTAGATTTTTATCCCTAGATTTTTAGATTTTATTTTATAACGTTTGCATTGTAAATAAAATAATTTTCGGAAAAAGCTATTTGTTTAATAATCGATTGTTTAATAATGAAAAAATATTTTGTATGTATACATATATAGATATATATTTTGAAAAAACCTTTTGAAAAAAGAAGAGCTTGAAAAATACTAAAGACATTGATATCACCTGAAAGTTGTTTCAGCAGCATAGCAGCATATTCAATGTAAACATTCGATGTTTTTTATATAATGTGTGCATATGAATCGTTCTCAGTAAAACAATGAATGCTTTTGAAGGTTTCTATAATTTCCTCGTTAAAACAACCAAATCATGTGAAAAGCTGTCAAAGGCATACAGACTCAAGCCAGGTTTAAAAACAGCCACTGAATGTGTTGGCAGTTAAAGAGTTTCCATATATATCTCTCTTATTCATTCACACTCAAATACACATGCACGCACATAGTTTACACAACACATTGATTTTTTTTTCTCGTAGTCAATTAGTTAAATTAATGTTTATTGAACAGGAAAAATGACACTAAGCCATTGGAGCAGTGATGCTGGTCATGGCTGGATGTCAGGCCAATAACAGCATTAAAGACACTGTGTCAGTGTTAAAGAACTGTCTGACAGCATTCAGCAGTTTGACAGCTGTCAGAAATATCAGGACGCTGAAGGGATTTCCTTTGAATATCATGTCACTCAGAAGAGTCATATTTTTGAGTGGATTTTCAAAATATTTGTATTGCCAGTTAAGTTGTGTGGTCTAACATTCAGATATTTGGGGTTCTGTAGGTAAGTATTTTGTTTTTGAAAGATTCCTACGCTCCAAAAAAATTACAATAAAACTGATTTATTGGGGGGGGGGGGAAACATATGATTCAAAACATTAAATTTTAATATATTTTAAAAACATAATTTATTTCTGTAATGCAAAGCTGAATTGTCAGCATCATTACTCCAGTCTGTCACATGATCAGTCTAACAAGCTGATTTAAGAAACATTAGAATCAGTGTTGAAAACAGCTGTGCTGATTACTGTATATATATATATATATATATGTATTAACCTTTTACAGTGTGTGTGTGTATGTATCCAGTATAACAGCAGAAATAGAGTCAAATTGCCCCGTTGCTTGCCATGCTGGTAAGGATCCAGAGATTTCAGGATACATTTTAATTTGCATACATTTACATATAAGATGTTATCACTTGTCACTTATGCATAGCACAGTCCTACACTTATGTAGAAAACTACTGAATTGTTTTTAAAAAGTGTTTTTCTTTATCTTTAGGTTGAGAATTCTGTGATCAAAGTCGAATCATTTCATTGTAGGGTTTTCACACACTTCCTCTTTTTGTGTCATCATTTCATGACAACGATTTGATGAATAACACATTCAGGTTGTTTCTTTAGAGTTATCAGTGTGCTCATGTTCGACAGGAGGTGAATGTGCACAGACCGACAGCAGTATCTGTGATCTTTACCTGGGCGGTCAGCATTTAGGTTAACGTCTGTTGAGTGTGTTGCATTAGGTAGTTAGCACACTCGCGGTGGCGTATGTGTGGATAATCCTGCTTGATTAATTGTCGTTTAACTTCATGCTGTGTGATTGGGTGAACAGATGGATGTCAGCCTCACTTCTATCACTCTGATAACACACCTGAACAGGAGTGTCAGCTGCTAATCACTGATATGAGCCTGTGCAGAACCTTAGTGAGTGTCCGCTACTGCTGAAAATGCATTCATCAATTGCTCAGCAATGCATCCTCTGTAGTGAATGGGTGCTAATAAAAAACAAAAAAGTATATAGCTGATATTTTAATAATTTTGTGCACTTTGTGCAACATCGTTTTTACGTGCCTTACTGCAGTTTCACAGCAGAGAAATGTTCACTGAGTGGCCCTAAAACACAGGTTCAATGCATGACCCCTGGCACATTTTTATAACGTTGATATAGGTACATATTGCGGCGGTTCAGAATTGGACAACCTGATCTCCCAGAATTGGGTGTAATTCTGTGATGGGCTCACAGAAAAGATTGCAATTCAACGACGATCCACGCACGGATATCTGGATTCAGATATTGGGTAGTGATATTGGCATTATTGCACATGTACTACGGTGTGATTTTTTTTCACCGTAAACAGTTACAACAGTTGTGTTTAGATTACTTTATTTATACATATATGAGAATGTAACCACAAAACACAAGATAAACCGGCAGATACAACTGCCAACAATACTTATTAAAAAGGATTAATATTCCAATTATTCCGAGGCAAAAGGATTGATTTGTGAGAGAACACGATCATCTCTCCGTCCGCCGTGACTCATCTGTGCTGCAGATTAGGGCTGTGCAATTAATCGAATTTCGATTTCAATTTCGATTTCGGGTCTCAACGATCACAAAAATGGTGTAATCG
>JAUCNO010001565.1:136932-148925 GCA_032353835.1 Enteromius viviparus | reverse complement strand
GTGATTAATCATGATTAATCCACTGAAAATCCTGATTAATTTGATTAAAAATTTTAATCATTTGACAGCCCTAGTTTAAATACATACATCTACAATTTCCTTTTTTAAATAAAATATAAATTTAAGTCATTTATAATTATTTTTGCTAATAAAATTGTATCTTGTTGCTAAAATAGCATAGCAGGTCTTAATTATGGGTGTAATATGGAATTTAATTCAATTGTTAATCCTTTATTCCCATAAATGAAGGTGATGGGTTGCTGGATAATAACAGAAGTCTGAAATAAGGCAAATGAGAGATTTATTAGCAATGCCTCAAGCAAATTAAAATGTTTTATTTTTATTTTTATGTAGCCTGCAGTGATAATTCAGTGCTCATTATCATAAGCATTTAACTATAATATAAATCCATGTCATTTTCCTATTATGCTTATTTATTATATATAATAATATTATTTGAGTTATTATTTTTAAATACACATTTGATTTGCATACATGGTATTCACTTTCTTGAAAACTCATTCATTGAATCAAGGTTCTGTTGAACGAATCAGATATAGTTTAAAGAAAAATGAAAACCAGGCAGGGGGCCAAAATTATTTGAGAGTTCACTTCAAACTATCAGTGAGAGAGAGAGTTCATACGATGAACTTTATTATATAATCTCCTGGGCAAGAGCCTTCTAAGAGCCTTCCAACATGTCCTGTTTAGACTCGTTAAGTGAGTGATTTTCTACTGCTGGGCCAGTGAATGTGACAGGGTCACAGACAGGAGGGGAAAGCAAAGAGATATTAATAATGCATACTAACCATATCCTAGAGACCAAAATTATGATTTAATCAATTAATTGATTTGTCATGTTTTTTTGTTTTGTTTTTAAATAAGCCTCTTTCTCGTTATAGCTGCATTTGATCAAAAATACAGAAAAACAGCCATGTCGTAAAATATCATTACATCTGAATTCAGATGAAAATTCAGCTTTGTCATCACATTACATTATATTTTAAATATCACTGTTCTAATATATTTTTTAATCAAATAAACACAGCCTTAGTGCATACGACAATTCTTTAAAAAATAATACAAAATCATAATTACTCCACACTTTTGGCCACTGGCTTGAAATAAATAGACTTTTAAAAGGATACACAGATATCAAGAGTGCATTGAAAGACTGTGTGTTTGGACACAGGCATGAAAAGTCATATTAATAACTCTGTAAGGATATTTTGTTTACTTCTGTGCAATACACTTTGGTTGCCATTTGACGTCCAATGTAAATGTGTTCTTAAGGAAAACTAGCTGAAAACAACTACACTAAATATCATTACCTCTCTCTTCTCATCCCATACCCTTCTTATCCTACATTCTTTACCATCTCTTTTTTCCTATCCTTATTTCTTCTCTTCGGGATGAAAGAGACGGATTAGGCTTGCTGCCCAGGTGGGGAGGCATTCATCTTTTCCGGCCCAAATGCCAGCTGGAGAGCTGCCCTACAAGCGCCTGAGTATATCAAAGCGGTCCTTTCTGAGGCGCCTAGCATGGCGAATATGGATGACAGGGAAAGAGCTTCTCAAACTAGTCCACAAGAGAAGAGCTCAGCAAGCAACAGAGAAAAGGTATTATTTCACAGAGACAATCCACGTGGAAAGCATATAGAAATAAACTCAGATCTAGTACTTCAAGTGTGTCAATTGTATACGGAGATCAGGTATTTCATTTTACTAATTTTCACAATTATCAGGAGAAAAATTGTTGGATAAATGAACACTTCATGCGTGATAATGTGAATTATTAGACAAGAGGCCATTATTATTCAAGAGACCACTTGATGAGTCGAACGATTTCCGCAAATGTGCTCAAGAAGCTATTTTACAGCAATTACGCCAGGGAGCCAAAAGAGAGTGGCATTATTAGCCTCCTGCCCAGGGCAACACAAAATCTCTATCAAAGCCCCCTACCTCTTTTGATCCCATTGCAGGTTTCCAATGGGGCATCCGAGACGATCTGGCAGATGCCAGATATAGACGCTATAGATGCCAGATTGTGAAACTGAGTGTGGATCATCCCCTTCAAAGATTTTTGACTTTCAATGCAGATTTCCAGCTTTGTTAATTCACACGGCTTGATCTCCAACTTTGGCTAAAGACCTTTGTGACTGGAAATATATACCAGCCTGCTAATGCTAATTTGGCACAAGATATTAAATGAGATTGTGATTCTGTCAGGCTTTGGAGTGAGCGAGTATCAGACTTATGAATGCAGTAATTACTGCTTCAATAGCCGAAACTGTTCACAGATCAACTCAGAGAACTAATTAAAACGAGGACATAGATGTGGTTTACTGTATGTTCCTCAGAGCTGTGGAAGTCTGACTGTGCTTAGTATTTTGCCATCAAAGAGTCATTAATATATATTATTTTCTTATTCTTATTTGTTGCTGTTTTAAAATGGACATCCGCTTAACATTACAGAATAAAAATAAAAAAAAGCCTTTCTTTCTCAGTATTTTGCAATTCAAGGTATTTCAAATCTAATGGGACAATATGATCTGCAAAGATTCAGATCATACTTCACATGTTAACCACTAGAGACCACTGTCAGTGAATTAGTACAGTATGTGTTGGGCATGACTAGTAACATATGCTTTGAGATTTTGGATTACTGGAGCCTTTAGGTTAGTAGTATGTGGCATAATTCCAGATCAAAAGAGACAAAATGAAAATGTATTAATATTAGCACAGCTAGTCTCTAAATGATTGTGTGTGTTTGTGTGTATGCAACATATGATGGATTACTCACATATTTTAACAAATTTTTGGCCCTTTTCCCAGAGAAATATGCAAGCTGGTTTAGGAAAAGTTCACACAAACTAAAGCAGCTACCTATGACTCAAGAACAATGAATCATTTCATTTGGCAAGACAGCAGTAACTCAGATATGCAGGTGTGAGTCAGTTTGTTTTATTTATTTATTAATTGACCTTCTGGTTCACCTGGGAAATATATTGGGTTGCTGGAGGCTGCGGGCCTTAATACAGGACAGCGTAAGAGCTGTCAGCCAGCCTGATTACTTTCATATACACAAGCACCTGCTGCCATCACACACAAACTCCCACCATCTCATCTCTGGGTTTCTGCTAGCCAATAGTGGCCTGATTAAAACCAAACGTAAACATCGGAGCATGAGATATAGAGACAACTTCTCCACAAAAAAAAAAAAAAGCTACTGAGGCCTTACACACATGCAATGACGCACCTGCAAATCTACTTACATATTCTAAATATAAATCTGTTTATTATAGCCATGCATTTATTAACCAGCACAAGAAGAAAAGTTCTCCCTCTCACCCACACACAAACATGCAATCTCTCTCTCAGACAAACCCGCCGTCTCTCGAACAGAGACTGTCTGCCCCACTTTCAAATGGGCAATTTTTCATCGGGGCCCCCTGAAAATTTCTCTATTCTTACCACAGGAAAGCTAATGCACATCATCTATCTCAAAGCAGCCAGCAGGAGCCAGAGAATCCATGCTTATATATGGTCTCATTAGCCAAGCAACTGATACCTCAACAAACTAAATATGCCTGTTGGCGTGATCTTACAGCGTCTGGCAGGATGAGTACAGTTATACTTACAAAGAGACATTAAAGATCATGGAACCTGAACAGCAGGCAATATTTTTACAGATAGACCTCTATTTACTTTGATGAGAGGTTTTTAGCACATAATTTTTTATGACAAATCCACATATTTTTAGAACAAATATATATTTATATATATTAATATATCTTGTGATGAAATCTGGCATGATTTCATTTACAATGCATTTTGGTTGCTGGCATGAATGGAATACATGTGAACTCATTTAGCTCATTTTCTTTGTAAATGCATGTCCTGTAACTGTTTGAAAGCAATATCACAAGCATAATTGCCAACCTAGGCTCATTGGAAATACATGCCTTATACGTTATACAAAACCATACCTATGAATGCTAGAGGCAGTAAAAATCCCAGAACCTTTTCAAACAAAAGTATGATTTACAAGAAATTTCTTTTAATTACAGTAATAAAAAATTATTTTTACACAATTAGTTGCAGAATGTTATGTTATGACTTTAAAACATTTTTAACATCCTGGACAATTGAAAAAAAGTGATGCATTTCTATGTATGAGTTTACAAGCGCAGTCTGTTTACTTGGTAGCTCACGTGATACGGCATGCGCTTAGGTGGTGAGAAACACTGGTTTGAATCCAGTGTAAAACGGTTTGACAACACAGCTCAGATCAGTGTAAGGAAGTGAAAATAGCATGACTGCATCAGCAAATATGCAATGCATTTGTTAAGGTTTGGTGTAGGGGATATTTAAAACATGATAGAGCATTATTCTTTAGCGACACTCACTGGATATTTGAATTCTGAACGGCCACGAAATCTACCTCAAACAGCATTATAACAACACTGCAATATCTGTACCATCCTAATACAAACGTGCCACAGTTACGTATTAAACATGTTTTTTTGCACGTTAGTTCACGTTGAAACTGTGGCGAAACGTGCAGTAAGGTAACTACAGGGTCTCCTGTCAGGCTGTTGTGGTGACAACAGTACTGTTCATCGTCTTGATTAAAGAAACAGAACTTTTCAGAACTTTGAACCATTTGATCAGAAAAATGATTGAATGTTTTGAAGTGCTCCAAACACAGGCTGGTCATACTTGCTGTGTAAAATGGTGGAAATGCAACAAAAATGAAACATAAAAGAAGGAAGCCCAACTTGTTTCTTATTAACTAATCGCAAGTGTTTTCATGTGTTTCATCTATCAAACCATATTGTTTTGTCAATGGTAAACTAGGCTAATTACAAGCAAGTACCAAGTACCATATTCTCCTTTTTGTATTATGAATAGAACAAATGTTCCAAACAGGTGTCAAGTTTTCCTGGGAAAAAAATCTGTCCATTGTAATATAATAGTTAACACAGACGTTTCTTTCAAATGAAGTAGCTCCTTGGTTTGAAAGTAAAAGGAACCCATTGAAAGGACTGAATTTGGTGCATGAAAATTACAGATAAATGTGTTGAGATGTTTAAGGACCATTAACACCATCAGAACACCATGTCATGTGCAAAATGCAAGAGATGTGAACAGTCAGTTACAAGGGTTGAACATACAGTACTTATCTACAACATATAAAAAAAGAAAAGAAAAACAGGACAGTGAAATACAAAAAACCTGTTCTGTGTTAATGGCCCCTTTGCAAGCTATACAGCTTGGTCATTTCAGTGTACAGCTAAGTAAATGAATATCTTGACAGGTCATTTGAGAATGCCAGTGCTTCTGATCTATCCACAGTACAGCTGAGAGGCTTTTTGAGAGGAAACTGGAGCTCCTAAGTTTTAGAAGCATATAAATCTGCCTCCTCTAAAGCTTTAACTGCAGAGTCTGTTCGACTAGAATGACCAAAGATTTGTGCCCTATCTCAGTAAAAAAAAAAGTTATACAGTAAAATGGATAGCAGTACATTCCAGCCACTTTACTCCTGCAGCTTAAAGATTAAGACCCGAGAGTCAGTAGGTTGAATCACAGGTTAGTACTGTCGTTAAGCATGTAATGAAATGCTAATTTGCTGCTTGACTTATGCCCTGTAGCTCTACTGAATAACCATAGTGTAAGTCAAAGTAAAATAGTGACTCAACAAAATATGCACTGATTTTTGCAATTGCAGTTTCTACTTTTTTTTCTGAACAGTATTGTGTAGATTTCTGTGCTTTGTGGAATGGTCGGATGGATAGATAGAGTGGGTGCAGGTGCCTGCTTGTGAACGTGGGATTTTCCTATTCATGAATCAGAGCTTTAAACGTCTGTCTCCTGGGATGCTTTAGTTTTAATACCAGCTAATGCACAGACGTTCAGGATATGTACATATCTAATTTATGCCAACGTCTCTTGCTAATCGTTCCATATTACATAATCACATAAATGGACATATTTTTAGTTGGGTGGACATGTCTTTTAAATCGCAACCCTGGGAGAGAGAGGACACACGCCCACAGAGCTCTCACTGTTGGAGCCCAATTACATCTCCCCAGCACATTAGCCAGCATTAGCGTGCATTAGCAGGGGAGCTAAGCCTCCAGTTCATCTCCCAGAGTCTCGACCTCCTACCTACCAGAACAGCGATTAGCATACCGGCTAATGTGCAATAATGTGTCATGCTCCTCTATATTAAAGCTGTCGCACTCACGTTCAGTGCAAAATTAAGACTGTCAGACTGATATAAAGTCTTGAAAGCAAAGCCATTTTTCTGGCTTAAGGTGTAAAAGTAATATACTGTATAGAAATTTTAGGCTGGTGAAGATAAAATACATAATGTGTAGCACAATTTATTAGAAGCTATGTTTGACACTTTAAATATATATATATATACAGTATATATATATATATTTTTTTTTGTGGATCAGCTTCTTTAACATACTGTAGCTTACTGATTCTTGAGACATTAGATAAAAAAATGAAATCAAATGAAAGTTTTAGTAGCAATGTTGGCCTGTTGTTTTGTATAGATGTTTCTGGCATTCATGTACTGCTTCTTCTTTCAAGACCAATGGTGTGCTGATGCTTTTGGAGGGAAGTTTTATGGCTCTTTGTTCCTAACATGCTAGTTTGCATATAGACCGGATTGGTGAATCAATATACAAATTACAACAGATTCTTAAAACACTGAATGTTGCAACAGTATCAAAATACAACATACACTCTCAATTAGGTCATCTGAAGACGAGTCCTTAGATACCAAACATGAAATGTAAGGATCTGGCGAGGTGATGTTTAGATCACATGTTTATCGTGTTTATCAAAAACCTGCATAAATGCAGTATACGATACAAAAGACAATAACAGTATACATTATGACCTGAAGGATGTGTGTTTACTCAAAGACAGTTTTCCTGTGAATTATTTAGGAAAAAGTCTATTGTCTTTAGACTAGTCAGAGTTGCTCTGCATCCTTTAAGCAATAAACCGGCCCTATCCAGTTGGTTGTCATGGCAATCAAAGGCCTGGTTTGCCTTATTAGCGGCCCATCCAGGTAAGGTTACAAAGACACTCGTATTTGCAGTTTGAGTTACCTCTTGGGTTGTTGAAAGCGGTACTAAATATTGTTACCATTTGTTAAATGTAACACATAGTTTGTGCCGAATTGGATCAAATGCTACAATGTACTAAATTCTGTATAATTTTGTTTTTCCTGTTGTATGTAGCTGTACCAGTGTATACGGTATATCAAATAAAGAAGGTTATTTGAGAATTGGTCAACCAAGAGATGGTATGTCATGCAACTGGTAGGTGTATTATGCAAAGATGAATAACAATAATAGTGATAATGGCTGACTGTGATATTGCTGTATTAATAAGGATCGTTAAGTTAGGGACATGCCTGTGGAGGGACATAAAAGTATTTCAAACGTATGTTTAATTTTTTTTTACATTTTAATTCATTTAAAATTAATTTAAATTGACAGTAAAACGGTCTATCAATAATCCACTCATGGTAAATAGAACAAATAGAAAACAGTTATTTTAAATTGCAAGAATATTCCACAATACCATATTTTTTATCAAATAATGGTAGCCTTGGTGAACAAGAAAGACTTCTTTCAAAATCAATAAATTGATACATAGGATCTTACTGACCCTAAACTTTTAAATGTTATTATATATTTTCATAAATCTATATAATTATGTATAATTGTTTTTATTTTATTAACATTTTTTGCACTTTAAACTTGCTTTAAAAGTGCTGATGGCGATGGGCGTCCCCCCTGCTGCTACTTACTAAAACTCATCTGTCACTTTGCTCAAAGTGAGCCCCTCTTTGATCAAGTACCACTTTGAATGACGTGCAACTGCTGGGCATGCAAACAATGTGCCTGTTACATGAAATGGATTGAAAATTTAATTAACCACAGCGTGGCTTCCTCTTATTAATTATGCTTCAAAGACAAGACATGAAGCTCCGTATCATGATGGGCTTGCAGAAATTGTGACTACAGTTTTTTGACAAGGAGAACGCCAAACAGAAAACAATGCAGCGCCTGTAAACACATACTATTGAGTGCTTGAGTGTGTCATTCTCCAATCCCTTAGACTACTGATATACTGTAATAATGTTATTTATACCTAACAACTACCCAAAGCACTTCTTCTAGCAGTTACATTGAAAAGGATCAACAAGATGGGATGATTTCATTCAACTCCACTACTTTGTTTTAACCAAATGCCAGCCAGCAATATGCTGTTTGGTCGTTCGTATTAGCTTTGATTTATGAAGCACATCTTTCATAAATGTCAGCTGTTGTCCACTTCCCTTTCGCCTGTCTACGGTGATAAGCTAGTCGGGCTTGACTTGACATTCTCAGTTGAATGCAGGAGCACAGGTCACTTCCTTCTTTTTAATTTGTTAGCGCTGGAATTGTTTTGAACGGTTCGAGATTGAACTGCCAAACTGGATTTGTGGCTAAACACTAGCTAAACCTCTGACTTGGTATTTGGCTCTGATCCTATTAGCATGTAAATGCAGAATATACAGAAGAGACAAAATAGATAATGTGAAGGAAAGAGTATATTGTACTGGAAGTAGATTTTCATTTCGACTCAAGAATTTATTTATTTTTTTGTCATTGAATTTACGGCAGAATATATTAGCTATGAAAATGAAGGCTTTACCAAAATGCATTCATAGTCATTTGCTTTCATTGTAGGAATATAACAATGCCTCTATGTAAAACTGTAAATATATGTGACAATTCTAGTTAACTGAGATGTTAAACAAATTGCTATACAACTGGGTTGGGGGTTTATACAAATGTGTCTCTGAATGGAACTGACTGTTCTGAAATGGTATTTTCATCTTGTCTCTGTATACTGTGTATTAAAGCATTCAGATATATGTTTTGTTTATATAAAGAGATTTCTTTCATTTGTATTAATAGTAACACTTTACAATAAGGTTCATTAGTTAACATTAGTTAACAACATTAGGAAACATGAACTAAGATTGAGCAATACTTGTATAGCATTAATAATCTTAGTTAATATTAATTTTTACCATTTACTAATGCATTATTAAAACGTGTTTGTTGTTCTGTTTGTTGATTCTGTGAGCTCACATGAATAAACAATAAACAGCTGGATTTGTATTAACTAACATTAACAAATATGAATAAATTGTGTAAAAAATGCATTGTTTATTGTTTGTTCATCTTAGTTAATGCATTACCTAATGTTAGCAAATGAATCGGATGTCTTGCACATTTACAGGAAATAGCTTAGTTCTGCATTGAAAAATAAGATCATTTGCGTGATTTGTTTAGTGAATCACATGCTAAAACAACACACGGCACATGCAAAATAAGCAAACTGTGAATGAGCGATGATGCTGTTTGAGCTGCGGTTTGCAAACCAATCTGCAAGGCTCTTTTGGGAATTTCTAAAGGGATTCTATTACTGTGTAAAATCATGTCTTTGACTTTAGTCATGCCTTAAGCATGAATTTTTGCTAAGTTGCTGACATGTTTCCGCATAAGGACCACAAAGGTCTATTTTGTCGCGCATGTAAACTCATATTCTTGAGCAAGTTACAGACCTTTTTTGAATTTTTAAACTACAAATGGAATTGCTCTACATGTTTGTTTTTTTATGTTATCACCCACTGATCCTCCATGTGTGTTCAGATGGCTTTCATGGACACGTTTTTATCTCCATGTCATTTGCTGGGGCTGTCATTGATGTCCCTCGTGGTCTCCAGCATACACCTCCGGGGCCTGTGAAATGAGTCTGTCTGATCAATAGCGCTCTTCATTCCTTGCAGCTTGTGTGAAATTCACACAGGTATAAGAAGATAACAGCAGTGAGAGTTACATTTTCAGCCAGAGATTGCTAGGTTTTAGAGTAAACTGTAGTTCCTTTTCAGGAACTCGAGCTGCGTTGACGAGACGCTTTAGGAACGCCCTCAGCGTGACGGCTCTGAATCGTGTGTGAAATCAGCCAATGATGAGTGGGTGACGCCACTGGCCAGGAAGCATATAAGCGCGTGGAAAATGCCTGCCAGATAGCTTTTTGTATAGCACTAGATGTGTAGTCTGTCGGGGAGCAAAGCAAGTTGATGCAGTTCTCCAACAAAATAGGAGAATTGTAGACATTGTGAAAGAAAAAGAAAGAGAAGAATACACAAATGTGTGCTTTGTTCCCCGGGGATCTCTAAAGTGATAAATAGAGTGCCTCGTTAAGCGCTAGCAATTCGAGGAAGGAAGCGCATTCTGCTACTTCCCCTCGTTTGAGCGGCACGACGTTCCTCCTTTCTCATCCGAGGACGAAGAGGTTAGAACGCAGAGGGGACCACGGTCTCTACCATCCCAATATGAGGAGCTCATGAAGCCAGTGTCTCACGCTGCTGCTGAACTAAAAATAGAGCGGCAGCAGAGACGAAAAGTAACTGCGCTGTAGTAATGATAAAACAAACGTTTCTACGGACGCGGCCAAATTGTATAAATGCCTTCAAGAACAAGCCTGCTGGTTTTCATCCCCCTAAATAAATAAATTTAATGGGGATAAATGAAAGCTGTTATAAGACAATGCCATGAGTTGAGCAGACGCTTGCGAGCTATCTCTCTCTCTCTACACTGCATTGTTTTTAAGGGCTCCGTCCCAGCCCTCCAAGCCTGAAATGCTAAAAGGCGGGCAGGGGGTACTCGATGGTAGGTCAAGCTGGTGACGTGTCTGCACACGGAAAAGGAGGAAAAATGTTACAGGCGTACTAAGCTAACCTGCTAAAGCTTGAGAACCGCTGACCTCTCATTTGTGTGCAAAAAAAAGCAGCTGAGAGGCATCTTTGGCTGACTGTCGGATATGAAAGAGAAAGACAGAATCTGCCTGATGGATGCCCTGCTTGTGCCTGAGGGTCTGTTCGGCGACGTCATAAACTCGGTCATCTCTCCTCAGTGCCCTCGGGAGACTCCCTCACTAACATCGCCAGTGCTACGAGGCATGAGCGTCCCCCATGAACATCGGTCTCGGGTTCAGCCACCCGGAAACGTAGCTGCACAGAGACGTTCGCCACCGAGCTCTCACGAGGGAAACGCATCAAAGCATCATCCCTCAAATATCATCAGAGACCAGCCTTCGAGAGACTGGTTCACTTAGTAGACTATTTGGCAGCGTGGAAGCTACTGCCACATGTGTCTCAATAGGTCCTGTGTACTGTAGAAAACAGATACAGAATCCAGTTTGGATGCGCTCCGCCACAATTCACGGGCGCCAATCATAAGATAGTTCATTTAGAGCAGGCTCTGGTGATGGAACAGGAAGTCGAAACTCTTCCGAGGAAGGAGGCCATTGAGGTGGTTCCTCCTCACGATATCGAGCGTAGGTTCTAAAGCCGCTACTTCATAGTTCCAAAGAAGGATGGAGGGCTAAGGCCCATCTTAGATCTCAGCGTTTTGAGCGTTTTGAACACTTAGTCACGAAACTGAAGTTCAGAATGCTCACTGTGAAACAAGTGGTAGCACAAATCTGGTCCAAGGACCAGAGGTTTGCTTTCAGGGGCAAAGCATACCCAGTACGTTTACGAAATGTGTGGATGCAGCGCTGGCTCCACTGCGACTCCTGGGCATCCTCATATTAAATTATATCGACGACTGGCTAATATTAGCTCGATCGCCGGAAGAAGCGAGCAGACATCGAGATGTCGTCCTCGCTTACATGAAACGTTTGGGGTTAAGACTAAACGGCAAGAAAAGTGTACTTTCTTCAGCTCAGAGAACCACTTATCATGGCGTGGTGTGGGACTCGACCACGATGCGGGCTCATATGACACCTGCTCGAGTAGAATCGATCCTCACCACTGTTGTGAGAATAAAAGAAGGCCGGTCACTCACTGTCAAGCAGTTTCAAAAGCTGTTGGGTCTGATGGCAGCTGCGTCCAACGTCATA
>JAUCNO010001565.1:117945-136509 GCA_032353835.1 Enteromius viviparus | reverse complement strand
ATGCTTCCTGGCCAGTGACGTCACCCGCCATGACGTCCCAACTCATCATTGGCTGATTTCACACACGATTCAGAGCCATCACGCTGAGGTCGTTCCTAAAGTGTCTCCGCGAGGCAGCGTCTCATTCCTTCAAGGAACAGGGTTATATACATTACCTGAGACAATTTTCTTTACAAGTCTAAGTGTGAACCACTGAATAAATTGTAATTATGAGTGTGAATCTCAATGGATATTCCCCAAGAATTTTGCGCCTCAATTTTTTTTTGACTGGAATACATGGAATATCTAATATAATACCATTTACAGGCTTTACAGTTAATAAATTATGTTCAAATTATTACCTGCACAGTGAAAAAAGTAAATGATGCTACAGAAAAAAAGCATTAATATGCTAAAAAAAAGATATAAAAGTAGATTATCGAGTTGAGTGTTAGAGTTCCCAGCATGCACTAGGGAATCAAGAAATAAAAAAGATGCCTCGTTTGTCAGTTTTATAAACAGTGTAGTTGTTATTTTTGCTGTCGTGTTTATCTTCTTCTTGTCTTGTGATATGAAGATATGCTTTTTCCTTTACTTAAGGGCTGCTAATTAGATTGTCATCCTTGTCCTCTTGTTTCATCTACAGTACCATGTGCTGTGGTCTGAGTAGGCAATAAATAATAGTTGTCTTACACTCTTAGGAACATAGGTAAAAAACGGTCACTGGGTACAGGTCTGTACCTAAAGGGTCCATTTTGGTATCTAAAAGGTACATATTAGTACTTAAAATGTAAATATTTGAACCTAAAAGGTACCGTCCTACAGTATACAGGTCATAACTTAACATTCTAAACTTGCCATGTGTATTGTGTGTGATCTAATTTTATTTTTTATGTTAAAGATTTGTTTTATATCCAGTTAATACTATGCGAGACAACAGATTCACAAAGAGCAGACATAACACTGAAAGTCACCATAAAGTTTCCCAGCAAAAAAATAATGATTAATTATTGCTTAGAGGATCTTGACCTCTAACATAAGGCGCCCATGAGACATCTTCAGGAGGTTTTCTGTTTTCCTTTTAAATGAATTACAGATCCCACGATGTCTGCCATTAAGGTTTATACCGGTTGCCGCCACATGATAGTTCTTTTATCTCTGTCATCTTGCCTCAATCTGCTCTGGATTTACTTTGACAACATTTCCCCATAGGTTTTAGATTTCATTTATTACCCTGATCACAGAGGGCCATCACCAATATATGGTTTCCAGAGGGGCTTTGTAAATTACTCCTGGTGCTCAGTAGTAATAATAAGAATTTTCACAGAAAAAGCATTGCTGTTTTGAGGAGAAGTGTGTTTCTTGGGAAATCCTTAGATTTTAGCAAAGGGCATGTCATCAAATTAGGGTTGACTGTGCCGAGACAAGAGGTTAGCAAGGTCCAGTTAGCCCCTGCTGGTAGATAAAGTAATTACACTATCCACTGCAGTAATATTCTAAATGCATTTCATTTGTCCGTTGTAAATAATTTATTCTCTGTTTGTGTAGAAGTTCATTTATTTCCATTATAACAAAAATGTTTCTATAAACATTGAAAGGCTTTCTTTATAGAGTTTACCTCTATGCAGAGCAACAGGTCAGAAATGATCAGCTTAGGTCTAACATCCCTCATTCTGTGCCATAGCATGGCAGCGGCAAAACTCTTTCAGTGACCTCTCTGTACTTGGACAGCTCTTGACTGCCGCCACAACATCACCTGCTGTTTCGCAGAGGAGTGCTAATTAAATTTGGAATCCAATTACAGCAATGGTAATGAAATTTCCAAATGGGGAAACTCTTAATCTGTTCATTGAGGTGTTTAATTACTAGAGAGTGTGTGAGTTAGAGATAGACTGCACCGCTGCTTTCAAGACGGCCGTTGTGGAGAAACATGAAGAAGTGTGCATGTATAGGTCTGTGTCCAACATTTGACTGAATCCACACAAAGAGCTTTGGCGAACCTTTTTCACACCGGGGGTTTGGTATTTGACGCAAGGCTAATTTAAATGTCTGTTAAAATGAGGAACTGAAGGAGCTTGGTTTGAAAAAAGTAAGTCCGTAGAGACTTGGAAGTTAAGAGATCACATGGTATGAAAGATTTTATCCATGCCTGAATGGACTCTTCTTTTTTAATCTCAGCTTGAAAGAACTATTTTAAATTATATGGCTCAAAAATGTGGGTGTCCATTTTTCCCCTACATTTTTCATGTGATGTTTCGGACACTAAGTGTTTTCCGATGTAGTCTGTGTTTATCACACAATATATATTAGTAGTACATTTGATGTTGCTGAAATCAACATTCTATGGTGTTGAAGGCTCTGCTGGATACTTAAAAGGAGCAATAAAGTGTTGCTAAACTGCCCTGTTAAAGGCAGTTTAGCAGCCCTCATATTGCTGTGTTGTTCGTGGATGGCAGTCTTTGATTGTTCTCCTGAAATGCTTGCTGTTTATTGCACAATCCACAACACCTATTTGTAGTATGACATTTTAACTGCTGCTTTTACACCAGAGCTTTAATAACAGTGCTGCACTGAATGCAGGCAGAGGCTGAATTCTTTTGTTCGCATAAAGCTATTTAAATGCTCTATGATTACTCTAAAATATGTCCTAGTTTACATGCATGCTATAAATAAACATTATTTCTGATAAACAGAGCAGAAGTAAAGTTGATTCACATGTGAAGGTTACCTTTTTAATAGTTCCTGGTGAGTAGTGTTCATAAGTGCTTTTGCAGTTGCTTTAATGTCCACAGGAGGCAGCATGTGGTACTTAAAGACTTCTGCAATAAACCCATGAGGCTGTGCAGGGGTTGATGGGTAAAGCCTGTGGAGCACAAAGGCTCGGGCAGATAAGGCTGTTGTGTGTCCCCATGGTGAATCAATATTTTTCATCGTAGCAGCTTAGCGAGAAAAAGGAGAAGGAGGAGTTGGATTTCACAGCCAGAGAGCGTGACATTTCTGCAGACAGCTCGCTCAGCCTCACAAAGTATCAGAAAGCTCTATGTCGCTCAGATTTCCAAATGAACACTTTGCTGTGGTGTTTTTTCTCCTACTGTGGATGAGTTACACTTGCTGTAAATTACACTCGTGGATGATAAATAAAGAAAAAAACAAACTGTGAAGGTAAAAGTTTCAGCAAGTGCAAATTTACAGGTTTGGATATCTGAAAGCGCCTGTGGCTTTTTTCTCATCTTAAATCTCACAGTCCAAAAAGTATTGCTTTTTTATCCACTTCTTTTAAATGATAGGAACTTCAATTGACTGGTTTAATGTAAATTCAAACCCTGAAATTGAAGTAATGTACCTTAGAGTACATCTAATTTACTTAATCATGTGTGTAAATCACTGATCTCTAACTCTCTATGTGGTACTGTTATTAAAATAGAAATGGTAATGTTATTAAAACTGTTTAAAGAAATGGTTCTGACACATCTTTGAAATGAAAGAGCTTGAAAGTGCTTTTAACCTCCTCCTTTCTTTTCTCGGTGGAACTAGATTTACTTATTAGCTCCATTAATTAAAATGGGCAAGTTCATTTCTCATTTTTATTCTAAATTACTCCATCTCATGAATTATAATAAACTAACTAAAAAAAAAGTTATATTTTTTGACATTTGTATTTGGCATAAAGCTAATTTAGGCTACTGTATTTATCAGATGACTATAATAAATCTCTGTCTAGAAGTAGACTCGGAAGACTGAGAGTGTTATAAGTTCAGGATAAAAGATAAAAGATCTAAAATAATGTCTATATTTATAGCATACATCAGTTTAAACTATGCATGAATGAATGTAAAATCCATTTTAATTTTAGTTCTTGATAATAATGCATTCTTTGTGGTCTTTGACTGACCTCATAGTTATTTGAAGGTTTAAAGTGCCTTTGCTCTTTTATTATGCAAGCCTTCTGTCCTTCACACCTTTTATTTTATTTCAGTTTTCCACTACAGATGTGCTATCGAGTGCATTGAAAAGCTCAGGTTTAGTGGCTTTCATCTTTTTTCATCAGTCTTTTTAAAGCTAAAGTGCTACAACATTAACATTCATTTCCAAGCTCAAAACCATCCATAGGTGCAGTGATTGTGTCAGTTATATCATAGAAATTAGCTTCATTTTAATCAGTGATTGAAAATTGAACAGCAACATTTTGCAAAAAAAAATTGCTTCTCTGCTTCAGATAAGAATAGCTGTATTTCAAGTTGTATTTGTGTTTAACTCACCATCACGGCTGGAAATGGAAGCGTTTGGAATATGATTATGGATCATCATACTTTAAAAACCACACGATGACATGACATCTTGCTGAGGGACTTTCTGATCAATAGATTGCAAGCAAAAAATAGATGCAGTGTAGCTTTAATAAGCTGATATCATGTTATTGTTTACATCTTGCTAGTCCACAAATAGCAGTCATTCAGATAACAGCTTGCTGGTCAATATCTCTCATCTTCAGTTGCATTCATGCACAATAAACGGCAATGGATAATCCTTTTGTCTGCATCCTTTCTGGAGCTTGGCAGACAATTGTCATCGTGCACTTTCATTGTGCCTAATACTTATTATAATCCAAACTCTGTTGTAGTGTTCTTCAATAACTAGATGGGACCGCGGTCATATTTCACACTGTCATCTCATATCCTGTATGAAACAAGCACCTTCTCTGTCATTCTGTACCACAGCAGGCCTTCGGGGGGCCCTAGCCGACAACTGGAAGTGGCATTTTGCCAGAGGTGCTGTTATTTTTTACTGCTGTCAATAAGACTCTGAACTGGCAGTAACCCATGACTATAGCTGATCGGTGAGAATCACCCATTTTCAAGTTATGGTGTGACAGGGCTATGATAAAGAGCTCATGAAACTGGCCATGTTCAAGCTTGTGGTGAGATAACATGGTCCATCAGTTTAAAGGTGTGAAGTTGCATGGTGGTGTGCTAATTGTTGCTTTGATGTGATCATTTTGGAAATCTGTGTGAAGTTATACATCATTTTGATATTGTGCCAGACAGAATCATGCCACACTAAAGGTCAACTCAACTCTTTGGTGAACATTGGACCATTCCTAAGAGCCTGTCAGCTCTCTCTGATTGACTGCTCAGTTTAGCAAACCAGTGCAGAAAAATAGTAATAAAAGAATGACTAAATAAAATGAAATAAAGTAATAAAGCAAATGGTAAAAATAATGCTGTCCTATCTTTACATCATCCTACCTAAGCATTGTAATATGTTAATATTTTCATGATTGATAAGTAATCAATATGTTTCATATTGCAAAGTGTTCAAATAAAGCAGAATAATAAATAAGTACAGCCAATGCTCATCAGTCAATGTTCTCTTATTAACACAGGCACAAAATAGCTTAATACATGCCTTTTTGGCTGTTAAATAATGATGCAAATACCAGTAATTTGACAAACACAAAGTAAATCATGTGTTTTAATACTCTTCTCGCATGAATTTTGCATTCGAAGGAAAATTCCTACACATGGATGTTCCAAAAGGTGCTTTTTAGTTCTAATTCTTCCATTTGCATCTTGAGTGAAACCTGACATTTTTAATGCCAAAAAGAAGGTTTGCACTGGTCCAAGCTGAAGTAAACCTGGCCCATAGGATGTTACAGTACAGTACTTCCTCTCATTCAGTCGAAAACTGTACATTTAGTTAGCCATTGGTTGTGGTATGTTCAGGCTCAACTTTTTAGCCCAGATGCACACACTTGAGGTGACAACGCTTCATGCATGAAAATGTATATAGCTTGCTGCCTTTTTATTGCCGGAAGAGGGTTTCTCAGTAAGGCACGATCATATTTGGTGGTCAAGACATTTTATTTTAATAGTCCACTTTAGAGATTTAATTATAAGTAAGTTTGTAACTATATTTAAACTGTGTTTCTACTGAGTAGACTGATAGGGTAGGTTTAGGGTTAGAATAAGTTGACATATACTTGCAAAGTTTTTCATAATCTCTATGTAGTATGCTGTGGACCCATTAATATAAAGTGCAAGAAGACATTATGCAGACAGCCTACTAATAATTTAATGACTGCTAGATTATCTGTAGTTGCAAAATCACTTTCTGTTAGCAGTCTAAATTGTACTATTAAAATAATGTGCTACTTAATGTTTGTTTGTTTGTTTTGAGCTAATATATTATTTACATCCCTAATTGGATTTGATAACAAACATTTATTCAATTTAGCAACCCTGGAAAATGTTTGTCCTTGAGTAATTTGGCAATAATTGGATATACTTGTTGCACTGAACAGTTCAAAAGTGGAAGCAAATCTGCGAATTCATAAATATCCCCATAAGCCATATAATTTCCTTAGCATTTTTCTAGGATGTCTAAGAAGGTGGATAGCAATCAGTTGGTTACTGTTGAGAAAATTCACAGCTGTACTGAAATCGGTGTGCAATATCCAGCAGCAAAAAACTAAAACATATGGTTGACTCTCTATTATGTGAGCTTGAGATTTAACAAAAAAAAAATCTCCAAATGAATACATTATTCACTTAGAGTCTATATCGATTATAGATTGCATGCCTGTGGTACAGTTGTTATGTAATAAGTGATTTACAATTTTCCTTGATGAGCTATTGTTTTAATGGGAAATGATTAATAATACCAAACTACAGGCATCTTGGGTATGAAACAGCTGAAGAATTACACTTTTTATAGAGTAATTTCAAAATACACATTCTTAAATGATACTGCGCAAAGAAGACAAATATCCATAACTTATTCATGTGATATGCTTGGCAAGTTTTTTTCACATGCACAGATAAAGAGAAGAGCTTCTCAGCAGGAAAACCAAAGCACCAATAGAACTTAAGGGAGTATTTTAAAACGCCTTCATCATTAACGGATCCCATGCTGCTAGAAGACTCAAACACCACACACTCTCTCCAGAGATGTGACCTTCTCACCAGTCCCCAGGCAGCCTTCCTCATTACCCTGCTCACCATACTCTTCCAGCGAAGACTTACATATTATTAAACCATGAGACTCCAGTTGCCATGTCAACTCTCCAAGTATGTTCCACAGGGAATTTCTCCAATCCAGGTGAGAGATGACATGTTAGATGTGATGTAAACGATTCATAAAAGGTATGTATGCAGCTGGGTGGAATGGGGAATGCTGGGACTGAACAGTGACCCACAAAGTACAGTAAATGAGCCTTTAACTGAGAGGGGGAGGAGAAGAACATACTAAAGATGGCATTGTGAAATAAGTCCAGGTTAAAGAGTATAGAGATAACAAAGGCAAGCTTTTATAAACCTATCTTTATTTATCTTTGACACCATTACTAGTTCATATGCTTAATTAAACCCACATTATACCATATATATTCCTTTATAATTGTTGAATTCTTGGTGCTCATTGATCCTGAATACTCTTATTATACTGTATCACTAAAAGCAGCTGAGGGAGACTTTCCAAGACTCCTTTTTAAAGGTGTTTAATTTAATGCGGCTCTGATAGGAATAAAGATGTCAGGGCTAAACTCCATTGGAATAAATGTCAGACAAATGCAATTTAGTCATTCAAATATCCACTTTTAAACATTGCTGTTGGTTTGAATATCTTTTATCAGTTTTATTCTATATCTGAACAGGTTCTAAAGAGGGCATGAACCTTTCTGTGTCTCCTACAAAAACGAATGATTAATTAATGATCCATAGTCTTAATTACAAAGCCAGATCCATCGTGCGATACATGATACAGCATTGAGAAAAGTACAGAAAACCTATGGCAAGGGTGTGCTGTTTTATCTGTCAAGAGTGTCTGTCGGTGATAGCCCAGAGCCAGCTGCTCTCCAGAGGAGCTCTGAGTCGTGCTAATAATACCGAGCTGGTATGGAGCCAGGCTCCAGGAGAAATGTGGGAATGATCAGGTAGGAGAGAAATGAACAGTGGAGAGTATATCATAATTTTTCTTGAGGACATGCCCAGAAGTTCAGCTTTAAACTGTTAGAGCAACAGGTCTCCAACCTATTTTCCAAATCTTTGTTTAAAAAGAAAACACACATGTACTAAAGACGTCTTATTGGGAAACACATATACTGTATGACAACTTTTCCAGGAAAATAAAAAGATTTGAGTACATTCATCTTCTTTTTATTTGCTGACATGAATTTGATAGATGAGGCATGTCAGTTTGTTGTCATCATTTATTAGTTCTGCACTCAAACAGCCTTCAAAATGACTTACATTAGTGAAAAACTGAGAGGTTTCATTTTCATAAAGAACAAAGGGTTCTGGGAAAAGAAAAATAATTTACAATTCAAAAAAAAAAAAAAAAAAAGAATATTAAATCCAAAACTAAAACACCAAAAAATACATTCTGACTTAAAATGCCTCCAGTTGTCTTGCAATTCTTGTCTTGTAACTTTGACTTTCATTTTATGGGAAAGGGTCTATTTTGTGTTACAAAGTGAAGGTGTGTAAATGATCCTTAAAAACTGGCTAAGTGATTAAGAAAGAGACCAGTGCAGAAATCTGATGGAATTACAGACTGAGTTTGAAGAAACTACATTCAGCTGTCCAGGTGCTTCACCACGTTTATTAAGTGGCGGAGACAGCTACTGTTACAAAAAAAAAAAAAAACTCATATGACATCTTGGCTACAGTAAAAGCCATGTGGAGAATTATGAATCCAGCTGGAAGAAGGTTTTACAGTCCAATAAGACCAAAATTGAGTTTTTTTGGCCATTAGACTAATTGCCAGATTTATGAGTGGGCTTGAAAAAGGCTGTCCACTCACAGTCTGCAATTGGGAAAAATAACTGTGACCTGATAGCTAATGAAGACCTATTAGCAAGACTGTAATTGCTGGCGAAAGAGGCATCTACTAAATAATTACTATACAAAATGCATTTAACTAATTTTATTAAAAATAAAAATGTATAATCCTCTTTGGTTTAACAGTCAAACATGAACTAACAATGTGGATGTAGATACTTTTAGAAGCACTGTACAACATGGGGCCTCAAAGTATTTGTTTCAGTCATAAATAGGCTATATGCCAGGAATACCAGGACAGTCAGACACAAGAACAGTTTCTTTCCCCAGGCAGTCTCTTGAACAGTTAATAGTTCTCCCATTTGTGCAAAAAAAATATGTTAAATATTTTGATGTTTATTTTAGCACAGTACATTATAGTACATCCTTCATCTTATTATTATTTCTAAGTATTACTGATGTGTACTGGAAGCTGTGACGAAAAAAAAAATTCCTTGTATGCAAATGTACTTGGCAATAAACTCTTTCTGATACTGTTATATAATGCCATACATTTTAAATTATGCATTTGGGTCCACATTTGTGTCCGTTTTTTGCTGTGACTCTTCTATGGGCGTTTAGTCTTTATCTTTGCCCCTGTAAAGATCAGGAAGAAAAAAGATAGAAATTGAAAAATCACCCGGTACAAGTTTGATCAGGTCCTAGGAGCTAAGGGCAACACGTTATGGAGATCGTAGTCTAACGTAAATTGATAAAATTTACAATTTTCTTGGTACAGAATGTGAGTTTTTATCATTGCGAAAGTGGATTTTTTTTTATACGAAATGTTGCGTCGTTAAATGCTCATCTCGAGACCGGTATCCTTTAAAGCATCTCCGCACATCCGAAATCATCCGCGAGCGTTGCAGTAGTCGTGAGCTCCGCCTGGTCCCTCGGTTCTTTCGTATAATGCTACAAGTCTTTTGTTTAGGATACCGGGATCATTTCACAACACTGCAAGTTTCCGATCGATTTTTTGCTGCCATCGTGCTCAGAGCAGCAGTGCTCAATTACTGAAAAGACTTCTCTGCATGGCCCTTCGCCCACGCGTTTGCAAACCAAAGCACTGTTAAAGTAGACTACAGGGTACACTATTCCGCACTGGCCGTCGATATGCTTGAGCTGGACCATCGCCTCGCTCCCGACACTCCTGCATCCTGTTCGGCCAATCAGAGCGCGGCATCGTCCCGCCCCTCCCGGTTTCTTGAGAACACGTGATCCGAAGCGGTCTGGAAACCTGCCGCTCGCCTTCAGTGCGTTATTGTGGTTCACAGGTACAGAGGAATGGCCCTCCGCGAGACTCTGACAAACTCACGGCTTTCCGCGAGCGCACGGAGTGAGGACCTAGGACAGTCTCTCTAAGCGGCGCCTCAGTGGATGTTGTAACTTCGGCATGTCACTCGAATGGGATATATGATTTTTTTGCCCCACTTCTGTTTCTTAAAAACACCCCTTGCGTCTTTTTGTTCTTGCCTTGCTTTTTGAACATCTCGCTTACCCACTTCCCTCCCGATACCATCCCTCCCCTGTCATCGCACCCAGACCTCTCATTCCGCATCTGCACCCTCTCGCTTCGGGCGGATCCTCGTTCTGGTCATCCAGAAACAACTGCTTCATGGGGCACACTCCGTCCGTCGGAAAATGTCCCTCTCTCGGCTTCTAAGCGCACCGGCAAAGTTGACACCACTAGGACCTGGGCTGTCGTTGCGCGTCTGCGAGCAGTGTCGGGGGAACTGAGATGGGTGTCACGGTGGCGGCGGCCCTACATGAGCCCCGAAGTCCGCACCAGTGGAGCCGGATAGTGGGACAATGGGTATGGATTGCAGTCTTGTCCTTTCTCGTCACTTTCCCAGTGCAACAACTTGGCGCTTTCCCATCCTCACTCAGCGACTGTCAGACTCCGACAGGATGGAATTGCTCGGGTAAGATGTTCAAGAAGTCCGTTGAAGTAAATACGGGTTGACGTTCCCTCGGCAACAGAAGACGTCTGTTTATCGTACATGTAGCATAAGTTAAGGACCTTTAAGGATCTAAATTAATCCTAATGTGGGGTGTAGCAAGCTCTTGCAGTTACTGCTCCTGTAAAGATGTTAAAGACCTGTTTCAGTTAGTCTACTGATGATCAGAACGAACTGTTTGGTTTGGGTTACAGTAAAAACTGTTTATTTATATCCTGCTTATCCTACTCTTAAGCTATATGTAAATAAAGCTGTTTTAATTTGGCACAAAAATGAATAGTTTCTCCCCCTCCATTCGCCTCAAATAAGAGTATAAAACCCCAGTAGATCTATAATCGTTATTATTCACCGCAATAAAGTCAATGAACTGCCAACTGTTATTGTTTTTGGATATTGTTTTGCTTGCGGTTAATATGGCTCTTGTTCGCACGGATGAAACCGTGATTAGTCTACTAACAGTCGCTGATACCACATTTCCTTCATTAATTGACCTGTTTTTCAAGTTCAGTTCGTTCAAGAGAAAACGGGTGCTTCTGCATTAAACACACAAGCGTTCTCTCCTGAAAACAGAAACACAGGCAGTTTATGATATAAAAGTGACACGTATCGTCATTCTATCTATATCACATAGAAAGGAAATTAACTTTATAGATCTGTATGTTACGAAAAAAAGACAAGCGAACGGTCGTTCGTATATATTCAGTAGAGAATAACACTAAATTAATTAGCAATTGATTGCAACGTTATAATTTGTGCAGAAAAAAAATATTTTACCTTAGTGTTGGACAAGGTTTTAAACTTCTCGTTAAAGTTATACAGCGAGTGAACAAGTGGCGATATTTTGGTCAAATGTAAAAATGTGTCGTCTTGAAGAATGCGCGTGTATAAGAATCTTTAAGAATTAGAAGCAACGCTTTGTTGGTAACAATTCCATCAAGCCGTCATAATAATCCGGTGCATCAGTTCGTTGTAGACTGGAATATTAAGTGGGTTTTGATTCAGATTGCGGCCGAACTCTCACCCTCACAGTCAGGGCGCCGTTCAGATGATTGGGGATGCACGTGAAATAATCATCATGCGCGCCCTGAGGCGCGAGAGACGCTCGGAACTCGCTACATATTTCTGCTCAGTTTCCCGCCGTGGCGCCTGACTATCAATCAGCAGGTTACCGTGGGCAATTAGTTGTCGTTCCAAAACGTCTATCCTTGCCTCTTGCTTGCACTCTGGTTATACAACTCATGGCAATGGCATGCATGAGACGTGGGAAGCTCTACCACAGGCATGCCTGAAGGCCACTTTAGTGTTTCCATGATTTACAAAAAGGTGTTGATAATAAATTATGAATTTTCCTAGTAAATACTGACTACATGTGCACTCATACAACCAGTGCCGACTGAAAAAAGCATAACACTAATTGCTATATTCAAACAGGTTTACAGATAAAAGTCTGTTCGAACAGGTGTGGCCAGTGTTAGAAATTATAAAGTGAGTTTTTAATTGCAGATCTGATTGTTAGGAGTGACATTTAAGAGCGTTTAGTGAGAGTTATTCAAACAGTTGTCAGCACATTAATTTTGACAAGCATTTTAAAAAAGTGTTTTTGTCTGTTTAACAAAAGTTAGTGTTGTTTTGGAAAACATTTACAGGATTTTCCTATTCATTAGATTAGTTGTCCCTTCACATTATTGATGAATTGAATGGCTATATATTTGTACACTGCAGTGCATTTACAACAATAAGAGAGGTACCTGCAGCGTTATGGCATGACACCTGAATTTCCAACTGACTGAATATAGTTTGAATTCCCAGCACAGAATTATGTGCTGGACACAGCAACAATGTCCAGCAAAACAAATCCAAGCCAACTGTTTATTCAACAGTCCTAACCTAGGGCCATTGGCAGTGGACATAAGTTGTGTGAATACTTTTGCCAACTAAGTGCCTTACTGAGCTATCTTTTCTGTTCATGATCAGGATTCAGCGTCAACTTTCTATCAATTTTATATAGCTACTGCCTCAAAAGTAAGTCACTGCCCAAAGGGCCATAAGCTTTTATTTGTATTGCTCATGTCAATAGCTCTCTTTTGGAGAATTTTTTGAAATGCTAGCTCACCAAGGGCTTTTTGCATAACAGCTTTAAAGGAGGCGAGACAAGCACAAACGAGGCGAGAAGAGACGGCAGACTTTTATTAATTTGAAGAGACACAACAACATAAACTGCCAGTTTTTTCATATTAGTTACAAAGTATTTGGATTCGTTTTAAAACACGCTTATTCTACTTCTCTATCTCTTAAGAGCAGAGAATTCCGAACAGATACTTTTGCATGACACCTCAAACAAATGCTAAAACATTTTTAACTGATAACAATGTCCTGAGGTATGAAATCCAGCTCTTTAATGGCCAGACAACTGGTCTGATGTCTCACTCACAGAAGCTGTCTACACTTCACCTTTAGAATATTTGTGTCTCTGCCAGCTTGCTTCTTTCAATTATTCACCTCACTGGCAAGGCAGAAATAACAATCTGCATCTCCCCCGATACTCTCTCGTTTGGCACATTGTGAGACGTAACATTGGCTCACACTTCTCGTTTGTTTTGATAAAATTACGACACTCTTGAAGAGAGTGAGGAGACTTGCAATACCAGATGTGTGAGCCAAGCAAAGTTTCCTATTACAGTGCAGATTGAAGAAACAAGCAGCTGGAGATAGCACTGGCATCACCCTTAATCAGGACTGTTAGAGCTCAGTTACTGATGAAGTGGATGTTGCTGGCTAATTATAATATTGGAGGTGGAATTTTTAATTAGCACAGTCTTGTGTTCTTCATGTGTATTTGTAAGTTAAGAAGTTCTACAGCACATTCTCTACACTAAATCTGCCCTTCACCTTGTCACTGTAAAGCTACAGCCGTAACTCACAACCTATTTGTTTTAAATTGCCTTCCATTAGCTACTAAATAGCTATTATGCAAAAGTGGCCAGGCCACAGGACAAATTATGCTGCTCCAAATACGTTCAAAAGCTGTTACCAAGGTTATAGTGATTATGAAGTTTTTTTATAGAATTTGTTGCTTTAGAACCTTAAACGGACTTGGTGGGAATCCTGCTTATTAGGCAGCATGCAAATATTTGGCCTAATAGGATTTCCAAAATTTGCTATTCAAACAAAAATAGCAAGTGACAGAGTTTTTGTTATATCATATACCTGTGTGTGACAAATTACCAAAATATATAAAAAGTAAAACTGGATCTATCCATGAGTTGAGTGGAGTTTTAGGGAGAGTTAGGTTGCCCAAATGGTTGGAGAAGTCTGATGTACATCAATGGGGAGAACAGTGGATTTCACTGCAAGATTGAATTGACATTTCTGATTAAACAATATGAGGTCTATAATAATATGTTATGTTATACAGGATATTCATATAAAAATGAAACATAAATTAGTTGTGCATAAACATTTTTTAAAATGCATTTACAAAATATATGTTAATAGATGTTTTTAAGGCAGCCTAAAGGAAACTGTAGTGTGTAGTTGTTTTGATTATTAAAATGTTTTGCTTATAGATGACCATTGTTCAGAGACAACTATTTTCCAAAGTAATTCTTAAAAGTGGCGTGAGTTGGAGCAGGACTGCCTGTGTTTGGGACCATTTGCAGATAAAGAAATTACATTTTTAAAGTTGAAAGTTTTTGAAAATGTCAGTGGCACAGATATTTCACATATTCTTTAAATAGTATTTAAATATTAAAGAATTAAAAAATATTTACTGATATAATTTGAGCTATGTTTGTTTAATTCTTCAAAAATAGTATACATTCTATAACCTTCCTTTATAACTGTATTATGTACTTTTATACTGTAATGTGTTCCAGAATGTTTTTATATATAAGGCTGTTTGTTGAGAGGTTAAATATAGTGTTTGCCTTGCTAGTGACAGCTCCAAAAGAATCGACTCTGCAAAGCATTGTTGTGGATGGTCATGCATCAACTGTTATCTTGTTTATAGCTGTGTGTCATGCAGACTATTTGCACGTCACATTTTCATATTCACATTCCTTGAAGTTTATAAGACTCCTGTGTTTAAACCGAACAGCTTTCGTACTTACAGAAAGTCTATTTTGAATTCAGGAAGAGTTGCTTTAACTTGTTTTTGTAGGCCGTCAAATAGTAAAGTATCTTAGGATGAAAGATGTAATTTCCTGTTTGGCTGCTCTAATCATTGCTTTGTGACATCAAGGAATGACTTTGAGGAATTTTTATTGAAATTTTCAGGATGTTGTTTTTTTTTCACGCTCTTGTCCACACTCATACAGTGCTTTCTTCACAAAGGAAAGGAAAACAGATCTTATCTCTCCGTGTAGACAGCTATTGAAAGATTGTCCTGCAAGGAAGACTTTAAAGAGAGCAGAACAAAATTCCTTTCTGCTCATTGTAACTCACCCCTGCTCAAAAAGCATTTTAAACAGACTTCCAAAAGCATATTTACAGTTAATCAAATTAGCTGACTGATGTTTTGGTTAAGTTTAAAATCTGGTTAAGTATTTAGAGGTTTTTAAGTGTCCTTGATGAAGAAATTACCGTAATAAAATTGCAAGGAGGCCACTGTCTGTTTCCAGAACTCATTTCCTCTAGCGTGACCTGATAACTTTCCCCAGTCTCTGTTTTTACTTTCCTGTCCTAACCTGATATGGCTTAGAACTTTGCGATGGTCCAGACTAGAAGAACGTGGACCTCAGGGGGTACATAAGACGTGTCTTAAGAGTTACATAAAGCGATAGTTCACCGCTTAAAAAGAAAAGAAACTTAAAAAGAAAGAAAGAAAGAAAGAAAGACAATTTGTTCCTGCTATGACTATTTCTTCTTTGAACTTACACTGGCAAAAATCACTGACTCCTTATTTTGTATGAATACAGTTTTGTTTAATAGTAAGTGATATAGTATATGATGTGATAAAGGGACACATTTTGAAGGGTCAGAAAACAAAATTTGGTAAACACTGGTGTGCAAGAATATCTTTTCAAGGTCACTTAGTGTGTTGCTTACACAGTTTCTGAAATGGTGGCATATTGTGTGTTGTTTTTAAATAGAATGTGTTTTTTTCAGTGTCGCTACAGGATGCCACTGCTTTAGATTAATTAGACTGAATAGAAGGATTTTGTGTCTGGTGAGAGAAAAGCTCCTGTGACTCAGATCTCCATGTTCCTCTCCGATCCATTACACCACTTCCCCCTCCTGCTCTTGTTGCCAAGTGCCTCGTTGAATACTGCACGTTTCAGACATGCACTCAGATGTGTCTACCTGTGTTGCGAGGTCAAACTGTATTATGACACAGTTACAGAAGGGCAGCCAAGCAGTAGAGGTGTGACAAAATGCCTTGCATCTGTATGCCTTTGCAGAGGGAGAGCTTGCATTAATAATGCAAGACGATGCATCATGTCTGCTCAAACCAGAGAGCAATGTGCCACATTAGATTCGTGAGCCAAGTGGATCCAAAATGCAACTTCCCGAATGATTATTTGTATGTTGGATAGTAAAGTTGCGTAGCTGATGTTAGTAAAATATATATATATTTTTTCATTTATCGTATGCTTTTAGCCTGTGCATTGAATATTAATTGGGTTGCAATGATATTTGAACAAACAAATGTTTTTCCACAGAAGAAAGTAAATTTTTTTGTGCATCATGCCTTTAAGACACCAAGTGATTTAGGATTACCACTGATGCTGCCTCAAAATGTGGGGAAAATGTTCTGTGTAAAAAGTATTAGATAATTAAGGCATGAATTTTTATTTTATCAGTAAGCCAAGGGATTGACAATGGTTTCGACTAATTAGCTTTGGCAAATACTCTGCCTATTTGTTGCTTCAGTAGGCTGAATTGATTGAATGTCAGTTTATCACAGCTCCTTAAATACAGATTGTGAACAAGATGAATTTTAATGAAATATTCCTGCTGCAAAACATGAACAACTATTCATTTTACACGAGGGATTTATGCACATACCAAGAGCTGGCATCATTTCTCAAGGTCTCCAGAACTGAGTCTGGGCCACACAATATGAATTTTGCACATGTCTCGCAGACTACTATTTTTTTTAGCCACCTTGTTGCGTCTGAGGTGCATTGATAATGTTTTTTTGCTGAAATGCAAATAAGCCACAAGGTTATGTAAGACATATTTCCAAGCTGTATGTGGCCCTTTAGCAGGGGCCTAAAGTAGCTGCGTGTCCTCTGGTGTTGTCGTTACAATGAGCAATGTTCTGGTTCTTTCTAGCCTCCAGGCCTCACCGGATAACACAGGGTAAAAATACTGTGTAGCACTTGCAAGAAGCTTATTTGCTTTGACAGCAAAAATCCCAGGGCACTTGAGCAGACCCACTGTTTTGTGTCGTATAGTCTTATTATGATGATATATGGCGCTTTGAGTCGAAATATATGCCAGTAATGTGGAATGTAGCACTGAGATATTATTCTTTGCATGATGTTTGGGTAGTTTTTTTAATGTTAAACAAATGATAGATGCTTATTTCTTGCATAATTATAAAAGGTAACAGATAAGGGCTAAATGATATAGTGCCTAATGGGTAAGCTCATTATTTTGGGAGCTTAATTGTTCAATGAACAGCAGTCAGCTTTTGTACGCTGAGTAGTAAAATTAGGTTTTGACTCAGCGGTGGCCTGTTTTTGAAACAACTCATCTTAATTGTAATCATCTTAAGGAACCCTTGTGGACTTTAACTGTCTATGAGCTCTTGATTTTTGATGAAGTGCGATTTTTCGCAATCTGTCCGGCTCCTCAGCAAAATAAAAATATTTTGCAGAGCCTGTACTCAGCTTATTATATAAGCTGAATAAGGTTCTCATGCGGAGATTCCAAGAAGTTCACCATGTGCTGATTCATTATTCCTCCATAAGCACTTGTTTTATTCCCGATAAGAAAATGTCTCAAGAGTAAAATATGGTCTTGGCGAATGGAGGTGCTTAACACAACGTGATGAACCCTTCAGAAGCCTTGCCAGCCTGCTTGCTGGATGACGTGTTCTTACTGTTAGTTCTGCTTACTTATTTTTATCAGAAGTGTTTGAAAAAACATTAACTTGCTTGTGCTGGTTGTGGCTTGACACTGCTGTGTTTATGCATAAATTCATGGTATTTTTTTGGCTGTTTATGTTGTTGCAGGGGATGATGACCGGGATACAGATCTCTTCCTTTGTGACACCAACACTTGCAAGTTCGACGGCGAGTGTCTTAGAATTGGGGACATAATAACATGTATATGCAACTTCAAGGTAAGAATAATTAGTAGAATAATAGTTTCATCAATACGGTAGATTAAATTAAAGACTTAAAAAATAAAATGTATTTTTGAATTTTTTTTATTTTTTATTTATTGTTTGTTTAGTTGGTTGGTTGTATGCTGTTTGAATTTTGGACTTTTATTATTTACTTTTATTATTATTAATTTTATTTTATAGTTTTGTTTCTACTTTACAAAAAACAAGTTATAAGGCTCCTTGCAAAAACTTACAAGTAGAAAAAAAACTATAAAATGAAAAATTATAAATGTATTTTAATACATGTACTGTATAATGTTCTAAATGGATGAGCTTCCTGTCAGCTATGATCTGTCCCATCAAATTATTGCCAAAATGGCAAAAGAAAAAGAAAAGAAAAGAAATATATATATATATATATATATATATATATATACATATACATATGTTAAATTACATTTCACGAATTCGCACTTCTTCGTTAAATTAATTAAGCAAATTTGGCGTGCTGTCCGGGGAGCGAGCCGGGAGCTCA
>JAUCNO010001565.1:96276-109025 GCA_032353835.1 Enteromius viviparus | reverse complement strand
GGGAACTCGCCAGAGAGACCAAATGCCTTTGAGCTTTATACAAAAGGCCAATGAATATTGGCGTGCACTTGATTGCGGCTCAGGTGCACCTCATCACTGTGTGAGTATAAGAGGGCACGAGCAGAGTGCACATGGTTTTCGCTGAAGAGCCGTAGCCGGTGTCAGCGCAACTTCAGAGTCATGGCAGGAGAAAGTGTAACGTCTCCGTTCCCTCCTTCAGGGAATGTGGGTTATGTTCGTAACCTAGACGTTACCCTTTCAGACGAATCACTTCGACGTTACATATGGTCCAACGAGTTCGGAAAACACTTGAACGAGAGTTGACTGTCCTGAATGAGGAGGTGTGAATGGGGGCAGGATGATGAGGAAGTCACCCGAGAAGTTGAAGGACATAGGGCAGCTTGTGATTATTAATTAGAATCTAACATAAAGCCTCTGAAAGAGAGAACCAGAACCGCCAGAACTCCGGATGAGTGGACATGACTTTGAAAACCCTGGTGATGTTTGCTTTTTAGAGCCATGCTTTGTAACCTGCTTTGCTGGATGAAAACCATTTTGTAATTCATTAATGAGGAACTTTCTGTCGGGATGATCTGGAAAGGCTGTGGCCAGGGCTTTAACCTCAGTGGGTGTGCTCAGAAACTTTAGTAGATAGGGTTGGGTTGGGTTATGTGGGCAAGAATTCCGGCAGTGAGCACCACTACAGAAGGAGCAGGCGTGTAGGAGTCTGCAGCTGAAGAGTGAGCAGCCAAGGTGGTTGAAATTATTGCATACCATTCTGCCTCCTTGATATAGTATCGGCGGATCTCTTTTGTCTATGCTTTTGGCAATTGGAACATTGACTGTGGGACATATGTCTAGGGGTTATGGGATTATAGAAGGGGGTGGAGCTACTGAGGATAGCCTATTGAAGACAGATGTTTTGCGTGAGGAGGACTTTTGTAGATTAAGGGGTGCAATCACTTTGCACATGGAAGTAGGATGTGACGGAGTTCAGCAAAGCTCACAGGAGAGTGAAGTACGTGCTGTAAAGATGGGACAGTAAAGTTCAGTATCAAGAGAGCTCCAGTATGTTCCTTAGTTAAACTGCTTTAACCGGCCTGCTGCTTGGGTGGCAAAAAGAACCTGGTAGTTGTAGAAGCCTGTCCCTCCAAAGCAGACGGCCATATCTAGAATGATAAACAGATAATCATCTAGCTCGGTTCTTCGGTCTGAGAAAACAAAACATTCTCCCCCGGTTTCACAGACGAGGCTTAAGCTAGTCCCAGACTAAATTTGATGTTTGAGCCGTCTCAGATGAAAACATTTTGCTCTGACGTATCTTAAAACACGTCAGTTGCATTGTTCTGTGTTGAGATGCACACCTGTAATATTTTCTTATAAAGCATTTTTGTAAAAGTTGGTTAAATATCTTAATTTATCGAATGCCTAGTCCTGGCTTAAGCTAAGCCCTGTTTGTGAAACCGGGCCATTATGTCTTGAATTAAAAGCGTGGCTAAGCTGCATGATGCCTTGGTTGGTTTGCAGGTCTCTGGGCTGGCTGATATTTATGAGGGATGGCTGGAGAAGGTGATGGGATGATGAAAGGGTACATGAAAGGGGAGAGGTTTGGGAGGGGGAGGGAGGAGAACATGGATTGATTAGTTAGAAAAGCGGTAGGTATGGAAGGGGGTTGAAAAGATCCGTGGTTTGCTACGTAAAGGACTCGATTTGGGTTAGTAAATGGAGAAGAACTGAAAGTAGCTGGAGCTGCATTGTTGTTAACAGCTGAATGAAGGGTAGAGGAATGGATGATGTCATGAAAGGTTGAGTTTTTTTTTAGGATTAGGGGTGGTTTGAGAACATAAAGATGATAGATGATAGCCATAATGTATTTCTGATTATTCGAAAGAGGAAGGAGCTTGTGATTTGCTGGGTTTGCTTTCCATTACTCACAAATGATGTTAGGGGAATTCTGTGAAGATGCCGGAAGAGTTGAATGCTCGAAGTTATGGTTAAGAGGAGTACTGGAAGACGCTGTGAAAATAAACCATGATTTATTATCATAGCAACTGAACTAGATACCTTTATCATTGAGAGCGCACTGGACGCGAGCTACTGTTGAGTACTTGATATTTTCTGAACCTGGAGACTTGTCGTGAGTGCGCTGGCTAGGCAGATTTTCACGCTGCTGATGGGGAGAGCGATCACGCTAGGAAGCAAGGAACCGTGATGTGTTGCATGGTGTAATTCTCCTGTCTGGGTGACTTATGCTGAGTGAGCTGGCAAGGACTGCCAGTGGACATGTTTTTCCGCTGTTGGAAGGAAAAGAGCGGACGTGCCAGCTTCCGTGCCTGTGAGAACTCTGACGATCACGGGTAGAAGTTCTTGTTTTCTACGAGAAGTTTGGCTGCGTGAAGATTGCCGTAATGATCTGCTGCGTGAGGACTGTGCTGAGGATTTGCTGTGTGGATATTGTTGTGAGGATTTGCTGGTTGAGGGAGAGTTGAGAAGATCATCGTCTGAGCAGGAGGGGTTGATTTGCAGTTCGGAATCCATGGTAAGTCCAGATGAGAAACTGAGACACTTTCAAAGAAGGTTGGTTTGTTTAACCCATCCGCACGTACGATCACACTGGTGTGATCAGGCTTAGCTGGTCCCTGGAGGGTATGATCCCAAAGGAGTGATTAGAACATTCAGTGCAGTACGTCATCAACTGGTGAATTCAAATTTGCCATCTCGCTTTTGCTGGCGCGGAGCCAGATCAGACGCGCTGAGCTTGTGTCATGTTATCACAAATATGCAGTGTTTTTCAATCATACTGCGAATTGTAGGTTTCATACATTTAAAAACACACAAGTCCTATTAAAACTATAGAAATGGCAATAATGATCCTTACAAATATAATCTGATGACATGTTTTATTAATAGCATATACAGATTGTGTGGGTTACTATAAAGTTTACTTTTCTTTTCTTCCAATTTACCAGAGAAACTTACTTTAATGTATTTCGGGAGGAAAGGATGAATCTGCGTGTTGTAAATCCCACAGCTCTGATTCAGCGCGAACTAACATGGTGGCACCAGTCACCCAGTATAGATCAACTAACACGGCCTTTATAAAAGTGTTTAGACTACCAAATACATTTACTTGCACATATTTCAAAATCAAAATTTCAAAATATATAATTTCATAATATAGTCAGTATGTTTGTAAATATTAATAATAAAAAAACTTATTAAAACGATCCATGTGTCACACAGCGCTATTGTGACTGCAGTGCGTCACATGACAGGTATGATGCGTCGCCATGGAAACAATAAGGCTAAACATTCTAAATTAATGGTCGCCTAAAAAAACTCACTCTGGGGGCTCAGCTACAATATTTTAAACTCATGTGTGTCCCGGTTCCCAAACTTCTTAACTCGTTAAATAAATGTCTTGGTTCAGTCTAGCCCTAATGCTTGAGAAGTTTCTTTGTGTATGCTATGTCAGTACAAGCGGTGCCTAGCATAGATGGATTGACTTGTCAGAAAGAGAACGGCTGATTTGTGCCTCTGAATAGATGAATAGATCAGCTAATAGATGGACTGACTGATGTGGGAATGAATGGCTGGATCAGGAAAAAAAAAACTGATGGACGGGTAAAAAACAAGCAATTAATGGGCTTTCACGTGCTTGCTCTAATACTCACTCTAATAATACTGCAACACTTTCCCTGTTGGCTTCCTGCATGTGATTAAATGTGACTTGGCATGGCGTGAACGAAACGTTAAAATGTGGTAACACAGGTGTCTCTGAGTGATGTTTGCAAGAACATTTTTGATGGTGTGTGGAAAAAGAGGCTTTAAAATAAGTAAAAGATAATGAGGGAAATTGGAGCGAAAGCAAAACCTCAGTTAGTCAGAACACAGCACCGCAGCAGCCCCTGCAGAACAAAACGGGAACTGCAGCACCTCCAGTGGTGGTTGAAAGTCAGAGGAACAGAGGATTATTCTTCTAAAGCAAATCGCTCACATGGACACAGATGGCTTTGAATCACTGTTAACTTTTGGTTCTAGAGGCGAAAGGCACAGGTTAGTAGATGGACCATTTGTCAGCAAATTAATGAGACAAATGGGAACTCCCAGTATGTCACGTGTAGAAGCAGAAGCTAAGAGAGCCAGTCATCTGTTCATGCACATTTGCTTTACCTGACTAAAAGTATTTTTGTGTGATTTGAGCTTAAGAAGCACACTTTATGGTATCATATTCATTTTTATTGCTGATTTAAAATAAGATATTGGAACAAACTTGACAAAAAATGTTTAAAGCACTTTAACACTTTCTCACACTTTCAGTGCTATAATACTGTATACAAAAGTGATGTAATGCATTACAACAGTAGATTATTTTATTTTATATACAACAATATAGCATTATACATATAGTTCAAGAGAAACAAAATGGATTAATCTTTAACATGTTTAAAAAGATGACTTTTTAATCATTTCTTTAAGTTAGCAGTAAGAGTTTAGCTATCTATAGCAGCTGAAGTAGATAGGAGCTGTACTGGCCCTTTTTAAAAGAAACAAGAAAATAACTAAAAAGGTGTTTGTGAGATTCCCGCTGAGTGAACTGACTTGACTTAGAGGTACTTAAGAGCCATGATGTGTAGTGTGGCATTTGATTTACTGGGTTTAGACATTTGCCGACCTCTGCCCTGAGTGTTTGTGTGTCTGACCTCTGTTGGGAGGCTCATTGCATTAGATTGCTTTTGAACACATGCTGTCTAGCCTTATGGCTGTCTCTCACAAGTTTCTTTATCTCTCCTCCCTATGCCTGTCTCTGTCCCATTGTCTCTCCTGTCTTCCTTCTCCCTTTTACCTGATTGTATGATTCAGGAAATAGCTAAATATAAGGAATATTTCACCCAAAAATGAAAATTTGTTCAAAATGTACTCATCCTCAGGCTATCCTAGATGTAACTGAGTTTATTTCTTTATCAGAACAGATTTAGAAGAATGTAGCATTACATCACTTGCTCACCAATGGATACTCTGCAATGAATGGGTGCCATCAGAATGAGAGTTCAAACAGCTGATAATAACATCAAACAACCATAATCTATTATATCGTTTTGTTAGGGAGACAGAGAGCCAGTATGTTTTGGTTGACATCACAGCTTTGAGTGAACATGATTTGTTATTTAGCTGCAGGTGTTTATAACTAGGGGTGAGGCAGTCTTATTATAGAAATCTTCAGATTGGACAAAATTTGTGTACATTTTAGTCCATATTTGAGCTTTGTGCGTGTTTTAAATGGACAAATGCCTATGCAACATTATCAGAACATGGTATAGCTGTGGTATTTCATTGGTCTGTGAACAAAAGGGGCCTTATTTAATGTTTTGTTTTGTTTTGTTTTTTTTGATCGCAGCTACAGTAACTGTGAAAACATTTTTGGAGTGGAACACTCTGACCTGACAGTTTTTTGTTATAGATAAAGTGTCTGTCTGTTCTTTTAACTGTTAATGTGTCAGACACTCATTACTTGCCCTGAATTTATTTCAGTTAACTTTTATATCTTAATCACCAGTTATTTTCTGCAAAGATAAAGTGCTAATGCACTCCTTTCCCTCAAGGGGTAAAGTTAAAAGGACCAAACTGCAGGGGCTCGGCAAAACAGGCATTTCTTGGGGCATGCTGGGGGCTGCCTGGGGCTGGGCAGCCTTTCTCACTATTGCATCATGCCAGGCCAAAAAGATTGATTGAACACTTGAAGCTGTAGAAATGTCGAAAAAATGAAAAGGTTTAAAAGCCGGTAATATCCATTTCACTCTCTCCTTCTCTTCTTGTTCTTTCTGTGTTTATTTTGAGATCATCTCAATACTTTGCTCTTCTGAGATTTCACTCTGTTTTTCTATTCTGGTGTCTCGGTTGCGTTTTACTGTCACTCAGTGTTTTTTTTCGCTTCCCATCTCAGGTGTGCTAATAGTGGAATATTTTTATCAAAGAGAACTCAAATCGCATTCGACCTTGGTTGAGTGATGGATTTTTCAGGGCGGGAAAAATACAAACTTACTTCTCAAGGGCATTGGATCACAGATGGGCACTTCGTTTATCAACCCAGATATTCATATCAATCTGTCCATCAGTTCATATATATATATATATATATATAGTTAAATTTCCTTGAATCTAACACCACTGTTTGTATAACAGCAAACCAGTAGCCCTTTCTTTAGCAACAAAACAAATGGGATTCACTGAATTATTTACTCAACCAATTGATTTCAAAATGCTGATTCATTTAGGAGCTACAGTACAAATACAGTTTTTCTCTGACACATTGGTTGCTTTTGCTTTTGCTTCATTCGTCTTTTTTTACTCAGCCAAGACCATTTTCCCTGAAGTAAGAGGCAGTGTTGTGGAGTAGGGAAGTATAATAGGTTTTCAGTGAATTGTTGCATCACACTAATGGGTTCCGTTGACTTTTGATGGATCGAAGGTGTTTGACAGAACATCCAGTGTAGATAGCCTTTTGCAATCCACTTTGCTGCTTTTCCATTGTTTTGCTATGTGAACATGCCCAATAGACACACGTTTAATCATTGTGGTCATGTTTCGTGACTTGCAGCATCAGATGCATTGCGTAGCATACTAAAAATGCAACACTCAAGTTAAAAAAGAGTGTAATATTTAGAGGGGAAAAAGCACCTCTAGGCTTTGCTTTGTTTTCATTTCACTGCCATGCCTCTATGTTTTTAAATGCAAAAACATGTTCTATAGCCCCTCAAGCTATTACAACGCAATGCAGCAATGGCCATTCCAAATACAGACACATTGTTACTCAACTCTGTATTATATTAAACTTGTCTGTTGGAATACTTTGGGAATATTACACTTTCAGTCTTGCTCTTTTGAAAGTTTTGCAATGCCTTATTTTCTTTCCAGAGGATCTGATTAATAGTTATTTTTTATCATTTTATTTGAATATATAATAACCTAAATTTATGAAGTAAATAAAAATCCATCAATGTCTGTCTTCTTTTCCTTTTTGCTGTATTCTGTCCTTCCAGTATAATCATCTTTTGTAGATCTAGTTATTCATTTTTTTTCCCTCATATTTTACCCTCCCCCCCTCTCCCCTCTCTGGCTCTAATGCCAGTGTTGGCTTAGAGCTCTCTCATCCTGCATAATATTGCTTCTCAGCCGATAAAACAGCAAGTACAAATCCTGCTCCAAAATCGATGGGCACAGTTATTCCTGTGACCCCTGCCAACCAGCTGGCCACCAGCCACACAATCCCTCAGCCAATGTGTGAGCTGACAGACCACTGCAGTTCTGCACTGTACTGGCCTCTGCGGGGGCCTGCTGGACCAGACATTGTGTGTCTTTGTGTGTTCAGGTACATATGTGTGTGCGCTTTGGCCAGGCTCTTCCAAAATACCTGTGTAAGGTTTGGAACTGCTTCATTTTCCACCAGACTGCCTAGTGAGTTTAAAATACCTGCTTCTGCAACTTTAGTGGGTTTTCAAGAGATTGAGACTGGAATACTTTAGAAGCGCTAGTAGAATAGTTCTTTCTCTTTGAATAGAACACCAATATTAAAATTATTGTTATAAAAAAATAACAAATTATATATATTTATGGGTAGATGGATGTGTTTTTGTTATCTTGGGTATATTTTAAATTCAAATTATATTTTTCTTTTTACTAAACATTCTGATCAAATCTCTAAACCTAAATTTCATTTTAGAAAGCATAACCGGTTGCGACCAATAAAACTGAAGCCTGCAAATGTTTCAAAATATTTGTGATGTATTCCTTCTTGGCATTTTCTTATACTGTAATCATCTTTTTCCGGCTGGTTTGGGAACGTGGGCAGTGTAGTTGGCAGGCTGTGTTTCGGCCCTCGGAGCTCACAGTAGCTTTATTCACATTCACATCATGCAATTTTTATTCTCTGCTGTGAGCTAATCTAAAACCCTCACAATAAAGCGCTGCTAAAACATCACAATTAGGCTGTGAGAGATATATAGGTCAGTTTCATGCTTAATTCTTATTCTTGCGTAATACTTTACAACATGGCCTTAAAGTAATACCCCTTTGTTCCCATCTCATGCAATGCTAAAATAAAAAAAAATATTTCATTTGAAAACCATGAAGTCTTTATATTTTTATAAGTATTTATATTTTTACATTTTTTAATTTATTATCCTATATTTAAATCCTCAGAAAGTTGCAGTACTTTATTGCTAACATTGGTTTCATGTTTTCCACATCAAATTTTTCTCAAATTTTCTAATGCTTAAAATCCCTCTTTTTTTTAGTGCAACAATGATTATGTTCCTGTGTGCGGCTCCAACAATGAAAACTATGAAAATGAGTGTTTTCTGCGGAGAGACGCCTGCAAACAGCAGACCGAGATCCTGGCGGTCACTGAAGGATCCTGCCCAGCCGGTACGTTCAGTCGTGTGTTTGGTGTCTTTTAAAAGTTAATCCACAGCCTAATCATTTGCCCATAAAATGTGAGTATGAGGTTATCAGATTGAGCAGATCTGCAATTTACTCATCCCTTAGGGACAGAGACTTATATCTGTGTTGTGATAAACATGTTTTACTGTGCTATCGACAGACAATACCTATAATACTTTTTACAGGTCAGAACCGTATATGACTGCTTTGTGTAAAGTTTTTGCTCTGCATTCAGAGCTTTTAGAAACACACAATTTGTATGTGATTTCAGAAAAACGTCCCCGCTTTTTCCTTGCATATTAAAGGAGTGGGCATTGCATGTTCATGGCAAATTAAAGACCAAATGATAGAATCGATAGCGTGTTCTGTGGTCAGTAAGATGGTGTATTGCGGAGGCTAAAGCAGATGTTTGGTGCTCTGGGAGTTGCTGAGTCAGACTCCATTAAACAGTGCCTAAACACACTGAAACCTCTTAAAATGATCTCTAGGGAGAGAGTGAGAGTGTGGGAGGTGGGTATTTCTGCTTATGGAGCATCCAGAAAATGAAATGTTCTCCTCACGCCCTGTGTGTATGCAGGTAAAGTCATAATTCAGTCCCAGCAGGATGTTGGTTCTCATCTATGCCTGAATGTGTTCAAGCATGTACTTGTCTGTAGGTGCTCTGGAAAGGAAAAGCTAATTTACTGAAACAAGCTGCAGAAAACAAGAAGAGTGTTTGTCTTTGTCTCTGTGAAGCTAGAATGGCGCCACTGAGTCATCTATCATCATCTCTCTGTTTGGCTCTGTCTGTCTGAATGCTTTCCTGTCATCTTTTGCTTTTATTTCTCTTTTTATGTACATGCACAGAATGTACATCAGAACACTCCGGTTAGAGTACCTCATGGATATAACTCAGAAAACAAAAGCTAAAATTATGGTTGTGATCAAGGATGTCTTGTTTACGTGTAAAGTGCTAACAAATATCACAGTTTTTGAATATCTTTTATGGTTTGATGCCATAAACCTCACAAATCCATCAACTAGTTTGCCATCTGTGTGTAATAGTGTGGTACTTTGTAAACATTTCCTTTCATTTTTTTCTTTCTTGATTAGCTAATCAAACCAGCCACACTTATCTGTAATTGCAGATAAAAGTCTCCAAAGGAAGATAATTCAAAGACATTACAATACTGTGACCTAAAATTTGCAAAAAGAAATGAAGAATATATACGTATATATATATATATATATATATATATAGGATTCTTTAATTAATAGAGTTAAAAGGAAACATTTCTAATCGTTTCAGTAAATACAAATATCTTTAGTGTCACTTTTGATCATATGTATGCATTCGTTTTACATAAAGCAATGATCCCCAAACTTTTGTATCATTAGAAATGTGTTTATATACACAGCCTCACTAATCTTGACTTTAAAGCATTGTTGAACAACTACAAAACTATAAGCTTTCATATTATAGTAGAGAAGGCAGAAATTATAGAACCCATAATTCAAACCTAAGGCCCAACAGACATTCTCAACAGATCCTTTTAATTTCTTACCAATTTGATTTTGACTATGTTCAATTCAGATTTAATAGTTCATTTTACCCACATCGCTATGTCAAGGATTCAATTATGTGGTTGAACAAAAAATGTAATTTACCTGAAACCCTGATGAATGCATAAAGCTCTGTCTAAAAAACAGCTTTAAGACCAAAAGAATATATCTACAGCCCAGATGAGATTTTCACACTTTCAGCCCCGAGGACATTGAGGAAAGAGACAGAGAAATGGACTGACTCACAGTTTTGAAGCTTGTACAAGCTCATCTAACTCTTTGACACTGATTTCCTCTCCACTAATTCCCTGGCAAATGATCCAGCAGCTGACAGATGACCTACAGAGATAAGTGAAGTGTATCACACTCTGCTATTTTCTTTATTTCTCCAAGGCTGGTTGCAGCTCAGCTCATCTGTCTTTATTCATACATCAGTATCATAACTGAAAGTGAGCACCTTCATGCACCAGGAAATAGAACATTGATTGTAATAACCAGAGAAGTATTAAAGGCGTCATATCACATCATATTACATTTTTATAGTTTGTCATATTTTAAGGTTTTTTTTGTCTGGCTCTTTTTGCATAGTTTTTTTTCTACCCTTCATCTTGTTTTTATATTTAAGTGCCTTTAAGAAACAAGATGCAAAATCTTTTTAAATAAATAATTTGGCACTATGGTGTAGCCGACTGTAGGCTTTAGATTTACCTGTGGTTTGTCTTGTTTTTTTTTTTGTTTTTTTTTTCTATTCTGTTCTTGTCTGTTTTGGTTTGTTTAGTTAGGTTTGCACCAGGTTTGGGCCTTTGTTTTTTTTTTCAGATTTGTGTCTTTGCTTTTGTTCTGTTTTGTTTTGTTTGCACAAGGTTTGGGCCTGTGGCCGTTGCTCTCCATGGTGCTGAATCCCATTTGCATTGTTAAATGATGCTAAATAGATTCAAAAGTGCCATTGCGCTTGTCAATAACAATCTTTCACTTCTAGTCTAGAGTCAGTATTAAAAGTTATGGCGCTGTTTAAGGTCCACGAGTTACTGGCATATCACTAAATCCAGCTGTAATATCATTCATCAACAGTCACTTTTAACACTTTCTGGTGAAATCATGTTATTTACTTGTTCCACTAAGAAATTCCACCAACCTGTCAAACCTCTGCTCCATCTCACTTGGCCACTGCAATTTGAGCTTAGTGTTATTTTTTTGCTGTTCTTCATTGAAACTTTTAGAAAGGTCTAGTGTGCCAAATATTAACAAGTATGGCAGAGGTAAATATATGCTTCTCTCTTTTTTCTGGCATTGATAGTGGGCTATTTACCTCCTAAACGGTGACAAGTTCACCGCTGTGCTGCTGTAAGATCAGTGTGAATAATGTGCTGATTAAGGAGACGGGCCATGCACTTATATTGAGTTTTCAGTGTGGCGCAGGGCAGCTAGCCATTAGCTTAGTGGTGCGTAACTGTAGAGAGGAGAAGGCAGTTCATTTTCGACATTGGAAATCGAGGTTAAGATAGCCCTTCTTTGTAATCGCACTGCATGTAGTGCTAAAGTAGCTTTCTCCATGCAGGGAGCATGCATCAGATTCCAAGAAATGACTGTTATATTCACAGAACTCTCACATAAACAACTCAACAGGCCTGTTTTATCATTAGGTACTGATATGTTACCTGATGCACACACATCAGTCAAGCACGCTGTTCTGAAAATAGTTAATTGTGTGTTGTAACAGCGGCCGTGGCATGTTAAACCACAGCTGCGTTTGTCTCTGCTGACAGAGACCATCTGCCTCTGAGCCTCCAGCTCAAGTTCGCTCAACCCACTGCATCGTGGGAGCCCAGATAAAAAAGTGCAAAGTCACCTCATAACACATTCTTCCTGATAAATGACAAAGGCAGAGTTGATGCGTTACCCGCTGATACCTCTGAATGAGGAACAAAGGTCTCTTAGACTTAATAAGACTCCTGCCATTGTTTCGTGCCAGCAAACTCAGCAGAGTCCAGTCTCACAGGAAGAAGTGTGCCGAGAAACAGACTGTTCGTTTCGCTTTACTCTTCCAGTCACACTGTGAAATAGTCTTTTTGATGTACTCGAGAACTTCATGAATTTTTGAGGCAGTGGAAGGTTTTCCACTTTTTTGACCCAGTACTTCAGGACAGGTTCATTGGTTCTGTTTAGTTTTCTCCTTTTAAGGTCTAAAAGGTCTACATTATTAATATCATCAATAACTGAAAAACATTTAGCCTTTTTTACTAGTGCTGTCAAATAATTAATTTTGCAATTGATCGCATTCAAAATAAAAGTTTTGGTTTCCATAATATGTGTGTTCTGTCTATATTCATTATTTATATACAGATACACATACATACAGACAGTATATATATTTTTAAATGTTTATGTGTATTTATATGTCAATATTTATATTTTTATAATTTATAATGAATATGTTTCAAATATAAACAAAAAACATCTGTGTGTGTGTGTATAAATATATATATATTAGGGCCGGGAATTTAACACGATAATTTAGATTAATTAATGACACAAAAATAACGCGTAAATTTTTTTTAACGCATTTTAATCACACCTTTTTTGCACCGTGGAACGTTTTTCACTGGATGAGTTTCGGCGGACCGATTATACCGGAGCACCAACTAGCGCTTTAAAGCAGGGCTCACAAGTCTCACGCATTCACCCTGAGACACACGCATTTCAGCCAGTTCACACGCTCTCACGCCACACCTTGTATTTCTCACGCTGAAAAGTAAGAGATAATTATA
>JAUCNO010001565.1:71048-96176 GCA_032353835.1 Enteromius viviparus | reverse complement strand
GTGTTAACTCTATGCATTTTGTATCAAAGCAACAAGAAATGTGTTAATTGTTTAGTCTACAAAAACTGATGTTGTGCGAACCGTGTTAAGAGTTTAGGAAACTTGTTAAATGTTTTGAAAAAACTGTCATAGCGATCGTAAAAAACTGTAAGACAATTGATTTTAGTTCAATTCTGTTTTGTTTTGTTTTTCAGCACCACCGTAATATAAAGGAGTTAAATCTATCAAAGTCTTTTTCCACAGCTAGGCGTGTAAAAAAACCTTACAAAATGCTTTTTATTTTGAATCTGGGACATCTTTGAGTCTAATATGAGATTTGTGGTTTAGGGAAGGTCATTCGGTGGGTAAAGCACTAGTTGCTGTGGTCACTAATGCGTATGTTCATTTCAGCCTTGATCCTGGTCAGATCCCCTCATCAAGGCCAGCTTCTTAGCTTGCAGAAAGTGACACTTTATCGACTGCCCATCGACCGCTTAGCTGCTGGAGATGTTTTTTTTCTGTCCCATTTTTTTTTTGTCTCACTCAGTCTCTGTTTATGTCTCTCATCCTTCATCTGTTTTCGAACGCCCTCCATCATTGTCATATTTACTTTGTTGTATTGTTTCTTTCATTCTTTCTCTGAGCAACATACACAAACAACATTTGAAGTTATCTCCATCAGGTTTTCCCCTCTATTCTCATCATCCTCAACTCTTCATCTCTTTTCCTTCTTTCCCCTGCACTTTTCTTCCATTATATATCTGAGAGTGGCTCCATCGCGAGTGTTATTATGTGTGCCATCAGGGGCAGATCATAGTCAGAGCCGGAGATCGGCACATGTGTTAGTTTGTGTGTGAATGGAAGAGGCTCTGAAACTCGCCACACTTCTTGTGGGAGAATAATGGAGAGCTTTAGAAGTGATACAGCTCTATCAAATGCTAGTGAAATGGTGCTTATGTATTGGGTGTACGTCTAATGTACAGTATATGTGATTCAATCGTAAGAGTCTTTCTGAGTGTTTATTTAACATGGTTGATCCACGGTTGCAGTGTAATGACCCAGAGTGAAACCGATTCGTGGATCTTCTGCTGGGGCTTCTAGCACTCAATGGAAATACTTTCAGCGAGCAGCACTTAATCTGGTCAAAGCTGGAAAAAATGAAGTTTTAAGCCCTAATTCCTTTCCTAATTCTTCTTTCCTAATCCCTCGAAGAAGACCAGCCAGTTTCGGGGCCTCCTTTCCTGAATTTCGCACATTCGCTCTTACTTCTCTTGCCAATTCAAACCCTCATCTGGCTTTCAAAGCGCTCTCCAAAAGCTGTCAACCAGTGGAAGAAAAGGGCCTTGGGAGCACTCCATAAAATTAGACACCTTCGCTCTGTGCCACCGTCGTCAGTGTATTGCTGTAATTACATGCGCAAATGGGTCATTGGCAAGGTCTTCTATTCTGTCAGGTGTGGATAGAAGAGGCAAAGTGCCAAAGGTTTTTTATGACATGCTTTCCCTGACGGCACCGGGACTCTCAAACAGCCTTATTTGTGTGAAGTAGGCTTTAATGGACCCAGTGTGGTGAAGACTTAGCTGATGTGACCACATGATTAGAGCATTGAAGGCCTGGTACCATATTGCCATGTTTAGACATTATTTTAAGGATTTTAAAAAGTACCCAAATACAAAACTGACCATCCAAATTATGAGTTATCAGGTCCAACAATAGTATAAAAAAAAGATCCTTTTGGATTGAGCTGTTATCAATTACTAAAGCACATCCCTTATTTTGTTGCACAAACACTTTGTGACATATAAAAGCTATAAGCAATGTGTGGGAAACAGAACACCATAGCACCATTCCATAAATTTGGAAAGCATTGACAGAAAAAAAGTGGCATTACTGCAATACAAAAGGAGGAACAAGGCGGTTTTCATCACTCTGAAGATTCTCTTGAAAAAGTAAGAGGATTTTGTGGCTCATGCGTAAAACTTTAATGTCACATTCACCATGTAGAAGCGGCATCATTAGCTCATGGAGATCAGTGGAAATCCAAAGATCCTCTTTCAGGCTATCATGTTTCCGCTGTAAGCATTATGCTTCCTACATTCTCTATTGATTCAAAGATGTAATGTGTCCTCTCCATCTGTGGAGATTCACTTGACCTTTGTGTCCCTTAAGAGCTCAGCGTGTTCTTGTGTGGTGGCATCTCTTCTGGGAGTGATGGATGCAGGCTTTTCATTACATGTTGGTTTTTTTTATTGTAGGCTAATACAATAATGCGCTATAGTAGCATTGTGTCTTCAAAACGCTAAATAATATACATGATATAATTTGACCTTTTGGAATCCAGGGAGAGCTTTCTCATTATTCTCTTTGTTCACGCAAATGTGATGTTGAAAACCCCTTCCATTTTACAAATGGTGTGCGTGTTAATCTGAGGTGCTTTTCAATAGATGACCCTGGACTTACAGCATCATCCATCCATCCATTCAGTCAATGTGTGCGTTGCGATAAATACCACTCAAAAGAATCAAGTGGAATCTTTTCCATCTCATGCTCATGCATGAAACAAAATAATTTATCTCAGGGAATTTTGTGCAAATGGGGTAAAACAATGTACTCTGCAGAACAATCATATTAATAAGCAAAGCTAAGTTATATAATGTCTGTTAGATAAAAGGATTGTGGAGGTCTTTTTAATACACAATTATGTTCTAAAAATAAACATGAAATAAGAATTGATAATAGCTCTAGTATTTTTTTATCTGTTTATTAAGCAAACAAAAAAATTATAGATGATGCTCTTGCACTCATTCGCACTTTATTGGAAAACAAAATGAAATATTTTCTATCTCTTGGTGCTATTTTCACTTCACATGTGATCTCAGTTCATATACAGCTTCTCTGACCCAGACTGGAGTGCTAGGCACATTATTGGTACATATTTGTTGTGAAGGTCAGTTTCCATACACCGTGCAGGAGATGGGTGGCTTCATTCATCATCTGTCTGACAGCCCATGTTGTGCCCTAAATCCACCCCCACCTTCTCCTTAGTTTCTGCACAAGTAGGTTTGTCCCATTAAGAGCCATTTTCTTGGACACTCACCATCTGTCTTCTGTTCATTTGAGTATCTGCTTTCCTTCCACCATTTACAGCAAAACCTATTCCTCTGCTCAGTGTGTGCTCAAATTGCTACATTCGAATGTTTCGTAACATTAAATGCATTTGCGTTATACATGAAAAGCACTTTAAAGATCATTTATTAACAACAACGACAGCAAAAGACTAGATTCTTGTTTTAGATTCCTGACATTATAAATAAAAATAAAAATAGATATATTAACTCAATCGTTGACCTTGGATATTCACAAACAGGGTCAGAAACAGGATCTTTTTGACAGCGGTTGCAGATGAAATAGGGGGGGGGTTGGTGATCGACTGTGTTTCTGGTCAGGGAAAATCAATTCAGAGGGTCCGCCTAACTGGGAGATGGAGATAACTTTCCTCCGACATGTCTCTAATTTTCACACCCATGGGTCCTGACGCACCTCAGGGAGAGATCTAGTCACGATGCTGGACTTGAGATGTGCTTAGAGCAAAGCTTGATCTGTTATTGCATGCATTGCATGTAAATGTATTATTTTTTTAATTATTCTCTCATGTGATTCTTTCAAAGCTCTGGTTTGTAATTGAATAAAACCAATTGGTTGACTTTAAGAATGAGGTATTGAATGATGCACTGAATTTTGGTTTATTTAAAATAATAACTTCAAGATAAAATGCATAACTATGAGTAGAATAACTATTATTGTCAAGATCACTGATCGAACACAGCAATGAGACACAATCATTGATTCTGTATCTGTTTTCATTTTGACAGCCAGCTCATTTAGAATGGTTTTTACTGGCGGAGCACTATAACTGGCACTATTGTGTTTAAAATGCAAGTTACTTAATAAAAGCTTTTTTAATATTATACTGTTAATATTGAGAGATAATTCAACTATTAAATAAAAGATGTACTGTTGGTCTACATACTCAGCACTCACATGTGATATTGCTCAGTTAATACAGTTTGGCATTCAAAAACACTAAGAATTATTACATTTCTCATTCATGAAAGTTTAGATTTGTTTTTGTCATCTACACCAAAATTAAAGAAAAGAGAAAATCAATAGAGCATTAACAAATCAACAGTGACTAAAAACACCTGTGACTTAAAAACTGTTCTTTGCACAGAAATGCAGTATATTTTATTTGTTCTTGTACTATCTTTTCTTGGTTTTATCTGCCTTCCTTTATTTTCTCATCTCTTCATCTTTGCGGTCTAAGTTTTAAAAATAGCACCTCATAATGGAGGGTCAGCATCCAAAGGGGAACGATGATCCTCCGAGGAGGAGATGTAATTTAAATTCCATGGCGTACGGGATTGCTTTTCCCCGTCCACTGATGAGGGCAGATATGCGATAGCGAAGGGCTTTAAGCTTCGGCTCCTGGGAAGCCTCTATCGCCGGGGAGCAGGAGCAGCAAATCAGAAATCATCATGATGAAATGAGGGGCGAGGCTGACGAAAGATCAGTGGGGGATTTGAACTTCTCATGAGAGCCAGAGACAAAGACTGAATGAGAATTATGTGTGTCCTCTGTCTGTTTGTGTGAGAGAAAGAGACAGAGAGAAATGGACTGTGATTGCCAGCTCATCATGATGCAAGTAATATTTGTCAGACTTTTGGTAGCTTATGCTGTCTTGTCTCATCTTTATATATCCAAGCAGGGAACGAGGGTTCGGCAGAAAATGGACAGAAGGAGACGTCCACCTGTGACATTTGCCAGTTTGGGGCTGAGTGTGATGTGGATGCTGAAGATGTCTGGTAAGCACAAAAACAGCATGTAGGAGAACTAATATCACAGGAAAGAATAATGAATTTGAACTTTATTTCTTGGCAAAACACTTAAGTAGTTATTTTTAATAGAGATCACACGGCTTTATTCATATAATAGAACCAGATGATTCAAATTTAAGGATCAGAGTGAAATTTAAATCATTATTCATAAAATTCTTGCCTTGGAAATCTTCCTTAATAGCCATGGTATTAATTTCTCATTAATTCCAGCAAGTCTCTTATGCTCACCAAAGCTGCATTTATATAATTGAAAATACATTGCAACCTAAAATAACTGTTCTGAATATGTTAAAAAGGCCATTACATCAGGTTTCAGAGTCACATGATCCTTCAGAAATCACTTGCTCAAGGAACAATTCTTATAATATTTTTGTGGAAACTGAGATTCAGATTTTCAGGATTCTTTGATGGCATGTATTTGAAATAGTAGTCTTTTTAACATTAAACATGTCTTTAATGCCAATTTTGGTCAATTTAAATCTTTTCAGAATAAGAATATAATTTTTTTCAGTTAACGAAATATGGGACACTGGCTCAATATAGTATATTTCACATATCTTAGTTCTTTAAGAACTTGTTCAAATTAAATGAAGAGAAACTAGGCCAATTATGACAGTTTCATCATTGCTGATAAATGGCTGCTCAGCTCCAGCACTCCAGCAATGAGAACTCATTAATATTGAAAAAAAAATATGCAGAAAACCTCAGCATCGACTTTGTTTTCTAACAACATCATGTTATATTCAATGAAAAACAGTTAGCATTTTTAGAGAATCTGTTTAAGTTGTAAACATGTGAAAAAATCATGACTCACATGATATATTTAAAATCCACCCGTGGATGTGAAAGGAGGTTTTCGTTGCCCTGGGCATCAGTGAACAGCTCAAACTGCCAGCAAGAGTGAAGGAGACTACCCTTTAATCTTAATAGAAGAAGGCCTCTCTTCCTCCCTCCTGCCTATCTCTCTCAGGGCGTCTGAAGGGAATTACATGTCGGCCTTGGCAAAGACAGCCTGTAGATTCACTAAAGATTCAGCAAGCACTGGCTGGAGAGTCGGTGTGTTTGGAGGCATCAGAATGAAACAGCCCAGCCTCTTCCTCCTTAGAGATATCAACACGATTTGAGGCATTTATGCCTGAGTCGTAGGGATGGTCCCATGACAGGCCCCTCGCTCTGATACACTTGACTGCAGATGACTCACTCACCTCACTGTTCCTCTACCAAAAACACTCTACCTCTCTCTGTAGCCCTTCTTTTTTTAGTCTCGCTCCATTTTCCCATCTTCCTGCGTCATTTGAAAGGATTACTGGAGGGAAAAAAATGAGATGAGCGATTATAAATAAAATCAATGCTATAAGCTGCATTAATAACATGTCTGTGTGTGTTTTTGTGGGCTGATTGTGTGTAGCGACAAGCACCAGATTTGTTTGTCTGTTGTTTAGGGCCCTAGTCATTGGGTTTGTGTCATAAATAGAGAGAGCAGAAGATTGAAGTAATATTGATTTAATATTACTTAATATTGAAAATAGAACGCATACAATACCTTGTGTAGAGTAATCTGTTTTATTACACTGAAATATTTTCAATTATATTTTTTAATATAGAATGAATTGTTTATTTCTAATCAACATTTCCCCCTTCTCTAAGCTTGTCACAATTCATTCTTGCAATAGCTGAATTCAATATCAGTATTACTGATAAACAGTATACGAACAGAGATAGACACACGCATAGATACTATAATCTGGTTATGATTGGCATCTGTTGGTGCAGTGTGCATTAGCCTATAGATAGGCAGACAGATAGTCAGTCTTAATTATCATTTTAGTATGTTTTATATTTTGCAGACAGAAAAACAGGAATCGCAGTACTATTAAAATTCATCAGGCAATGATTTAATTTAATGATGCGAGCGCTGCACATGTAAAGTCAAGGCATGACACTGTTGTGGAGTGCACATTATATCTGCTTTATAGAGCAGCGCAAAGTACTAAAGCAAAAGAAATAAGGCTAGTTTATTGGGTTATGCTTAAATGTAATAGTATTTTGTTGCAAATTAATGTAAATTAATGTAAACTTTTGAAAAAAGCCAAAATCCATCTTCTGTTCTCATCACACTGTTACAGATACAAAACAGACTCAGTTCAGACTCGGACATCATAATCCTGCTATTGAGAGAGAGACTAAAGTGTGTGAGTAAAGAACAGCTGGACAGACAGGAAGCCCACAGGCCATGCTGGAAAAGTTTAGATAACAGAGAAACCACATGGCTCTTACAAATCAATAAGACATATCCCCTCACTCAACAAGATAAACACACTCACACACATATAGAGCCTACCATATAAACAGCCTGATTTTTTTTAAGGAAATCTCATCCATTCAGTTTGATTCACTCACAAAGCCATTATTACTTGATTAGCTATTGGAAATCTTTGATGTGTGTGTGTGTGTGTGTGTGTGTGTGTGTGTGTGTGTGTGTGTGTGTGTGTGTGTGTGTGTGTGTGTGTGTGTGTGCGTGTGTGTGAATGTGTGAGTGTGTATGTTGTTGACGCAATGCATTTGCAGTTTGTGTGTGCCTAGAGAATGTGAGAGGCGACATTAAATATTCATGCTTTCAAGACACATTAGCTTTTATGACCACTACAGACGGTCATACTGTAGAGCAAATGTGTGCTTGTGTGTGTGTGAGCATTATCAGTGCTTCACAATAAATACATCTCAATATCATTGTGCCTGTTTGTTTTTTATCTCACAACTCCAATGTTCCTGAGGACGTATCTAAATTACCATGCGTTACAGATCTTAATTAGCAATAGCAAACAATCAAAGCTGCCCTTGAGTTGACTTCATGCCAGAGTTCAATTCAGTCAACATCTCTATTTAAAACGGATATTTTTATCGCCCATTTGTAGTCAGTTTGCATTATTCCAGTAGTGCCAGAATACAAAACGACTCCATACATCACTAAAGCTCACTGGCAGGGTGGAAATATTAAAAAAAGAGCGTTGAAGAAAAAAAAACACACATACACAAAAATAATGACAGATTTATAATTATACTGTCGTCTGTTTGCTGCAGCAAAAAGTGACTGGGGACGGCAGTTTAATTGTCATTTCTGCTCAACATGTTCCTACAGTGGTGCAGAGACAACACATACACACTTTAGAGAGAAACTACGGCAGAAACACCTGAACGTTGAAGATGCGGACCATAGATTCATGTCAGCTCTTTTGGGAAATACTAATATACCAAATACACTCATGACAGGTTTTCGATTCTCTCAGGCAGAAATGAACGACTGGTTCACACACAAACGCAAAGACTTTGTGTGCTGTCGATTGCAAATGTCAGAAACTTGGTCTTAGGATTTTGTGCGTCTTTGTTTCCTCAGAAGAGCATCGCCTCTCATCCATACGCACCATAAGCGCTCATTACCTCCGTTAATGAAGGTGTGTGAATAAAAGCAGCCATTAAAACGAACGGAGGGACATCAAAGTGTTAGAACTCATCATTTCTCATCGTTTGAAACGGACCGTTGTATTATTCTCCACTGATGTGCTCACAGTGCTTTGGTAGCTAAGCCAGTCTCCTGTGCTAGTCATTAAGCCCCTGAGATGATAGACTCAAGAATGAGCTATAGATTGAAAATCACTGCAGCATCCAGTTCGATCCCATCCACATCCATTCCTAAGCTTTCCTTTCTAGCTTCACGCTGAGACGAGAAGATGAAAAACAGACTTTACTCATTACATTTGCAATCTTGACACCCTTATCAACATTTATAGAGCAGACACATCATAAAAACATTGTTGATGTTGGTGTTAATCTGTTTCTAATGGTAATTTATCCAGCCTCAAGCCAAATGGGCAATTATGAATGTCAGTTAATGTTTATGCGAGGCGGCCGTTCCCGCTGATGCAGACCTTTTGTCTGTATTTTTTACCATTGTAATCTGTGTATGTTGCAGGGCTGTAGTCTCGCAGGACACCCGGGAAAATGCTGAGCTTAACACACACTCATACATGATGGAGAGGTGTACATTAAAACCGTAATGTTCACCCTTTGCAGAACTGGCTTTTACAAAAGCAATTTTCTTGTAGGCATAAAAACAAGTGTTCGTTTGATTGATTGAATCTACCAGCAACGGAATACATAAAAATACTTAAAACTGTCCATTCCTCGCAAGTATGCTGTTTTTTGGGACCAACTTTTGCTGTGTCATTTGTTAAATTCTATACTTTCCATTTAAATAAAGAAATGAAGCAACGCAACTTTCAACAACGATACTGGAATGATTTCTGAAGGATTGTGTGATACGGAAGACTGGAGTAAGGAGACATCGATATTTATATTCAAATATTTCTGTTATGAGAACTCTCTTAAAGTTTAGCAGGGTATTATACATAGTTATTGTTTTTGGTCTTGAGACTTGCTGCTGCACAACACAAAAATACAGGTGGAGCTGGGGAAGGTGAAGGGTTTCTGAAATGGGCTGCAACTGCTACAGCAAGCACTAGCCAAATATTTGAGCGTTTTTATAATATTTCACAATAATCAAGCATAGCGTAAAGTCAGGTCACAATAGTTAAACTTGCATCAGCTAACTCTCAGTTGATCCACATCTACCTCTAAGCATACAACATCTTAGCATTCTTATACAATGAATACCTTCAGTATTTTCAACAGTTTTTGCATTTCTCAATAGCTAACTACCCTCCTCCATCCCCAGTTGAGTGAGTAAATGTGCAGCTACATGTCAACTAGCAGTCATTAGAGTATTAGTAGACTGTTTGCTTAATACATTCCAACATGCACAACATACTGCATACTGACTGTCAGAAACTTTACAAGTGCATGTCAACTTCTTCTACTAACTCTAAACCTACCCTAAGTCTACTCTGAGAGTTAGTAGACATGTAGTTGAGAATTAATGAGAATCAGTTGACATGTACAGTAGTTAAAAATTTACTTCTAGTTAGTAGAATGTCTAAATGGACTATCAAAATAAAGTGTAACCTTTTACTCTTTTACTAAATGGTTTTAATAAACAGTTATTCCTTTGAATCTAAAACACAAATATATACCTAAATGAATCTGTTTTGAACTAAAATTATAGCTTGTGAATCAAAATTGAATTAGGAAATCTCTAGAGTTGTGGTGTAGCTCTCTCAGATAGAGCCTTCTAATCTGCTTTGTGACATTTCCTTCTCTTCTTGCCATCATTTCCAGTCCCCTTTCTGTTGAAATGTTAATAAAGAAAGTCTGGTAAAAAGCCATAACGTTTGCATTATTTTCAAAGTGGCCCTGAAAAATATTAATCAAACAGTGAAGTTTTTGCATCAGGTGTGAAACACAGAATCCCTCCAGCAATTATTCTGAGTCTCCGGTTTGCATGTTTGAAGTGCTATTCTTAGCTGACAGCTTGATCAGACAAGGTGTGACACTTGTTTAATGATCTTTTTCACGGTCTTTGATTTGTCAGTAATTGGCATTTACTATGCTGTTTTTATGACACAGGTGCGTCTGCAACATCGACTGCTCCCACATCAGTTTTAACCCTGTGTGCGCATCAGATGGCCGTTCCTATGACAACCCCTGTCAGGTAAAAGAGGCGTCCTGTCAGCGACAGGAACGAATCGAGGTCAAGTTCCTGGGTCACTGTCAGGGTAAGAAGATTTATGATTGCTTTATATAATGTATTGATTTCTTACATTTTTACATGATGTCTTCTTCCATTCAATTTGCATTTATATAAGACAACAAGAGAACGCATGTAAAGATGAACATTATAAATCACTGTTACATAATCAAATTCATTCATGTTCATATGATCATTAGTCTCTAGAATATAGCAATTTCCCAGATGATATCTTCAAAATGACAATGTACAAATGAAGGGGGGGTGCAGGCAATGTTTATTATGTAACCAGCAGATCTGAATTGGTTTCTATCCTGTAGGCGACATGATTACAGGCACCAAAGCAGGAGATGGACAGTATGCCAGGACAGACTACACAGGTGGGTGTGTTTAATTATAAAAATACGTTTTTAATATATTTGTGCCCTTGACTTTGAGCTGTTCTGACCCACTGTGTTTGAATTATAGAGGAGAAGCCTGAGGTTTCAGAGGTGGCGAGAGGGCTATACATCCCCTGCCCGGAGCACTATAAGAACTATTGTGTTCACGGAGACTGTGAATATCCCAACATGCTCTCAACCCCGTCCTGCAGGTACCACTCATGATATGTCTGATCACGCCAGCACATCCTGTCTACAATAAACCATTGTGAATGTGTGTGTTTAGGCACACACCTTTTGTGATTGTGTGTTCAACATCATATCACAGATCTTTGTTTCCCCCTAGTGTTCAAGCCAAGAAAGATCTGCCTCGCAAAAAAAATACTCTGTTTTCACTCCCCTTTTTTCAGTTATTGTAGTACTATCAGGGTATTATAATAATTTTAATTAACTGTTTGAATTTATTTGTTTATTTTGAATTTATAGTTCTTCCATTTTAATTCCATTGTGATGTTTTAGGAATTTGGTTGTTTATTTATTTATTTTTTATTAGACAGACACAGACAGATATATATATATATTAGAAAAATAGATAGATAGACAGACAAACAGACAGATAGATTTAGATAGACAATCCAAAGTTTGATTGTACCTGTATTGTATTTGTGTGTAGGTAGTTCAATCTGCAAGTGTTTTTTTCAGATCAAACTGCGACAGAAGAAGGTATTAAACAGGAAAACTGCACACATCAGCTTTTTAAAATAATTGGCTGCTCAGGTTGTGAAACTCATATTAAAGTCACTGAAAAAAAAACAAAGTAAAGGGTACAAGAGAGAAATGATAAGACAGAACAGGAGAGTCTCTCTGGCAGGTGCTGCAGTAAAACAGCAGGTGTTTCTGAGGAAAGTCTTTCAGAGCGAGAAACACTGCGGTATGTGTGTGCGAACAGAGCTATTACAGAGAGAGCAGACTCTTTAAAACAGCCTGAATATATTCACAGAGGACCAAAACACTCACATCTAATCTAACAAGGATATAACGCTGTTTCTTCCTCTTTTCCTCAGCTGTCACTCAGGATTCAGCGGTCCACAGTGTGACACTAAGGAGTATAATGTGCTGTACGTGGTGCCTGGCTCTGGAAAGCTCCGCTACGTCCTCATCGCGTCTGTCATTGGGGCTTTGCAGGTGGCCATCATATGTGTAGTGGTGCTGTGTATCACCCGGTGAGTCTAAACACAGCCCACAGCATCACATAACACACGTTGCGCTACTGAGAAGCAAAGCTACCTCCTGGGTAGATCGCACACACTCGCAGCTCTTTATGGAGTGAGAGTTCCTGCCAGCAAGAGTCTGCAGAATAACACACTTTACACTCCGTGAAAGGTCACTGTCGAAGGGTGTGTGTGGGGGGGGTTAGTTTAATCTAAATCACTGGCAGCACTAAAAAACTCACCCATCTACTATAATATTTTCATTTTTACATGGAAAAAAAGGTGTTCAATATGTTAATGGATCAAGAGAGACCTCAGGTCTAATCTTCTAGTCTATATATACTATCTTTCAAATATTTGAGATCAGTAAGATGTTGTTTTTCGAAGAAATAAATACTGAGCCAGAACACATTAAATTGAACCGAAGTGACAGTAAAGACATTTATAATGTTACTGTTCGTCTGTGAATCCTTGAATGTATCAGTTTCCACAAAAACATTTAGCAGAAACTGTTATATACAAATATTTATAAAGTTCAACATATTAGAATGATTTCTAAAGTAACTTTGCATAAGAATAATTACATTTTTTTATGTTTTAAAGGGTTACTCCATCCTAAAATAAAAATGTTGTCATTAATCACCCATTTCGTTCCAAACCCATAAAAGCTTAGTTTGTCTTCGGAACACTTTTGGATGAAACCGGCTTGTGACTGTCCCATTGACTGCCAAGTAATCAAGGTGTAGAGAAGTATACAAGACATGGTCAGAATGCTGCATCTGCTGACAGTGGTTCAACTGTAATGTTAAGAAGCGACGAGAATAGCACCGAATAGAATAGTTAGACATTCGGTACCATAACATCACCAAAGCACCATTTTGTAGAGCACCGCTTGACGCAAAATAGCATTCACTGTTCTGTGACAGTCGAACAGTATTCTCAGAGCTTCATAAGGTTACTGTTGATCCAATGATGATAGATGGAGTATTCTGACGATGTCTTACATACTTTTCATCCAAAATATCTTAAATTGTGTTCCAAGGAAGAACAAAGCTATTACGGATTGCTATTAACCCTTCAAAATGGAAAATAGCCATTTTAAATGCTAAATATATTTCACAGTATTGCTAGTTTTACCGTATTTATGAACTAATAAATGCAGCCTTGGGTAAATGACTAAAAAAGACTTCTTTCAAAAAAAGTAGTTCCAAAAAGATTGAAAAAAATCAACAAAATTGGTCAAATGAGGATTGTTTGCTAAAAAGAAAAAAGTTCCAAACTCTGACCCCATCTTCCATTGTTTGGACAAATGGGTGTTCCTCTAAATTCATGCCATTGGTTGAGCAAATGTTGTGTTGTACCAATACAGTCTCACGAGCAATTCGTACATATTCATACAAGGTGCCAAATTTGTGCCAATTCGTACGGCCTCACTCGTACGATTTTGTACGATTTGTCTAAAACCATGTGATGAGTAGGTTTAGGGGCCGGGTTATGTTTAGGTCATTCATACTAATTCATACGAATTGGCATCTCGTAATTGCTATTTCATTTCATGTTGCTAGTGGCACAGAAATTACCCACACAAACATATACCACCAAAATGATGAATAGTACTTTTAACAAATATATAAAATCATAACATTACTTAAAGACAAATTATTTGTCAGTATAAATCTGTATGAGCCAGAGGAATATATACATTAGGAATCATTGTTAATTTAGTTTCAATGTCAGTACTTATTTGTTTTCTTCTCCAGTGAAAGAAGCAGCCCCTTCAAGGCACAGAGTCTGTGAGCTGTTATGCTGTTTTAAGTCGTATCAGTGGAAAACTGTTATGAATACTGATGCATGAAACATTCCTTTAAAATCTTCCGATCTCCAAACTCTAAATGGGAAGCTATTTTAATAGCAAAGGCTTTTTTAAGCTTTGAAATATGGGTTTTTTCCTTCCAGGAATTGTTCTGATTAGAAATAACGTAGACCTATCTGGTGGCTGCAAGTTACATGTATAATAAGAGTGTCCTTTCGCTTCCTTCCTCGGCAGGAAGTGCCCACGGACCAACAGAATCAACCGACAGAAGCAGAACACAATGCACTACAACTCTGAAAACACCCTGCGCGCCTCCACCCGCCTCATTTGAGCCCGTGAACAGAGAATCATGGGAAACGTAGTTTGGACAGAGGACAGAAAAGAAGAAACTCGCTCTCCGTGCCCAAATAGACACTGAATCTTGCTGGATGATAGGATAGAGGGACGGAGGACGATGGTGCAGATATATAACGGAGGACGATGGGTTCTACACACGATGCCTTGCACCTGTGGCACAGGACACAAACAGAGAATTTTAGGACACCATGATAGGACAAGTCCTGTTATTTGGTTATGTATGAGTAATATTTCCAATAGTTAATTTGTTTGTCTTGATGGGGTCCTTTTTCTGTAATGTAAATAAATAATTTATATCACAAAGCAGCACAGTGTGGTTATTTTTTTATTTTTCTTTTGTGGATGCCATGATGTCATAAGGTATATAGTTTCAGGTGATTCAACTACTCACAACAAATATTAATATCACAACAAATATTAAGCAAATGTTTTCAGCATTGATAATATTAAGAAATGTTTCTATATGTTTATGATTTCTGAAGGCTAGTGTGACACTGAAGGCTGCTTTGCCAAAACAGGAATAAATTACATTTTAAAATGGAGAACAGTTATATTACACCATAATAATATTACACAATAGCATATAACTGTTTTTGCTGTATTTTTTTTATCTAATGTGGCACTGTTCATCAAAAACATTAAAAATAATAATTTTCAAAATAAACCTCTTTTCCTTTCCGATAAGACTTTATGTTTAATATATGTTTTATAAATTATGTATATTAATATATGTTTGTTTATTAATATGTTTATCTTACCATAGCAATAACAGAAAAGGCTGTTGAAAGAAAAGGGAAAAAAATAATATATATATAAAAAAAATTATATATAGCCTATATATATATATATATATATATAAATATATATATATAAAATTTAAAAACAGACAAATACATCTTAATAGCATGGCTTCAAACAAACTAATAAAGGCAGGGCATACTGTTAGTCCTGGGTTTGGGGAAAATTAGTTAAAGTAGCTGAGTTATCTTTTTATTTATTTATTTATTTTTTAAGAAACAGAGAGAGAAAATTTACTGACCTCTAAAGATCATGTGGAGGACAGGACCCTTAGGACTTAGGAATTCCGAACATTCCTTGTCTGCAGAAGTTCTTCCAACTTCATCCCCAGACCAGTCCAGTGGAGTCCCTGCACTTCCTGTCCCGTCTGACAGTCTGTGTGCCACAGGGATAAGAGAGGGTCTTAATGAAAATGAGCATACATTTGTCAACAATGCAGGATGGAATTATAACCCTGGTGACTATGAATTTAGTATATGATGTTCTGTTTGTTTTCTCTATACTCTAATAGATCTTCAGGCAAAGTGCAAGAGGTACATAGTGGACATACTTTGCATTCTTAGCAATGCTGAATCAGTTGCCAAACCAAGGGAAGATCCGTTCCAACATCTTCATAATTATAATATTTTAATATAACATAATTTATATTTGCTTTAGGTTGAATGCCATTTAGAGGAAACAAGGAAATAATATTTTAACTTGTTGAAGATCTTTACAAAAATAAATAAATAAAGCACGGGAATGGCATTTAATGTGGGTGGTTGGGAGGGTTTAAAAAATGCTGTTCCTTCAGGGCTGTCAAGATCTGAGGGAAAATTGTCAAATTATCTCTCAAACGTCTTTACCATCTACTGCTTTTTTCATCGCTGGTCAAAAGGTCCCAGAGGCAAGAGAAAGAAATCTGTCTGCTATCATTCAGCTAATGAAGGCTGAAGTCTTTTTCGTTCTCATTACCGTGATGCCACAAGCACAATTTCTCACCAGGCACAGAACAATTTGCATTCACCTGACAGTCATATTGAAGAACCTGTTACCAGCAAAGCCATCCAAGTTTCAAACAAAGGTAGCAATTATATGTAACACATACATAACTGTAGTGTGTTTTGCAGTGACATGTCTTTGCATACTTTCATGAAATTTTCCCATGAAGCCGAAACACAAATCATGCAACACTGTGACATCTCAACATTCAACAACATATGAAACTAATAAAAAGATGATCTACAGATCTACAGACTCTAGCTTATTAAATAGAATCAACAACAGGATGTTTTTACATAGCTGACAGGAAACTACACATTACTGAGATGTTTTACAGTGTCATTATCCAACTGCAGGAGTGCATTCATTTACTGAAACATTGTCACATGTTGCCCAAAAATGTAATAATAGTAGCTATCAAAACATGCACTTATTTTCTCAGCCTTCAGGTTTTGTGGGCAGGTTTTTGTCATCACGAAATATCAGCACTAAACTGCCAGTTGAATTAATTGATTGGTTGATTTTACTTATTTTATTTATTTTTTATTTTTTTAAGTGCACTGACTACCTACTACCTGCAGAGGTCAGGCCTCGCAGCACTATGTAATGGCTGATCGTGGAATAGCTTAGGAAGTAATAAAAGGAAAAAAAAATTCTGTTGTCATCTACTCACCTTCATGTCAGTGCAGACCTGTATGCATTACTTTCTGTGAAATTAGATTTATTGAGAAGCAATGTTTTGTCCAAACAGCAGAAGGTCACCAGTCAGTGGTCACCAATGGTTTCTGACTCGTTTCTGGAATTGCAAAATATATTTTGCGTTCTACAAGTCATTACAGTATAACAGAAGACAATTTTAGGTAAACTCGCCCTTTCAGTCGATGTCCATGTGTGGATGTGGGGTCATGGGTGATGGTTTTCACTTTGTTTAGTTACACATATACACACTGGATCAAACCACAACATACCAGTTTTTTTTTTTTTTTTTGTATATGTCCCTGCTAGATACTTCTTTGTCTTTAATAACACTCCCAAACAGATATCTAACTTATGCATGTTATTCTGTCACTATTGATTGTCATTATCCAGAAAATGACCTCTGGTCGAAGCAGAATAATGTGGCGTGTTTACCTTCGATATGAGCACCACATCAGATTTCCAGGTGAGGCGTTTATTTCACAATATTTACTTTCATGCTCACGGATCTATGAATGAGTTAGTGTCTTTCCTTCTCTTTGTTCATTTACAAAATTGACCAAGATTCAATAGATTGTAAACATTTAAAGTCTGACTTAAAATTTAAAGTAAATCATAAGACGCACAGGTAGTAATTTACCCTGATGCACTTAGACATTTATGATTATGATTACAGTGAGCTGTCTGCTGAATGTCCTTTGTCCATCCTGTACAATCAGTACTAAAGGTATTCTAATTATTTTGCTTGTTCTGTCTGTTTTATGTTTGTTTGTTTTAATAATTCTTTCATATTTGTACTCCCTATACATTATTAAATGTTTTAGGTAAATGTAATAACTAAGCTGATAAAAGTGAATGAAGACCATATTTTTAGAGCTTGACAGCCTCTGTTCTCCATCCAGTTTCAATGTAAAAAGAGCTGCACAAACATCCTTTAAAACATTTTTTGTTTAAAATAAATAAATAAATAATCATTTTATGATAGCAAATGATTACCGGATTTTTGGACAAGATATCCCTTAAACCCAGCATTCAAGCAATGTGTGTGTGTGTGTGAGTTGTTTGAGTCTGGCATGGTGCCACTGCCACAGATGAGCTGAGTTCCCTGCTCAAACACTGATTTCCATATTTCCCGTGTGACATTTCCCCAGTTTGCCGGACAGCAGAGAAGAGAATCGTCAGCAGAGATTCATGGAGACATGAAGAGACATTCAGGTGCATTCAGTCACTGAAACACCCCCATTCCTTCACACAAACTGTTGCTGTTGTTTCCAAAATAAGTCTTCTGGGGACATTTCACGCATACAACAAAAAACAATATAGAAACCATGACTGCAAGCTGATCAAACATTACTGAAATTGCATTGAGGAAAATGCACACACACACAGTGGCACACTTTCACACTGACACTCTTTACTCACATTACTCTGATGGGCTGGGCTAAATACCACGGCAACCAGGCCCCTCCCCTGGGTGTGTGGGGAGTTTTTAAGTGGAGTGTTGGGAATGTTGTTTTTAGAGAGGCGCAGAAGGCAGGAGAGTGTCTGCGATAGTCAATCTAACCCTGTCATTCAAAACCACCATCAGCGACTCCAGGATGGGTGAAGACTCTTCTCACGCCGAGCGAAGCACTGCAACCTTACCCAGGGAGGAAAGCACCCCGACACCACCAGGTCCAGATGCTCAGGATGCTCAAGATGCTCAGGATCTCCTCATTCCAAGCTTCAGTCCCGGCTCGGTGCCCTCTTCTCCCGCCCACACCCTTTCCCGCCTGGGCTCCAAGTCCCCGACCAGCCCCACCATGGCCGGTCAGGTCAGCGCCATCACAGTGGTGGCTCTGCTCGACAAGCTGGTGGTGATGATCGAGTCGGTGCAGGAGAACCAGCGGAGGATGGAGAAGAAACAGGCCGAGCTGGAGGGGGCGGTGAGGATAGTGCAGGGTGATGTGACCCGACTCACCAAGAACCACATGTCCACGGCCAACAGCGTGGCCAAGCTGCTGGAGCGCTCGCGCAAGACTGGCCTCAATGTGAAGGAGGTGAGGGAGCGCCTGGATAGACAGAGCGGCCAGGTGAAGCGTCTGGAGGCCAACCACGCCCATCTGCTCAAGAGGAACCACTTTAAAGTGCTCATCTTTCAGGTGAGAAGAATGAGATCTTACATTTTGTAGATGAACACATCGAAATATGTGTCTAAATATAAGTTCTTAACACCTTACAAAAATAATATAAATATGTGGAGATTATTAGACTTAAACATAGTAATTTAAAATGAAAGACAAATTAGTTTCTCTCTATATATATATATTCTAAACTTGGTCTTTCTAAAGAAAAAAATTCACTATAAATAAATATAAAACATTTGATTTCCACAGAAACATTAAACAGCATGTCTTCAACCTTAATAATAATGAGAAATGCTTGTAAGCAGCAAATCAGTATATTATAATGATTTCTGGAGCATCATGTGACATGATGACAGGAGTAATGTCTGCTGGAAATTCAGTTTTGCCAACCCAGGAACTAATTACATTTAAAAATATATTGAAATAATACAAAAAAGTATATATACACACATAATGATAAGCTGTACGTGCATACATATGAGAAAAATGTCTGAATGAGGTTTAACATAAATGCTTAAAACCTAACTATGATGAACAAATAGTTTCAATAGTTTATCATTCTTTCAATGAATTTTGCATATTTGTTAATGTTTTCATTTTTTTGGAACATATATTCTTAAATACTTGTACAAAATTATGTACAAAATATTGTCAGAAAAGTTAGATGCATTGACTTTTTAAGGAATTTAAATGATGTTTGACAGGACACGTGTGCAGTATCTTGAATGAAACTAAAGTGCATGGGAATTCTTCCTGTGACAGCAGCTGGGAGGAAATGTTTGGGCAGATTGAAGTAGGATTGCAGTAGGATCCCTGCAAACTCTCACATTTTTCATAATTTCTTGCCATAAAGCTCAAAGATTGCTTTGTTTGCAATAGACTCGTTTGATTAAAAGCCTCTCCTTACAAATAAACTTAAAAACCAACTGAGATTGTAAAGTCAGGTCTTCTGGCTAAACCAGCTTTGTGACCTGTGCTTTAGTTTGCTCTAATCTTAGGTGAGGTGTTTTGTATGTTCAGGCAATGCAATTTTACACACTCAGGAAACGCTATTATACTTTATGCCGGTTGGTTAATGTGAAGGGTGCGTCGTGTTGGTTTAAGCAGCTGCGTCGTGCTCATGCTTTTAGAAGTGTATTCTTATCTGATTGCCCCGCAGCGAGCCACATACAGTTTTACACGCTGGGACAGTGATATTTGACTTGTAGAAGCAGGTAGAGGCATTTCTTTGAGGTGTTAGAGTTCTGCCTTTCAAAACGATTTGTGGGAATCAGTTTTCCTGAAGCCGATGTTATTCAATAGAAGAATGAGCTAAATGTCAAAGTGAGTGTCAATAGACTTTTATCTTGCCCCTTTAAGAGTCATATTCTAATCCCTCATGTCAATGCCTGATCTTTCATGAAGGCATTACCAAGCATGAAATGTCTCAAATGGATTCATTTCCCATAAGAATATAACTTTGTTGCCTTTTTCTTTATCAAGGTTTTCTGAAACAGGCTGAGGTTTACAGTTTCTAAAACTTATCTTAAGCATGGTAATTCAATTTACTTTATAAACTTTTTCAGAAAATTGCATGTAATAAAGTTTTTTAATAAAAGCACTCCATCATAGCGGGGAGTTGATTATCGGGGCGATGACTCTTGACTAATCCAGTTGTCAGAGAGGAAGGCCATGGGGCTGAACAGCGCAGCTAATGGCTGATCCTAAGTCTTAACCATTCCCTTTGAGATCTAGCAGCAGGTGATTTTCTAAAGTGATAATCAGCCTGTATTCAGCCTGTTTAAACACTTTGGCATGAGTGCAGGCTTGCAGAAAGTTTGCTGCAGGAGATAGTAATATCTCATTTAAAAACATGTGCTGCAAGATGAAAAGAAAAGCTTTGCTATGCACACACATACAAACGCTAGCACTCCTGCTGTGTATTGTGAATCTACTCAAATCCACTCTTTTTTAAGAAATGAATGAATGCATTTTTTGAGCAAGGACACATTAAATTGATCAAAAATTGCAGTTAAAAATTCTTCTAAAAATTCTAAAATGCATCAGTTTGCATAAGATATTAAGCAGTACATCGGTTTTCAAAATTAATAATAAAAATAATAATAACATATTACAATATAAAACAGCTAAATTGTAATATTTCATTATATTTACTGTATTTTAATCAAATAAATACAGCTTTGTGAGCATAAAAAAATATAAAAAATCTCACTGACCCCAAACCGTTAAGCTGTAGTGTATTATGCACGTTTACAATAAACACACACACACAATTAATAAGTCTCAGGACGGGGTGGGTTTGTGTTAATATACATTGTCATGCATGGAACCAAGTTTCTGCCTCACTGTAAAACTAAGTTTAAAAAAAGAGTAAATGTGACCTTTTATCTTGTAATTGTAGTTGCATAATTATTTGATGTAATGCAACTTTGATTTCCCTCATTGCGACTTTGTATCTCACAATGGGACTTTGTTATTTTAAACTTTATATCACGTTACGCTTTTTTTTTTAATGTCTTCCATCGTCAGCACTTTAGTTCTTATACAATGTTTTGGTAAAAACACATTTTCCCAAGTGGTAAAGTGCCTTAAGGAGTGACAGAACAGCACAGGTATGTACTTTCTCTTCTTGCGTTGGGACACTGACATATGTTTGGCATTATAGCTGCAGGTGATGTTTCACATTTTTTGCACGTCAATGCTGTATGACATGCCAAAGATTTTTAATTGACTGGCTCTTTGAGTCAAAACACTTTCCTCTTTTTTTTTTTTTCTTTTTTGTTCCTGGAAAATTATGTGCATGTCCTTATACCATAGGCCATTAAAACAATGATGTATTGTTCTATGGAACGACACTCTATTGAAAGTAAACACAGAATGCAAACACGAGGGAGAGTCACCACGAATCTATTCACTCTCAGGAGTTTGCTTTGGAAGAGTATTATTGCTCTTTGGTTGCGCATTTGCTAGTTTTTGCTTCATTTTTTGGCATCTGACGATACTCACCCGCCTGTGTGGTAATTATAAACTTTCTGTGCACTGTGCAAAGGCATTTGGAGATGGAAGGTGTGGTTTGAACACACAAGGGCCCTCCGAAAGAAACGCAGTAAACACACTGAGTTTGGCACTGAAAATGAATGTGTGTGAGAGAGAGACAGTCTGGTCAACTGCCTTGTTTCTTTTAACAAGCACTAATGATCTGCAGTAATTACTGCCCATTTAGGCCTCTATTTGTTTATGTTTAATGCATCACTGCTCTTTCTGTGTTCTCAAAAATACATCCGTGTTGATTCTTGAAAAATCTACGTGCTGAGGCACTGCAGTAACTCTGGCCTTTTTGTGTTTGTGGTTGCAAGAGCTTGTGAACAGATCATCAAATGTGTTCACAGCAATAATCTAGACAACTGCTCATAGTTTATGCTGTTTTTGCTAATCTAGATTGGTTATGAATGCATGCTTTCCATGACGTCTAGCACACTATGCTTTCTTTACTTATAAGGGATAACATGCATCTTAAACATCTCCATGACTTGTGAAGTTTGGCAGGCTGCATGACTGATGGCAAACATGAGGCTTTTATGGATAGTCATGAAACATATTTTATTGCTTTTATGTTTTTGAAGCAAGGAACGTTTTGGCTGAGATGTTTCTGCGGTGGGCGTTCACAAAAATATTTGACAACTGTTATTTTTTACACCTTTGTAGTTGCTCCGATTCCCCTCATTAGATCACCCTCTGAAATCCTGTTGAACATTGTCAAGGTTTGTTTTGGCCCAGAGATGCCATGGAACGCCTTTGTTAAGATGATGTAAGTCTGCTGAGATCCATATAATGCCATGTATGATTGACCAGTCTATCCATTGGCATGTGTTTACTTGTGCAGGTAGATGTTTAATCCTCAAGATTAGGATCTTTAATAAAGGATAAAAACAAATATGGCGCACAAATGTGAATTGTGGGAAAGTGGAAAAGATCTTTTGGGGTAGAAGAAGGAAAAACAACTCGATAGCCTGTGTTTACAGGCCCTCTCTTTACCTTTTCATAACAACGGCGCAGATTCGGATTTTCAAAACACAGCAAGTCTGATAATTCTGCACAACATTGGATTATACAACAAAACACATTGTTTCATCAATCCAAAGCATGACTTCCTTTTAGATTTGCATCTATTTCTTGCAGTGTGTGCACATAGTTCATTTGCTCAACGACAAAGAGCATTCATCTGAATTTGATTGTGTTTCGATCTCTTTACCGATTCTGTTCTCTAACAGTGAGAGAAAATGTGTTTGCTTGTTCTGGCTATTGTAATCAGAGAATATACTCATTCAGACTGCAGTTACAATATGAATTCTTGCTTATTTTAAGCACAGGTTGGAATATGACCGTTGGTGTCCTTTCATTATGATTCCTGTGCTGTTTCCTGGGCTCCACCCTCAACCAACAAAGATACACCTCAAAGCAAATCTGAGAGAAAGACAAGAGTTGTGGGAAGGAAAGAAAGAAAGATAGAGAACTATGAAACCAAAGCATAACTACTTCAGGGCCAGGGAATAGATTGTGATGGAGGAGGAAACAGCAGAGGAACAGAAGAGATAAAATGAACTCGACGAGAACAATGGAAAACAAACAGAAGTAGAGAATGAGATAGAGAGAGATCTTCTCTGTTTGGGCATGTTTCAGCTCAATGTGCTGGATTTCTGGTTTGACGACTCAACTCCTCCCTTTATCATTGTGCTAACATACAGCAAGCACATACAACTATTTTTTACAATGCTCTGGAAAACTTGATTCTAATTGGTCAGTCGCAACATTCTGCAGTCAAATATTTTTGTATAGTGACATCCAAACTGTATATTTGACTGTTGTCCCAGCAACCTCCAACTCTGGTAGTTTCATATCTCTCATATCACTTCACGGATAACATACGGCCTAATGCTAACTGATGATGGCCTACTTGCATGTCTTTTTATCTACTTATATTTTTAAGGATAAATAAAAACCCCTAATGTTTGACAGAGCTGATTTGGAATTGTGCTCATGTAATCCTTCCAGACGCACTTTCCTGCCTCCTAGCCACAATTCCTCTAGCATTTGGCTCACTAACGCTTGCAGAGGATCAGGGTTAAGCACGTTATGACTCATTTTGCACACAACAGATGTTTGTCCAATCAAATGTTTTAAGGATTAAGAATGCCCCGCCCCCAAATTATAAATACCACCTGCAACTGACTAACAAACAGCAATGGTTCACTGGTTATTATAATTAAAGCCTATTGGATATTTGTTTAAAGCGACAAGCCATTTGATATGCCCCACCCAAACCTAGTGTTTAAATAAGAAATACGTCAAGGCTGAGATCTAAAAAGTCAAGCCCTGTGAAGATGAAATGATCCAGACACACTCATTCTGCAGGTATTATTGGACGCACTCAAATAAATACAGTCTAATTAGAAAAATGATACTTCAGGGAGCATGACTAATCATGTGATTAATTCAAGCGGCCAGACAGAGACAAAGAAGCTATTTTAATATAAATCCGAGAGAGAATAAGATGGAATCAGACCCCTCTTTTAAACCGCTCACTTCTCATCAGCTCAGAAAATAATAAGTCAGAATTTGATTAAATTCAAGACAAAAAAAATACTCTTTAGTTCTGCGGGGTGGTAAACCTCTGCTATGGCGAATTCAGCCAGTTGAGAGTCCACAGATGGCCTTATAAATATCACTTTCCCATAGTTTTCACCACAGTGCTGCAGATCAGAGGCTTTGATAGCACATTGCTTTGCCCGGCATCTCACTGAACTGTGTGTTCAGCCAGTTGGCTGTTGCTTTCCACTTATTCTCTCCATCTGGAGCAAGGCCAAAGATTCCCTGAACTTCTTCCACAGATCATAAACAGGTAACGGATGAGCGAGCACATATTTGTCTGGTCTTTATTATTCTTTTTTTTTTTTACGCAAAATCCTGCCAAGGCTGATGTCACATGTGGGCTGTATGTCATGTGTTTTATGTCTTTGAAATCTTAGAAATTTGTTACATAATAAATCGTAGAAAGAAAATGTCTAGGCATGAGATTCAGTTAGACATCCAAAGTAAAATATGCTTTGACAGCTAGTTAAAAATAAAAATAAAACTGAAATAAATATAAACCTGAAAAAAAGCAAGCAGTAATATCAACCTGATCTCACGGCAATTCGTACATATTTTACGAGGTGGCTAATTCGTACGAATTTGTACGAATGACCTAAACA
>JAUCNO010001565.1:33659-60912 GCA_032353835.1 Enteromius viviparus | reverse complement strand
AAAAAACCTTGTGAGAACCAGGCTTAGTTGGGTCCAGTTCTCCTCTGGCCGGACGCCCAGCACCTAATTTCCAGTTTAATTTTAAACACATTGAGATTGTATACTGTATACTTAAACAGTGTGGCATGGAATTCCATAACCAGTACCATAGTAATGTACTGTACAGTGACACATTATCACATTTATACCAAGGCTGTGGTAAGAACACATAACAACAGGAATCATCATAGACCTTTATCTAGAGTTGACCTGCTTTTTAAAAAAAGTGCCTTATCTACTCAAACGAGGACTATTGTTGCATGAAATTTTTTGTATGTGCCAAAACTTTAGAGAATGTAGTCATGAACCAAACACATACAGCTGAAAGCAATCTATTTATGACATGAGTTTGTCTAACAGATTCCACAATGTGCATCTGTGTAAGTAAAAGGACAAACAGAGAACTGAATCAAAGTGTTGAGTAGCCATTGTTGAAATTGTTTTACAGGAAATCCTTTACTGACTCAGGTCCTATCTCACATTTAACAGCTTAGCTACATTAAAGAGCAGCAGAAAAGCAAAGCCACTGGGGATTACTGATGCAGATATTATCAGAATGCTTTTCCACTGCATCCATTATTAGATGCCTCTGTTCCCTACTTCTGCTCATTGTAACGGCCCCCCGAAACTTCATGTCTGGTCTTGAAGCTGCACTAACAGCTGGTCTCTGAGGGCCTTCTATTTTTAAAGCTCTCATTACAGAATCAACGAACACATGAAGGCCAACATACCAGCTTGTCAGAGAGCGGCAAGGGTTGGATCGTAGCCTATCAGCAACAAATGCAGGTACCAGGTGAGTAAAGGTGGGGCAATGGAACAGGCAGTGAATAATGAACCAGGCACTTAAAAGAAGATAAAATGGCACTAATGGCTAAAGGCTTAGGAACATATAAATAAGTAGCGTATTTGTCAAAGAGTTCAAGTTAAAAGCTGGCTTGAAAATGTGTCAAGCACTTAGTATTAAAAAAAAGGGTTAAAACCACAGTACCTCATCATCATCTAACTGAAACTAAATCTGCTAAAAGAGCAGCTCTAATAAGACCTTGCCGTTTAAATTTGCATAAGCTCTGCTGCAAAGCCACATGGGAGTATGCAACAAAACGTATGCAAAAATTATTTTGATTTCAAGAGAAACAGGTTGGATCAGAAGAAAAATCTTTTCCATTGAAACTAAATGTTGCCTCCTGATTGAACATTTGACAACATGGCAAATCTCTCTTTATCCATGTGCTCATTTACAAGAAGTGAACTCAATGAGCTGCAGAAAACTAGCTGCCCATTTCAAAATGGGAAAGTATTAAGTAACTTTTTTTTATTTAAATCGTGATGGTGGCTAAAGAAACTCAGGGTTACAGAATTAGTTTTAAGTTGCCAAAACCAAACCACTCCAATCTGGATTTGCTTTTTACCATGAAGCTGGTCATCAACTTTCTCTGATTCAGGCTTGATCCTGAGTTAATGTAGCACGTGCACATGAAAGTGTGACACCAGCAATGAGCGGCCAATCACATGCCTTGAAACTGTGATTCACTTCTCGTGAGAAAGTCAGTGTAATTCATACCAAAGATTAAAAGATTGAACAATATGAAGAATTGAAACATTCACACAGCAAGATGAAACGATCTATCAATGAAAGTGGGAAACTAAAAAAAAACATGCAAGTAAACATGCAAGTTACTTTATAAAGTTGATAATATTTCTAAGTATAACACTAAAATAACAAACAATATAGGTAAAATACTTAAAAATGTAAAATCATATGTAGTCATGTTTACTTATTTATGCTGCATACCATCTATGTTTATATTAATTTAAAAATAAAAGCCTAATTACTATTAAACTAAACTGGCTTGTGTAATGGATTAAGGAGATAATAATTATATAAATAATAAAGTAATTCTAAAAATAATAATCTCTAAAAATTTGATTATTTTATCTTCAAAAAATGTTTTAGTATGTAGCGTCCTTTAATTTAGAGTAAGAAGCTGGGGGAGTGGCTTTATTGCATCAGACATGTGTCACCTTGCTGGAAGCTGATTGGTCAAATTCCGTTTTGAGCTCTCTAACCCAGAACATAACCTGACCCGGAGCAGGTTAGCGTAGGTTACTATGGCGATGAACACTGCTAAAAAGCCAAACCAATTTCATGGTACCTAAAACCTAGAATTGGTGCAAACTAAACTGAAACTTAGCTAGCTAACCAGCTTTATGGTACAGGCCCCTGTTGATAATGAGAATAATTTTTTTTTGCACATGATTTTTCAGCTACCACAAAGTTCTACACATCCTGTGTCACATGGGTATTTAACATTTTAGCTGATTGATTATGCATTTACATACCAAGTGTTTCATACTATAATTCAGACCTTCGTCTAGAACCATAAAATGAATCATGTAAACACAGAGACATGTACACAAATATATCCATGCTTCTCTAGCTGTATTTCACACTCAGAACTTAGAGGGCAGTTCATGCTGACAGTAGAGTGAGAAGGCCTCTCTCCTGCCAACCACGGAGCATGATGAGACGCTTACTATTAATAGAATGAAACATTTGCTACAAATACAGTTTTACTATCTATGAAGACATGTGCACTTTACATACAGTCATTGCTTTTCACTAGGGGTGTACAATGAAGAAACATATACATCTGTTGAAGACCTAACTGGGCCAAAATCACTTCCTAAGCGGTCTAATCAAGGTTTTCTCCACCATGAACCCAGCACCTGTTCAAGCACATCATACTCAGCTTATGTTGTGGAGTGGTAACACTTTCAAATACATTAGCCTACTTCCATGATGCAACAACTTTGATCAACACAGCCTACAAACTGTTAGTTACTCACTAAAACACACAGACAGGAAGAAGACATGACTAGCACGAGAGGAAATGATTTACAGCTTGTAAAATATCAAATATATATAAACAAATTAAGAATACAGGTCCAGATGAGGGCTAAACGGGGACTCCACCTTAGTTAGGCTGTTGTTATGTTGATTAGATACTCGTGAAACTGTGTAGAGCTACTCAGTTTAAAAAATAAACTAACTCAGGATGTAGAACCATGTGATTGTCATGTTTTTTTTTCTCTGGAGTTTAACCCTGCACATCTGCAACTAAGACCTTTACATTAAGATTAACCCTTGGGAGATTAATTTACCTCTTTTGCGATTACGTTGAGGGCATCTTCCTCAGCAGTCATCCCATTTTTGCTGGGGGTTCTTTTACGTCCTGGCCCTTGAGACCCCATTGGTAACCTTTAATAAATCCTTCTGTGAAACACGCGCTCCTTTACGCGTGAGAACCGATTCTTAGGAGAAGTATTCCTTCAAAAACGGCATAAGAAAAAGAAAGCACGTTTCTGACTCTAACCAAACAACAGCAACGCTACGTCTTGCCGCTCGCTGCTCGGTTCATTGTGTTACATCCGTCTTTTTTGCACTCTTCCTAGTGCTGTACTGTGAAAGACTGAAGAGTCGCCGGTGCTAGAGCGCAAACGCGTTTTCATGACACACGTGTCGCCTCTGAGGAGCTGCCAAAATGGCTGTAAATGATCTACAGTTTGTTTGCTTAGAAAGTTTGGTCGTTTAACAGAGGGGTTGTCACTATAATTATACTATAACGGCTGAGATTAAACTTTCCTTCAATTGCTTTGGTTCACTTTTGTTGCGCGAATGAACTCGACCGTCCGTTGGGGGGAGTTTGAGGGTTCACACGCTATTTTTAATCATGGGAGTGTGGTGCTAAAAACAGAAACCTTATCTTGCACTTCTTAAAGTCACACACATGTTCACCTTTGGTAATAATAATACGCTTTTACATTTCATCCTGAAGATGAGAAATACCCAGCTGGGGGAAAATAATGACTGGCTCTACCTAAAACTGTCCGGTTGTGTTGGTTTGAAGCAGAGCATCCATTCTTAGGCTAATAATCAACAAACTACACCAAGAGGAGGCAAAACAGCTTTTTGTTTTGTTTATTCATTTATTTATTTTAGCTGAAAATTGTAACGAGATACAAAACACAGAAAGTGAAAATAAGTTAAATTAGTTAAACAACTAGGCTACTATCCTAAACTGATTTTTCAAAATCTATTTCGTTGTTTTCACCGTTATCATATATAGGGTTATATATATATATATATATATATATATATATATATATAGGTATGTAGGTTTTTTAATTGAGTTTCATCTGTATAGCCTCAGTTGTTGGTGCATGTTGACATCTAGTGGTAAACACGTGGATACGTAAACAGACGCGATACTTGGCTTCAAAAATGAGGTAGAAGTTGTTAAACCCCGGGCCTGTTCCATAAAACAAGTTTACCAAATAAGCCAGGCTTATAGCAGATAGTCTGACTTATTTTAATACATAACTGGCAATAAGTCAGACTTACTGAAATAATACAAATAATGCTCTAATCTTGGTTTATGGAACAGGCCCCCCGTTAAGAATCGCTTTCACTTTTTTTTCGTAAATATTTGTGGGTGGTCTGCCAGCACTAATTAATAAAACGACTCAGCTGTTCTCAGGTGATTGTGCCATTTAAAAAGGCGCACAGTCCCCTTGGTGTTTAGTAGGTGCTTTGAGACCATTGGCTGAAAAACATGAGTACGTTCATTTTCGTTATTGCAAGTTAAATGTAATTATTTGTTGTGTTTATTTTGTCCCTTTGTTAATGTCATTTTTTCAGCTGCTCAGACTGTGTTGATCGTCTACGCGCACCAGAGCGCAGGATCTTTCAATGCGGCTGTTAAAAATGCTACTGTGGACGCGCTGAAGAAACAGGGCTGTAACGTGCTTGTGTCTGACCTGTATGAAATGAAATTCAAGGCCACGGCTACAGAGGAGGATTTTACTGGTGTGGGAGGCAATGTATTAATTACTAGTAACTTGTCAGAGACCAGTGGCGTTAACTGCGCGTTTTTCTGTTTCTCAGGAGCAGTAAAGAACCCAAAGCACTTTTGTTATGGAAATGAGACCATGTTGGCCTGGCAGGAGGGACGACTAGCTTCTGATATTGTAGAGGAGCACAAGAAACTAAAAGAAGCAGATCTTGTTATATTTCAGGTATGATGCGTTATTATTGACTACATCTCCGTTTTGCTCGTTACGTTTTTAACGTTTTATATATATATTTTTTTTCTTGAAGTTTCCCATGTACTGGTTCTCGGTTCCTGCCATTATGAAAGGCTGGATGGATCGGGTTCTTACACGAGGTTTTGCATACACTTCAGAAAAGCGTTACAGTGAGGGCATCTTCAGGGTGAGGCCTGCACATTATAAACCCCAAATTCTGGCTGCTCTTTTTAATGAAATTTGAGTGGGCTGTTAATACTGGTATAATTTGTGGATTTAATTCCTGTCAGGACAAGAAAGCCATGTTATCCTTCACTACTGGTTCCAACGAGACCATGTTCAGCTCCAATGGGATCAATGGAGACATGAATGTTACTCTGTGGCCAATTCAAGTAAGAATATGATCCCTTAATTTACGTTGTCTTAAGTTTACTATAATTCTGCTGATCATTCTGCTTCTGCAGGGAATGTCATAGCCATCATAACCCCTATATTAGGTTGCTCCAAGCCAAATTAAAATTCTGGCAATTTTCCAATGGTGTCATGGACACTTCAATTCAATTCATTGTGCAGGTTTAATTATGTGCCATAATTGGCCTGCTATTTTCCCTCCCCTCCATTTTGTCTCTCTGTAGTGTAAACCATTCAAAGGCTTTTGGGCATAGCAATGAACCCTGGAACAGTCTTAATTGAGTTTGCATCTCACACAAATTTGAGAGTCCTGCTCCGTTTCTTTTAATTAATTTTATTTATTTTTTTTGTAGAATGGTGTGCTCAACTTCTGTGGCTTCCAGGTCCTTGCTCCACAGATCTTCTGGGCACCCACACATCTCTCTCCTAAGGCTCGTGAAGGCATGTTGGAAGGCTGGCGTAATCGTCTTCAAGGTCTCCCAAATGAGGCACCTATCAGCTTCCCACCTGTAGATGTCTTTGACGAGGGGAAAGGCTTTCAGCTGAAGCCTGAAGTCCAGGAAAAACATGCTGAATCTCCTTTTGGTCTCACTGTGGGTCACCACCTGGAGAAACCGCTTCCACCTCACAACCAGATGAAAGCTGGGGTGTGAGACCTTGTGCAATGCTGTCCCCATGTGGCTATGTCTATTTAATACTCAAAGCTGAATTTTGCATGAATAAACGTTCATGTTTTGGGTGTGAGCATTCGTTGTTGTGAGGTGGGGTTTTTTTTTTTTTTTTCAACAATTGTTAGCCTACCCACATTTTCCAAACTTAAATGGTTTAATCTCCAGAACATTGATGTTTTAGATGACCAAAACACTTAAAGCAATCCATAATGAAGTTGAACAACATTTTTGCCTCTTGTCAGGTTTGGTTACCTAGACTTTTAAATGAGAGGACAAATATGTCTCTGAATTAAAAATATAGAAAATACAGGGCATGTCTGTTTTTGAAAGATTAGCTGACGTATTGGGAAATTTCAACAACATTAGGGTGAGTAAATGATAGATTTCACTTTTCATTAAGCCGTCCTCTCATTTAAAATTGGAGAATTTAGAACCCAAGTTAATTTTGTGCTCCTTGATCGAGGATTTCCCTGCTTTGTTTTGTTACTGTTTCAGTAGACTCCTCGGGCGCTTTTATCAAAGCAGTTTTGAGGTCCCTGATATCAAGAACAAATGTGTTTGTTCTGTTTCAGAATACCTTAATATAGCACATTTATTCAGGGCTCATAAATTGAATTCATTTACTCTCTGAAGGGTATTTGTCCCAGCTGTGCACTGATTTCCCATTTCCTGTGGAAATTCCTTGGAGGCAGGTCCTTTTCTGCAGCAAAACTCTTCAGCAGATGTCTGTAGATAGTGCTTCAAAATCTGGCTGCATTTTTATGCTTTACTAAACTAGAACAGATGCTAATGGTAATCTAGAAACCGGTAGCCATGCAATCTCAGTAACTTGAGTTTATCACTTTGACTTTTTTTTTTTTTCTTGCTATCAGTTCTGCTTCCAAAGAAGAAATGTAGCTTATCTGATCAGATGTTTTAAACAAAACTGATTTTAATATGTAGCATGATAATAGAATACTACTAGGCCTAACTGTGCAAGACAATATAATCATTTAGTATCAGTGTAGCATATTGCCATTTTAATGTTTTTGCTTCATAGTGTGTGCTTCTTCACATACTGTTCATAAAAAACTGTGTACTCCGCAGTAAGCAGTTTAACATTCTTTAACAGAAAATCCCTATTAGACACAAACTGCTCAGGCTTGCATAGTGACCTCTTGTGGTGACATTGAGGTTATGCTAAAATATCCCCGGTTCATAAAAAACCCTACTAAAATATAATATAGCAATATGTTATCAATATTATCAATATTTAGCTGTGATTAAAAAAAATTTTTGTACCTCTGTTGTAAGTTGCTTTGGATGAAAACTAAATGCTAAATGCATAAATGAATGTAGTCGTCAACTTTAGGATCCATTTTTAGTTTTGAGTAGATTTAAATCATTGTCTGTCTGACATGCTGGAATGCATAAAGCTAAACTATGATGACTCTGTTGATATTTGGTTTAAACAAATCATCTTCTGACTCTGTTCACAAGGTGTTTTTTTTAACCATATGTGTCAACGGAGAACCACATCATGATAACATTAAACAAGAATTAAGAAGAGAGATCTCTCACAAAGCAATGATCATGGACTTCAAAACACACTTGCTGCAAAATTTACAGTCTTAAAGGAATAGTTCACCCAAAAAAGAAAATTTTACTCACCATCAAGTTTAAAACCTATATGAATTTCTCTGTTCTGCTGAACCCAAAGGAAGATATTTTGGTTCACCATTGACTTCCATAGTAAAAAAAAAAAAACTATGGCTGTCAAAGGCGACCCAAAACAGCCTTTTCAAAAGATCTTCCTTTGTTTTCAGCAGAACAAAGAAATTCATACAGACTTTAAACTCGAGGGTGAGTAAATGATAGAATTTTCATTTCTTGAATTAAACAATGTTTAGCGTCGGTTTTTTTTCATCAGTTGACAGGTATTAGTCAAGACAGTTATGTAAGCTCTGCAAGGGAAGTATTTGTGGTTTAGGTAACAGTCTTGATGCACAGTCTGGGTGTAGTGCAGTCTTTGCAATCACCGCACCTTTCCTGAAGTACCAGTCCATAACAGACAGTCTCAACATCCAGACCACAAACAAGTCAATGCACTGGATATTTTCAGTGAGAACTATGCAATACTAATGATAGATAATGAAAGGGACAATTGAAGGATCCTAGTTAGCTATAATACAGAACAGATTAAATGGTTTATGTATTAATAGAATGGTTTACATATTAAATTCTCAAAATTCACCTAAACGTAAGGCGTTTTAAGAGCTCTGCAATTTCTTTTAAAAACATGACATTCAATTTTTCATGAGACCACTAATAGAATTAAAATGATTGTCAAAACGGATCAATTATTTGGTGTTTGACAATGGATGAATTACATCTTAGATTTAGATGTAAAGCACATGATGGGATTGTTCTGTTTTGTGTTTTCAGTGCACTATCCATAAGGAATCACTTATATCATGTTTCCATGACCCAAAACAAGGAGCCAATTAGAGACTTCAAAACGGCACACAGTATTCCGCCATGTGCTTGCGGTAAATCAAAGGAGCTTCCTCACTAAAAGAGACTGTCCTTCTGGGAAAAACGTGGAAGCTTGACATGATTTTGAGTTCTGTCCTCAGGGTTATTAGATGAAGTCATTTAAACGCATGCACTGTCTTTCATTTAATAATTCCTGATAGTGAGTTTTGATCTTTTAAGAAGTCAAGTGACAACAGCCATACCAAATTTGTCATTTGGACTGTTCAAAGGAAAAAAGATGAGAACGTTTTTGACAAATAATGGAAACATTTCTTCCTAATTTCAGTTATTCTTTGTTTTTATTGCTGTTATAAGGGGATTATTCATGGAATTACAGTCCTGTCATCAATAACACACCCTTATGTTCCAAAGTTCAAAGTGTCTTCTGTATATTTTGTAATTATGGTCTATACAATGAATGTCAACGGGAACCAAAAATCAATAGTTTATGTTGTCACAGTTGTAAGAGGGCCTTTCATCTTTAAGTTTCAGAGTGCATTTATTTACAATGCAAAGATTCAGAGTCAGACAGGACAAAATTAGTTTATTTGCAATTTTTACCACTAAAAAGGATGAGTTACCATGAATAACCCAAACTGTAAGTTGAATAGATTCCCATCTCCAATAAACTGTATCATTGCGTTAACATAACCAGCACATGAGCTCCTGATGTCAGATGGAGTGCTGGTCCATCCCCCACACTGCATTCAGCCCTGCATGGCACACTGGGGAGGCTTGAAACTGGAACCACCTGGAACACAATGGCGTGGCCTGAAGTCTGTTTTCCTCACACGATGGCACTCACCACATGTGCATGTTTCACAGCCGTGCTTCTTTCTGGAGGCAAACATTTTTTTTTGATGTATGCGTGATCTTAGTTAATTTATGAAACACCAACTCAGCTGCTGCAGTGTGGTGAAATACAGGATGTTTTTCTATTACTGAATGAAGAGATTAAGATAATAAACTCCATTTGTGCACATGCAGCAACAAATTGAAATTACTTTTTGTACACTACAGTTTACAGTTGTGTTTAAAAGAAGTTTATAATGCTTATCATGGGTGCAATTATTAGATCAAAAATTCAGTCTTTTAAAATGTAATTAAAAGCTGAATGATTCTGTAGAAATCATTGTAATATGCTGACGAAAAGAAAGTTTAGAAGAACAGTGCTTATGTAATATAATGCATTCTTACTGAATACAATGATTAATTATATTAAAAAAAAAACTCTTGAATGGACATGTGTTAATTCTTTATAAATTATATTTTTACATTTATAAATTAAAGCCTGCAGTTTGCAACATGCAACACAATGCAAATACATATTTCAGCATGTTTCTTTGACACATTAAGAGCCAGACTTTTTTTCTGGTGCTGTTCATCACTCCGATGAAGTGCAAGTGTTGTGTTTGGTGCTTTTAAGAAAAGCAGTCTGTCTGTATAACCAAATACACAGACTTTGCTTTAGCAAATTGCTGCCATGGGAGCTCCACTTGGTTATATTATATGACCAGCTGTACCAGCTGAGCTGTTTTTCAACCAATTAGAGAAAGTGAGCTGTTGATGGTCGGGGAGCTGTAGAATAATTGAACTGAAACTGGTCAGAGAGAAACTGATCAATCAAACCATTGTTATTTCCTAAAACTAATATAAGTAATGGGATGAGGAAACAAATGACTGGTTTAATGTTTGAAAGCTTCAAAGGTCGCTAGTGCATATTTCTACATCACAATGCTAAAATAAGGGAAATGTGTTTAAGCAGTAATTAAAACTTGGAACATCTCATCTCATCAAATTCAGATTTAGCAATGCAGACACAATGTTTTAGAAGCTGTAATGATATTTTTAGTGTTTAAAGACACAAGCATCATGACCGTCCACCTTGCTTATTGTTTGTAACGAAGAAAAAAAAAGATGTCTTTAGGACTGCAGTATGTAAGATGTGTAGAAAATTCATCATAGTTTTGAAGGGTCCCACCCATTCTGTTTTTAATTTTTGTCCTGTTTAGTCTCTGAAAAGTCTCATACATATAAAAGCTAAATTAATAGCAAGCTCCCTCTGCCTGAAAAATATTTTACACCTCATAAAAACATAATCCCCTTTACCACATTCCTTACCAACTTACAGGATTAATTATAATATACTTATAATATATTAAATGGCTTCTAAGTAATGTACAATAGATCACTAAAACACTTAATAGACTAAGAAAGAGAATAGATAGATTTTTTTTTTGTTTGGGAAAAACATTTAAATATTTAAACAGAGTAATAACAGACCATTTTATATCCTTTTACACTGTAAAATTAGTTATTACTTTTTATGTTTTAGTACTTAAAAATGTAATGTTTAATTTAGTGTTTCTTGGCATGTCTTTTAGCTACTTGTGCAATTTCTGAGCACAAAATGAATGAGTTGTTCACAGAGATGATGTGATTGTCATCTGTGGGATTAATATTAACACCAGAGGCTTTTGTGCAGTAACACTGTGGTACCCATGCAATGGACAAAATGATGTAGCATTCTTAGTAATTAAACCTCCACTGCAGGAAGTTATATAAAGGTGCTTTTTTTCAAGCACCGAGTACAACATTTGTTGCTTAGCAATGGAGGTTAAGTGTGTTTGAAAAGCAGACAGGTTTTTTTCCTCTGTTCCAGTAGCTTTGGACCCCTGCTCTCTTCCCTCCTTAATTCACCTCATTCAGTCTCTGCTTCAAAAGCTTCACCAAAAGGAGCCAAAAGGTCTCTCCCGTCCTGTGTATGTAGGAGAAAGCTTAGATAAAGAAGCTGACACAAGTGTTAAGGAGAACCAGGAGGCTTATCAGTGACTTTTTGAAATCTGCTCTGATATTTTTGATAGCCAGGGACAAAGGATATCCGTGCATGCTGAGGCTGCCCTTTCATGCAGGTTATCGTGATGGAAACAATCACTATTTCATCGATTCATGGCTTTCATGAGGTCAGACCTTTTCTGTGTCGAAGAATAAAGAAAACCATTACATACCCCATATCTTTCCCATACAACAACAACAAAAAACACAAACAAAATAGCAATAGACATATAATGTTTTATTTCCATTACAAGTGATATTGAGGTTTGGGTAGCCTTTGCTTTGTGGTTTTGACATATTTGTATTCTCAGGTTGTCGTTTTGGGTGGTTATGTTTCATAATGTGTAATCAGGCATAAGGCTCTTAGAGAGGTGCTAAACAAGTTTACATTATTGGTTAACTCTCTCTCTCTCTCTCTCTCTCTCTCTCTCTCTCTCTCTCTCACACACTGTGTGTGTATATGTATATATACAGTATATATACACACACACACACACACACACACTCGTTTTTCCTTTTTATTTATAAATTTAGTGTATTATTTATTTTATTATTATTTATTTTATTTATTATTATTATTATTTTTTTTTATACAATTTTATAATATTTACACCAATTATTTATATTTTTAATATTTACTTGTTGCATATTATTTTGTTTATGAAAATGATCGATTATATATACATTATTATATATTAAAATTTATTTATATATAAAAAATTAAATATAATTAGTAACTTGACAATATATATTGCCAAATTACTAATTTTATTTAACAAATTAATGTTTAAGTAGGGCCTATATAAATAATTCGTTACATATTTATTTACTTCACATTCATTCCATGCCATTTAGCCAAGAGTGTTCTAGTCCTTAGTGATACACGAGTGTGTTGAGACTGAGGTGCAGTCGGAGTCTCTATTGTGAGCCGCAGATGGGCGTCACCACTTTCATTCTCTCTATTTAAACAACCTGCAGCACAAGAGCCAACGAATCACTTCATCTCCTCAAAGGACAAGAAAGAAACCGTGGATTACTATTACCCACTGAACAAGCATTAAAGACAAAATGACAGAGGTAAGAAATATGTATGTTGTCCTTAAGAACGAGCAAAAAAACTTGAGTTTTAGCTGGGTGTATTACTTACACCTGCACTAACACTAGACGATTTGTTAACAACCCAGAAAGAATACGTTGTTTTTGTTTTCTTTTCCTAATAGCAGATCTTCTTAATAGCTCTTTTTTTAGTGTGAGGGGTTTCGTAATCAATGGTAAGCATTTCATATAGTTTGTTTTACAAAAATGAACTAGTACTGGGCATACAGTAAATTACTTAGATAAACAGCGTAACGTTATTTGTTTTTTTCTGGCGCAAAATAAACTTCTGGTAACAGTTAATAATAGTAACAGAAGTCGCTTGATTGAGGACGTAAATCACGTAACCATGGCAACACTATGTCGCGCGTTTAGGAATAATACAACACAGAAATGCTGAAAATGTTATATTCATATATTTTAGTATGGTTGACTGACTTCTTTAGAGGCGAACAAACCAATTTATACGTATATTAGGCTGCTTATAGCCTATTCGATTAAATATACAGACCTGTCTAGTCTTCTATAAAGTAAATTATAGCAAACGAATAAACAAACAAAAACAACATTTTACTCACCGTCGTGACTTCAACCTCAACATAAGAGTAAGTAAATTATGACAGCATTTTTTTTTTATTTTGGGTTTAAAATTTGGCCAGTTTTATTTTAGGGTGCAGGCCAGTTGGTTAGGGAAACATTAACTTAAACAAAACCCAATACTATTTATATTGTATTGTGTATGATCGCATCAATGCTGTAGAAAGTTACACAGTTACTGTAAATTGTACGTTTGAGAAAAAGCTCACATATGTTAAGCATTTTCATCATAGTTCATTATATCCATGGTTTGGCTTTAAACATAAGTTCTGCTTTGTATTTGCTGCCAGTAATCCCAGTCTTTCATATTAGCTCATGTTTAGAGCTTTACTCAATGTATCATTCAATTACACTGTTTACATTTGTCGAAATCCATAACCTCTAAATAAACAAATTAATTCAAAACACAAGATTAGTTTGGGGCACAGGAACACGGAATGAATTTCATTTTAATTGAAAAGTAAGAAACATTTACTCCATGTATGGCCTAGAGAGCTTGCGCAGCTAGTGATTAGAAACTACAGGGTAAAACACTTACTTTGTTATACAACCAGTAATACATTTTACCTTTATGTCTATCACCATTCAGAATTTTGAGTTAATAATGACTTTATTTCCAACGTCCTGTCATTCTGTCAAGAACAGTGTCACAGGTTCAAGGCCCTCAAGGTGTCTGTTGTCAATAATCTTTTGACCCCTGACACTCCAGTGTCCTTGTTTGAATACTACTGGAAGCCCAAGAAGCATTCAGACATCTCTCAGAGTTTAAATGATCAGTTGCATTGCTGTGGAGCATCTAGTAAATAGTGGCTTGCGTGTCTGTCTCCACACGTTTCAATCCTTAAAGGATTCATCGGTTACATTTTGTGCTTTGAACTTCCTAAACTATTTCCTCTTAGGGCCAATAAACCATTCTTAAACAAACAAACCCAAAAGCATATCAAACAGCACTATTGTGCACTTACTAAATGGAAAACAATTAGATTTCACTTTGTAATGAACTTCAAACAGAATACAGGTGGAGTAACAGGAAGTTTCCTTTTGTAAGGGAAAATGATGTGTAATTCAAGACCCTTGTTATAACATTTTAGTACATAAACACAATCGCACACTCTACGTGTTGTAAGTCCTGCAACATAATGTGAGACAGGCTTATTTTATGTTTATGTATACTCTAATTCAGAACAGCATTATACTGAGATTTACATCCGTTGTGAATGCTCTGCTGGAGATTGCCACTAAAAAAAGGATTTAGTGACCAGGAAAAAATCAAAGGTCAAGGGTCTGTGACCTCACCAACCACATAGTAACGTGTCTTTTAGGACGGACCACTTAGATGTTTAAGATGGCGTGACAAAATCCCTAAACTGAAATTACTTTGCTCATAGAAATCACTGTGAAGTCATAGAACTGAGTCACTTTGATTTTTGAAAAGCAGAACCAGCTTAAAGGGTACTTTAACATGACTGGCTGGAAGCCAAACAGCTTTTGGCTTTTGAAGTAGTGTCAACTTTCTAGCCATGATGAACCATGAAATTATAATAGGATGCTGTGGCAATTTCACAAAAATGTAATGCTTCAGCGTCTTATAGACTGGTTTGTCTTCTATGATTAGGAGGTCTTATGTCAAATAAATAATAGAAAAAGATTCAAACTTAATTCATGTCCCTGTGAGAAAAAAACAAAACAAAACAAACAACTGTCAAATCAGATGCAGATTTCATAGAATCACAGATTTGGTAGTTTTTTTTTTTTAGATAATTGCTTGCTTGTTTTCTGACAACAACTGTTTTTTAAATCCTATTGTGGGAATTATTTTCTAAAGTAATTCTAGTGAATGGAACCTCTCTAACACAGGAGAGATCATATTTCACATCACAATCAAAAGATGCTCGTAGGAAAGCAAGAGTTTTAGAAAGCAGCAACATTACCATTTTTTTTTTTTAATTTTCGATTTTCATGTTCATCAAGTGAAAACTGTATTATTTTTAAACAATGTTATTAAAATTCTAAATTCAGTTGAAATATATTTAGCCCATTAGTGAAAATTCCTTATTATTATCAATGCTGAAAACTTTTGCTGCTTAATATTTTTTTTATGTGTAAACCATGATAATTTTTTTTAGAAAGAATTCATTTTATAGAAGACATATTTGCATTCATTTAAAATCTTTTGTAGCAGTAGTGTGCTATTAAGAGATATATAATGCATAATAGTAAGAAACAGAAACAGCAACAGGTATAACCATAATAATATAACATGCACAAAACATTAAACTTTAATACATTATTATTAATTAAATATATGTTATTTAAATATCTAGAATAATACACCCAACATTAATCAATTATATTAATATGATATATGATATTAAAATACGTTTTATTACATTACATTATTTTATATCTATATATCCTTGTACTATTTTACTACAAAATCAATTAAATTAATTGATATTAAATAACCCAATGACATAGACCTTATGCTAATCATAACAGAAAGCTGAATATCATCTTGAAGGATGTTTGACTTCTGTTTCTTCTCATCCACAGTTGCAGTCTTCACTACCAGATGAGAAGATGAGTCTAAGTGCCACTGAACTGACTGAATTCTTCTCCATGTGGGAAGAATTAAACTTCACAGACGCCAGTGACAACAACTCGCGGGTGGAAACGCAAATGTGCCCCACATCCTTCAACCGTCGTGCTCTCCTCCATGCTATGTGCACCCTCTACGCCTTCATTTTTGTTGTGGGCCTGGTCGCCAACGCGCTAGTAGTGTGGGTCAACTTGCGCTCGGAGCGTCATTACCACAACACACACTTGTATATATTAAACCTAGCAGTGGCTGACCTGTGTGTGGTCATTACTCTCCCGGTGTGGGTGAGCTCACTGGCACAGGGCGGTCACTGGCCCTTTGGCCAGGCGGCCTGTAAGCTCACACATCTACTCTTCAGTGTCAACCTTTTCGCCAGCATCTTCTTCCTGGCCTGCATGAGTGTGGACAGGTATCTTTCGGTGGTCCACTCGGGGGAGACTTCTCAAAGACGAGGACGACAAATACGTTATTTAGTGTGTGCAATGACATGGCTGTTTGCTTTATTTGCCTCAATACCTGACACATACTTCCTGCAGTCCGTAAAGTCCCTACACAGTCATGTGACTTTGTGTCATCCTGTATATCCAGACAACCCTATGCAGTGGATGGTGGGCATTCAGTTGAGTTTTGTGGTTCTTGGTTTTGTCATACCCTTTCCTGTTATAGCAGTGTTTTATGCGCTGTTGGCAAATGCTCTGGCTTCCTCTTCCTCTCATTCCCCTTCAAATGGTGATCAGGATCGTAGTGTGAGCAGGAAGGTCATTTTCACGTACATAGTGGTTTTCATAGCTTGCTGGGCCCCGTATCATGCTGTGCTGTTAGCCGATGCACTAGCTATGCTAGGTGTGTTCCCATTGGACTGCAGTTCAGAGAACGGCCTTTTTGTGGCGCTGCACCTTACGCAATGCCTGTCGCTGCTTCACTGTTGTGTGAACCCCGTGGTCTACAGCTTTGCTCACCGTCATTACCGCTATGACCTCATGAAAGCCTTCATCTTTAAATATTCCAAACGTACAGGGTTGGCGCGACTCATGGATGGCTCTCAGGGCACCGAGATGGAGTACGCAATGGTGGAAAACACCCCTACGGCTGTGAGCTAGGACCCTCAAAAACAAAACAACACAACACAAGAACTTAACAAGTTCTGCACTGCTTCAACTCCTCTGAAAGGTTTTCCTGAAATTTAGAACTAAAAGACTTTTGCCAAATTGCAGCAAATGCTCAAAAGTGACTCCAAAGATTCTGAATTATTCATTTGAAATGTACCAAAGACTGATGGGATTTTGTAAAATCAGACCAACTTTTAGATGTTTTCGTAAAATTCTGGTAAAACTCACCATGCGTTCTGTCAACATTGCAGCAAATGACGCCAAAGCAGTGACACCAAATAAGATACTAATCGATGTCTCTAAAATGTTCCAAAGATTGATCATTTATTTTAACATCAGAACCATGAACACTCAAACAACGAATTGATGCCAAGTTAACTGGCAGCCTAAATTTGGTCATTTTGAACCACTTGTGTTATACAGCCTAATGCTGCAACATAATTGTGTCCAATGATGACTTCCAAAAATATTTGACGGCTTTGAGCCATCATAACATGATATAAAATGCAATAAAAAATAAATAGATAATTGGAATTAGTTTTACAAGAAAAAAATACAATGTCAATTTAAATCTGAATTTCATGTTACTTTTACTGTTATTTGCTGTTTATTCATAATTATTTGTGATAATTACTAGCAATTTCTGTGTGAAAATGCTTTCTGTAACATTTTTATTTTGCTGTTAAAGGTTATAAAAAAACATTAAAATGGTGATAAAGTTCATAAAAAGTGTTATTTATAACAGTGCTCCTGTATGTATTGTAACAGTATAAGGATGTAGCTCTAGTTCTCTGCTTAAATGTGTTCATATTTAGCTTAATTGCTACTGATTAAATTGTGAAAAGCATTTTCTTTGATAAAAGAGTGGCATTACTTTTGTATTCTGAACTCAGCAACAGCACATTCCAACATGTTTTGAAGGATGGAACAAGTCAGAAAGAACTTATTTTTAACTGGATTTTTTATGTGTGACTGAGTTTGCACTTCAATGTAGGTTTTGTTCATGTGTGTATATGATGTTTTATGACTGTGTGTCAGCTTGTAACAGGGCCTCATGTGTGTACTTGGAAGAGCATTTACTTTAAACATAATTTTGTCTCTTATAGGTTTGTATATTTCAGTTATCTAAAAAGTAAGTTAAGTATGTTATATTTATCTTTGCATTTTTTTCTGTTCTATTGGAACACTGATTAAATGTGCTTGGAAATAAATAATTTGATTCGCAATGCTTATTAAATATGGACTTTGTCTCTGTGTAATTTAATAATGAAACATTAAATGTCTTCTCATTAAACGTTTTCTCTCACACACTTGCATATATAGCTTCTCTGTGCTATCTGATGGAATATGATGCATGGTTAGATTAAGCCATGCGTGTGCTGGAATTAATATGGATTTAATCTAGCCATACTCTAGCCTTTTATCTTTAGTAGTATAACTAGTTCACCATCTGTTCAACAATGGTGGCCCCTTTTTATTTACATCCTAAGGGCATCATAAAAACTTAAAGGTAATGACTACAACCTACAAGAACCTACAGTATTTTAAATAACAGTGGTGGAAGTTTTTGGTTTAACCACATTCAATATAGCTAAAATGTAAAAAAACATGGAGAACATTTTGTAAATGTAAAGGGATATAACTGAAAATACAGAAATGACTAAAAACAAATGTATTGTCTCCTCTCTTCTTTCAGTATATCTCACACTAACCTATGAAGCTAGAATAAAATGTTCAATATAAAAACAAACAATTCCCAAGATAAACTTGGGTTTATATGAATCAAAATCACGTTGTAATTTGACCAGGTAATTAATACGACAGTTAAATAAATTATGTGTAACTTGCAAAAACGATGCAACCACACAAAATAAAACCCTACAGTGAACCCTACCTTTTTTATTTTTTTCCATCTTAATCAGCTAGAGCAGAATTTCCACATCAAACAGATGCAGAGGCAGAACAAGGACACATGAGAGTCTGATTTATACTAATTTGAACTCAACCAATGTCAAGTTTATAATACTTTCAATGCTTTCCTGTATTTAGACACCTGAGCAAAACCTCTTAAGATTGCATTAGTAGCTGACTCTAAAAGACAGACTTCTGTGCAGTCCATGGTTGTTCAAAAGCTGTGTTGGTATAATCTAACATCATAACTGCTATTTTTCCAAATCATTCTTTTTAAACCCATAGTTTCTTATATTTCTTTAAAAAAAGATATATATGAAAGTGGCTAGCTGCATGAAGTCAAAAAAATTATGCAATATTATTGTCCCAAAGTTTTTAAGCATTTTATCTTTCTTAAAGAACCACAGCATGATTATGGATTAAACACAACGTCAAACTAACTCATTCAGTATGGTCCACACTTTGAACATCAAGCACATTATTGTTATATAGTTTAATAGTTTTCCCATAATTAGGAGCTTAGTTCAACTCTTCTTGAACTCATTTGGATTCATTCTCTACTGATCTGTCAATTCTATTTTGGCACCAGTCATAATGAGACACATTTTCATCCCTGAACATCCTCTGTGACTTTCTCAGAAGTTATTAATTTATTTTGACATGTTCAAAGTGTTCATGTCGGGAAAATGACACCACAACACAACACAACACAACACAACACAACTGTCAGGCACTTCAAACATCTTAAAATGACTTCATAAAAATGTATTCCTTCAAACACAACATTGTCCTGAATGTATGCTGTGTCTGTGTTAAACTCACAAAGGAAACGAAAGGAGACCATCAGTTTTGAAGCAGGTCATGACTCACAGCAGTTTTTTTCTGTTACACAGGACCTCAGTTTACAGGCTGCCCAAAAGCAAAGACAGTGAGCAGGGAATTTTAACGAGTGCTGAGACAAAAACATTAATGCATCACAGCATGGAGCATTTCACAAGAACATACTGTAGAGAAACAAACCTTTATACAAAGACCATGAAGACAAATACCTTGTTGAGAATAGAAAAATACACGTAAGGTGCTGTCTAATATAGTATAATATAAAATGGAAGTCCATTACTAATCTTTTTTTGGAACTGAATATCGTACAAGAAACATATTACTAGTCTAATGATATCATTTGTCATGTAGAACTCTGCTATTTCATCTTAGCCCTTTAAAATCGTTTGGACAGACTCAGTTATGAGAAGACAAATATTGTTTTTCATTTTGGTCTCCTCCTGTGGTTTGGCTGGTGCTCCAAAAGGGATTTGAGAACAAGGCGGAGAGCCACTGGTTCATGCTGGCTGAAAGAACAGTCCAGGATGGCGTGTAATGTGAACAGCCGGTATTTTTGTATGTTGGTTTTACAACAAAGATAAAAAGATTTGTCTTTGAGTCAGCTGATACTGTTTTTGAATTTGCTTCTATAAATACTGCAGTTGCCAAGGATTTGTGATGAGAGTGATGCTGTAAAACACGAAAATGCACGATCAAGAAGATAAATATTTATCCTGCAAACCAACTTTATCAAAACATCACAAAACCCCAGACCGGACATACACCCCCAAGCACACATTACATGACACATGCTAAAATGCAACCTAAACACACAATCATGTACTCAGATTCTTCATCTTTTAGTGTAAGTGTTTATATGTCTGTGTCAGGACCAAATTTGTCTAATCTATATTTCATGTCAGCCCCGGATTCATCAGTATCTTTTCATGAAAACACAATATGACGTTTATTTTATTGCAGAGCCTTTGATTGTTCAGCAGAAACTGACAATGGAAGATTATGTTTTCTGACATTGTTGTTTGGTGTCAGTTCTCATACTTTTCCACAACATAATAAATAGCATAAAATCTGATTACATCCATGCATCTGTTAATTCAGCATAAAAATGACAAATGTGTTTGAAAATGTTTTGTGTGTATGGTAGATTTAGGTATGTTTGCATCTCATTTAATACCGCTGATGACAGCTTGTTTTTACAATGTTCGTCACACACACGTAAAGTCACATTCTTGTTGTAGTTGTAACTTGAATTTATGCACTGCAGCAACTTGTAAGCAACTTGCGTTTTTAACATACTCAATGGTATCAAAATTCACATTTGAGGTAAGATTATGTTGTAACAAAAAGTTTTAATTATATATATATAATTTATTTATTTTTGTTTTATTTTTTGACTCCAAAATTGCAATTTCTGGAGTGCAAACCTAACAGCTCTGTACAGCTGAATGATAGATATAGTCTCTTACGAGTTGGGTGGTCCCATGTAGCTCTTTGCAGAGATTTTGAGTATATAGTTTAAAGGGTTCTTGAGTAGGTTTATAGGTTTTTGGGAGAGCTTGTTAGCAGGATGCATCTAACAAGCTGCAGAACATTACACTTGCAAATGATTGCAGATATAAGCTACAGGTATGATACTGACACAAGGATATTAAGACATTAACTTTATTTATGGTGACAGTTGTGGCAGTTTGTTTAAGTGAAACTTTCTGACAATTCCCCTCAACAGCCTCCACCCTAACTGCTGGTGTCAAGGCCACAACCCTGAGGTGTTCTCTTTTCACTTTTGCTTTACAAATATTGATGTCTCACATTACTGCCATGTCATTGATGAGTTATTGTTGATCGCTGAGGAAAAATCTGCTATTAAGTAAGGCTTTATAACATTTTAGTCAAGGTGAAGTGATATAAAGGCATCTGATAACGAAATACTGAGTACTGTATTTGGTAATAATGACTTAAAGGTCACATCTCATTTTATTTCTTCCATGCTTTTGTTACGGCTGAATCCTTTTCCACCATCTCTCTATTACCTTCATGGATACAGATATCAACTGGCAAGTCTACACATGTACAGTTACATCATTCATAAGATGTGGATATGTGACAGTTAATTCAGTTAATTTTCAGAAGAACTGTGGGTGAGTGGCAAAGTTCACTGCATTCTAAAAATTTACAGCTTTACAGAAAAGTGGTTATAAAAGCTTTACCTTTTTAACCAGTTGGAGGCAAACACATTCATATTCAAGAGTAATTTACTATCACGAATCAGAAGAAGAGAGGTCACAAACTGGGGTTATGTAGGAGTAAAAAGCAATAAAAGATGACTATTTAAAGAACAGATCATCTTTTGCTCTAATTTGACTCACAAAGTATCAGTGACCTAATGTTGTCACTTGGGCACCAACCAAACATATCACTTTTTAATGCATAAATATTCAACCCCTATAAGGATTCTAGAGATAATATGCGCCTACAGTTCTAAAGTAGAATGTAAATTCAAAACGAGAGACTGTCATTAGAAAAATATATATTGTTTTGTGAATAATACATCCTGTCTGTTCTCTCCACAGAATGATGAACTTCTGTTTCCTCTTAAGTAGGTGGTGGCACAGTTTAAATTTCTGGGTTGGTCTTTATTTTAAGCCCTGGAAGGGGAGAGATGTATGAAATTTCTCACTGAGACCTTGAGCAAGACACTTTTTTGGACAAAAAGCATTAATTAAGTGATGAATATCTGAACCCGCAGTCAAGGAGAAGTCAGTGAGAGTCAAGTTTCTCTCTAGGTGAGTGTATGTGATGATGGGCACAGAGTCTTGTTTTCACATCCCTGAAACGTCAGATTTTCTCCTATGGACCCTGCATAAATTCCCACGGGAACCTTTGGTCTGCTTTGGTAAAAGGAAGAGAACAATCCTCAATCCTTTTTCACATTCACCAAAAACATCAGCTCATACAGTATGAGCTAAATATGTATAGGATTGTGTTTCACACGGAAACTGTAGCTTGATCAGTAAACCAGGGAAGCAGGTTTTTCCCACCCACTATTCTTTCCATTCATCCACATGTCCATGTGTCCCAAAGCAGATCCCTAAATCAGACAAAGACCCCATGACAGCTCTGTGATTCAGCAAAGTAAAAACGTTGTTCCACACTGACATTTGACTTCCTCCAGTAGACACTTTCAAATCTGTCAATGCTTTCTCTAGCAATGCCATTCCCACTGTGACCCTGCAAACTCTGGCAAACTGTATAAAAAAATACATTTTTTATAATTAATAATATTATTAATAAGTCAACTCTACAACAAACCAAAGGGTTGTTTTATAAATACACAGGCCTATTTTTTTAAAGACCCCACTCCATCCTATTCGGTGGCAGTCAAATCCTGTGGCAGTGCAAATCCAGACAGAACATTTTCTGAACATTTCTTTATATCATATGCATTATATATGTATGTATGTCTTTATTCATTTGATGTAACCCTGGCTTTACTCAGCTTGGAAATCTTCATGGTTATCATGTATATATATATATATATATATATTATATATATATATCATATATTTTTTATTTTAACTAAATGATCACACTTTTAGTTTGAGGACCAGCTTTCACTATTACAATTAACTACGGCTACAATTAACTACTTCTAATTTGCTGCTTATTACGGTCAGAAACGTCACTGTTAAGTTGATCATTCAGAATAATGCATTAATATGTGATTTTTAAACTATTAATAATAAACAGCCAATGTAGTAATAATGTTAATAGCAACTAGTGAATATTGGTCCCTAATGTGTTAATAGGAGCTATTTGACTGTTTTAGTATCACATTAATCTAAACTCACACAACTTATTTACATATTGGACATATTCATTAGAATAGATTGTTTGTTTGTTTTTTGCCAACACATTTGTCAACCTTAACGGCCTTTTCACTTCACTTCTTTCCTTAAAACATTGACTGTTTCAGTTGGCCTGTTTAGTACCCAGCTCCATTTACATCAATAAACAAACAGGTGACTGCAGACTCCCTGAAGGCATCATTCATCAAAGTGGCATAGCATGACAAGTAACCTCACCAGAAGGAACATGATCCAAACCACAGCACCACAATACTAACCAAACAGAAACTCAGCCTACAAGCCTTTTTCTGCAGATTTGATGACAAGAGAACATCGTTCATTAAGTCTTAAGAAGCTTTATCAGCTGTTGCTTTAAAAGTACTAATTATTATACATACTAATTTATATACACTTAATATTAAGCATATAATAACTATTATTAGTAAAACAGTATTTATAATGATTGCAAGTAACACAGAAACATAGTTATGTTACATAGTCCTGTATCTGTCAAAGAGCAGAAATGTATGTATACTTGTCTCATCTGATAAAAGTTCTGGTTTGTTGTGTTAATACCACAGGTACGTGAGAATGAACAAAACTGAATTCTTCTATACATGCTTTAGCAGAAGATATACACAAACTATGATTTCAGTTTCTTTTGTTAAAATGATATCTTACAGCAAAAACTGGGAATAATGTAACCTTGTTCCATTTTCATTTTGTACCATCTGTTTCTTGTGTTGGCTCAGAGATCGGACCCCTGCGGAACTAGTGCTGTCCTCTAATATGAGAAATCAGAGGAACGCAGCTGAGACAGTTTTTCTCACGTCAGAGCCTGTAGGAATGAGATAGGAGAAGCCAAGTCTATTCCCAGAGGCAATGTAGACCATCATTCCCCACAGATACTGGACATAGCAGGAACCAAAAGATTTTAGATGGTTGCTCTCGCCAAATCAACATTTTGTGCTACACATAATTATTGTGATTCAGTGAGAAAGTGAAATTAATACTATAGACACTGACCTATGACAGAAGTGCCAAATAATGAAACTTGACTTTGGGCCATGGGTCTAAATTAAATGTTACATGATATCCAATTTAATTTGATTACAGTTCAATCAAAGATGTTGACCAAGGGACATCTTGCACTTGGCAAAATCAGGTTAGTGTACTTACTATCTGGCAATAAATAAATAAATAAATATTAAGTATGTAATATTTCCCGAAAGCCCACCTTTGTGCTTTGTAAGTTTGTTTTTTGTCCAGTGTTTTTGTCTCAGAATCACATGTTTATTTTTTATAAGCTCAAAGGGGTTCATGAAAAGGATTTATTTTGAATCTGTAGGGTCTGTTTGAGCCCATAAATCTCTTTACAGCATCTCGAGTTCAGTAAGTCAAACAATTCTAAAGACAATTGAAGGTATTTACCTTCATGGAGATGGAAGTACGTTGGAGGAGGAGATGGGAAAAGGACATATCCATCACAGGCCGAGTTATCAGCAAGACGGAAAGGAGAGGCTTTCAGGATGTCCTTTTGTAAACAGTCAAGCTCATCACAGCCACTATACATCAGTGAAAGCTGTAAGCCAAAATAATATCAGCGTAAACCAAAACTGAACCTGTACAGGAAGCTTATAATGCCCGATTCATTATATGGTAAAAAAAATAAATGAAAGCACCTGCACCCTGCAGTTCAAGGAAACCTGACCTTTTGTTCACTGCACTGTAGTTCTACATTTAAACATTCACATCGCCAAAACATAAAAATATTATTTTTCAGTTAATGAACATTTATATGTTTATGTTAAATTTCAAGCTAACGTTACTTGCAGAATGCCTGATGAATTAGAAACCACGCCGACTATCTTTGAGAGGAAAATGGTGTGTTTTGTTATGTTTTTGTCTTTTAGTTTCATGTGTCTCATTAGGTTCAGACATCAAAAGGTTTTCTTATGTTTAAATCGCGCCACCTCTCGGCGATAATGACATGACGCACGACTTTTGTTTTGAAAGACGCACGTGAAAGCAGGAAGTGTGCAGCAGTGGCAGAGGCAGCATGGCGTACTCGGCGAAGATAGGACCGTCTATTTTGAGCAGCGATCTGTCGCAGCTTGGGAGGGAGTGTGAGCGAATGATGGAGTGCGGTGCTGATTATCTGCACCTTGACGTTATGGATGGGTGAGGAATAAAGTTTGCAATTCTTCATCTAAGTTTCTCACCCAATGTTGACCTGCATTAATAGGGATCATGTGGCCCAGAGAACCAATACCATAACTACTCAAGTCTTTTTTATAAACGTTACCAAGAACATGTAGTTATCCAACATTTTGTCACAGGAACGATGCAACACCCATCAATTTTAAGGAATGTTACGAGAAGTCATTCACATCTTGGCAATGCATTGGGTCATTTATTTTATTTCCCTTTTTAAATTAGTATACAAAGTAAAGTGTTGACTGGATCTGCCAAGCAAGCATTCAGACTTACAACCCAAATTATTGTATGAAATGTGTACAAGCTGCAATTTAAAAGTTTCAGTTTTAAAAGATGTCTCTTAAGTTCACCAAGGCTGCATAATAAATACAGTATATGTGTGAAATATTGGTACAGTTAAAAATGTTTTGTGTCCTGTGGTGCAAAGCTGAATTTTTTCATACTCTTCAGTGTGGCATGTTTCTTTAGAATTCATTCAAATATGCTGATTTGGTGCTCTTTTTATTATTATTAGCAATGCTGAAAACATTTAGGCTCCATAATATCTTTTGCCAGGATTTTTTGAGGGGGGGCGTGAGGGAGTATTTATTTGAGGAAAAGCAAGTTTGCAAGAACAACTTCTATTTAAAAAAAAAAAAAAAAAATATATATATATATATATATATATAAATATTTTTTTAAATAAATGTTTTTACTGCTACTTTTAATATATTTAATCCATCCTTGCTGTAAAAAAGAAGTATTACTTTTCTTCAATCTCTTTTTTTCATCTTTAAATTTGCTTAAGGCATTTTGTTCCAAACATCACATTTGGACATCCAATGGTGGAATGTTTACGACAGAGTATCGGACCTGATCCATTTTTTGGTGAGTTTTGGTCCCTGTAAAATTGCCTCTACTCTAGTTTGTTTCATGTGAGCTGCACACAAACGGGCCCTGTTCTTCGGGATAGTTTTGTTAGTAATCCGCTAGACACCCTGGGTGCTTTCATGTTTTCAGTTTCTTTCTGTATTCTTAAATAAACATTGCATCTAGGATAAGCCAGATAAGTAGAACATTGAGTGTTTGCTTTGTGTCGATTTGAGGGCTTTGCTTAACCTTTGCCTTTTTACAGACATGCATATGATGGTGTCCAGGCCAGAGCAATGGGTGAAGCCCATGGCAGCAGCAGGAGCCAATCAGTACACGTTCCATCTAGAAGCCACGACTAACCCTGGTAACCTAATCAAGGAAATCAGGGAGAGCGGCATGAAGGTCTGTGCGGGACAACCAATTCTGTGTCTATATAATGATTAACATGCTTAACAAGATGAATTAAGCACATAAAATGTAGAGAAAGCATAACGTATAAAAACGTAAAATTATTTTATTAATGTATTTTTAGGCATATTTTTGTTAGTATTATAGTCATTATGGGGCAGTTTCCCGAACAGGGTTTAAGACTAGTCCTAGATTAAAATAAATGTTAAGAGCTGTCTAAACTGG
>JAUCNO010001565.1:0-21234 GCA_032353835.1 Enteromius viviparus | reverse complement strand
TGCCGCCCCCCACGTGACAAGAAAAAATTGCGCCCCGGGCGGTCGCCCTGTCTGCCCGTACCAAAAACCGCCACTGCCTGTGATAACTTACCTGTTCTACTAGCTGTCTTCACAGACGACTGCACCGATAAACCTCACTCAGATCAACGCTACTTATTAAGGAAAGGAGTCTGCTCTAATGGGATTTACTCTCATGTGAAAGCCCAGTGTGATCTGCTCACCTCCATTACTTCATTGAGGACTTCACTAAATGCCTCAAGTGGAAACGCTGTGGAAAAGAAAAGAGCGCTTATCTTATCCTACCATTGCTACTGCTTTAACTACTTCTCCAATCTTAACTTTCTAAATAAATTGTTAAAACTTATTTACTGTGTTCCTCCTTCCTGCTGGGCGTTAAAGGGAAAGCAGACAAATGTATATTTCTGCCTCTTTTTTTTTTTAACAAATAAAGCTTCTAAATATAAGGGGGACACTTTCTATAAACCTTATATCCTGCAATCATAACGAGAATAGGTTTTTATAATCTAAAAAAGACAAGAATAAAAAACAACAGGGGGGAATCGATTCTCATTGATTCCAGAACCAGGAATCAGAATCAGACTTAATTACAAAAATTTCAGAATCGATCCGCAATAGTAAAATGAGCATCTGATGACCCCTATAATTTTTTTATGAGCATTTAATTATTATTATTGTTATTATTACTCAAATCAAGTTTATTTGTGTAAGGGCTTTTTATGATACAAATCATTGCAAAGCAGCTTTACAGGAAATTAAGTTTCTACAATATGTTTATATATTGTATAAACGTAATACATTTAACTTATGGCTAAATTTGGTAATTCTGTTGCCTGAGAGTTTGTATCCTCTTAGACATTGGCATTAACTCTTCTCAGGTGTTCGGTCATCTAAGATCATTTACTTTATTTACTTGGATCCAGCCTGAAGCTTGTAAAATTCCTAGTTTACCACATGTGTTAACCCAATGGTAGACAGTTATAGAGACAATAGAAACAATAGAGACATAATTAGTGTAGTTGCTTTTCCATTTGTTCAACCCAAGCTATCAGATATTATTTATTTTATAATTATATGATTTTTATGTTAAATATGATTTATTTATTATTTATTTTTAAATGCCACTTTTTGTTTTCTGACAACATGGCAAAACAGGTGTTTAGGCATACTTAAATTTAGCAAGCAAGATTTATGTTTTATTCTGCAAGCATTAAATGCAGGGTAAGTGATTTCCAGAAGCCGATGCTTGAAATCACCAAAACAAACATGCACCTAATCCAAAAGGGTCTTGCCCCTGATAGCTCGGACCCATGCATATGTAGCATATGTGGCACGGCAAAATACTATTGTTATAATAGTGATGATGTCTACACCAGACGTGAGTGGTGCGACAAATCTCCCTGCTGCCGCCTTCTATTTATGACGTGCTGACACAAATTTCTGTTTCAACAGTTACTTTATCACGTCCTGTGAAGGCAGATTTTAGCTGGCATGGCCCGGCTTCTGGTGAACTCATTAAGAAGAACCAAAGCAACCTCAGCATCTGATCACTTTTTGCCTTATTATTCTACAGACATTTTCCTTTTTTTTTTTTTTTTTTTACTGTTGCTCGGCTTGGCTGTTCACTGAACGCACTCTCCTCCACATCATTAGTAGACATGGCTCTTACTACTGATTGGCTACAAGTTTGTTTTGGTACTGGGCCCTGACCCGGACTGAGCCTGCCTTTATAGTATAGAGATGACCCTGATGAACAGATAAAAGAGGAAAGCATTAAAAGTAAGGCAACAATCTGTATTTACTACACAGTGGAGACACATGTGAATTGCTTTTGTCTTTGTTTAAGAATTTGATTCAGATCAGGAAACTTTTGTTCTTCTTTAAATCGAAAGATCTACATCACTTCTCCGTAATTTACATTTATAGTTTCTTTAATTTGACATTGATCTATTATAATTGCACACAGTGGAGCAGCATTTGTCAACACATCTCTTATTTGTGAAGAAATCACTGCATTGAATCATGAGCATCAGTTGTTTATTCTCTAGGATTCTAACATAATTCAGTGCACAGTGAGCACAGAAAGTAAATTCCACAACAGAAACAGTTTTTTTCTGGACTGAATTCAATGCATATTATAATACTTTCCAGATTCAACACAACTGTAAAAGTCTGATCTCTCAGGACTGACACCTCACTTTGATCCACCCATCTTAGGTCAGCTCGTTCTGTGACAACTAGAAAATAATTTCATTGTGTGTAATGCCAGATAACTTGTTTTACATTCACATGTCATATGTATCATATAACATTTAACGTTTTCTGATTGTGTTGCTATTGAAGCAGATGTAAATGATTTGCATGTCTTTGTGTGTGTTTTTTCATATAAGTGCAAAAAATATCATCTTTTTCTATGCTTGATTCATCTTTCCAAAATTACAAACAATGTCCCAGAACCTTCATCTAAATGAAGCGATTTTTTTCTTATACTTCTATACTCAACATTTTTTATATATATTAAAGAGGCTTGAAAGAATGCTCATATATTGTGTTTGTGATTATTCCTTTAGATCCTTCAGTGGGTAGCCAAGGATACAAGTTAAGTTAGAGGAGTGTGAGGAGAAAAAAAAACTTTGATTTAGTTTCTTACATCACCTTCCCAATAAGGAACAGCTATACCAAATATGTCTGTTTTTCATTTACTGTATGACTCTCTCTCTCTCTCACTTTTTTCCCTTCTTTGTGCTTTTTCCTTCTTTTCTATGCAGAGGAAAAGTAGGAGGCGTGGAAAAATTGAGTGGCTTTTCTCCAGGATTCTCTGAGTTGTGTGTTCTGTCCCAGGCTGGAGTGAGTGGCACTGCTCCTCTGGAGAGCACACAGTCAGTTCAGCGGACGAGAGTCTCACAGTAGAACTCCAGCACGCAAGCTAATCAGCATCTTCTCTACCTAACCCATTCAGAACAATTCACAGAAGGGAAATACCAGGAAGATAATGACCTAAGAGTTGTCTTTTTGCAGTTATTTGAAATTCCATAAAAAGACTGTGGAATACAGCACTCTGAATTCTGTATTCCAGAGGTAAGTTGCTTTGTTATATATGAGTCATGTATATATGTTTTTGCAAAATGAGCATTTAAGTTCACGAGTAAGACTGTGCAAGATGGTGTGGGCTTTAGAGTATTTGTATGCATGCATTCTAAAACTCCATTTTTACTCAAATATGCTGCGTATGCACCCTTTTTGCCCTGTAAAGTTTGGTTTGTTTGACTTTTCCAGTGCACGCAATGTGTAGGAGGTTTTACTTTTTAATTATAGTTTTAATGTTAAGAATTCTATGGGTATACTAAATTCCAAAGCTTTGGGAGAAAGAGAGAATTTTGTTTTTGTAACACAGGAAGAAACATTGCAGAAGAGGCAGAGCAAAGTGCTCTGATAAGTAAAGTACATGAGGAGGGGCCCTGTGCTAACGCTGTGTTAAGAGTGAAAAAAAAAGTATTTGAGACCACTGTTACAGTATTCAATCATTTGTTTGTGATATGCTTATATTTACAATTATTATATTATGTAAATGTGTAAAATACACATAAGGATTTAAAAATGTTATAATTTGGTATTAAGATTTTGTTTTTCATCAAGATGATACCTAATATAACAGGAATGAGGATAATACTAATTATGAGCTTGGTTAAACAGAAGCAAGAAGCAGAGCAAGTCATGGAGCTCTCTTGTGCTTTTCTACCATTATAGACATTATTCAAATCGCACCTTCTGCCCAGCACTGTAAAGACAGGGTGATGTGAAACACTTTTTCCACTGTCCTTGCCAGATGGACAAAGAATGCTGGGAGAATTAGAGCTGAGGCATTAAACTTAAGTGGAGCAGAACCAGATGTGGACCCTTAAAAACACCAGAAATCCATTGCAGTACTTTCCCATTGATTGCATACTGTACATATAGGCAAACATATATAATTATCACCACAAACATGCACAGAATTATAAGGTGCTGATATGCATCCTTTAGGGTAAAATAAGACATGAAAGTGTATATCTGCCCCAGTGACAAGCTAACAAGCTACAATGCTTGCACGTTTTTCCTAAAACTTTGGGCATTAGATTTCCTCTGTTGAGCCTGCTTTGAGAAACACTGTCAGGAAGAAGCAGTTTTCCCAACTCAGGCCACTAGAGGACAGTGTTGAGACACCTTGTAATTTTTGGCGGTTAAGGTTTTTTTGGCTGAGCTTGGTTTTGGTACAAACAGGTTTTCCATCCCATTATTGTTACAACTTGGACATTGATAAATTACTGAATCAGTTGTTTATTCTGTGCAACTTTTTTAAATGAAGCAGCAAAACGGTAATGGTAATGGAAATAACGTCATTAATTTAGCTAATAATATATTTCTGTGCTCTTTGGGAAATATTTTTGTAGTTTGCACTGGCCATTTTTTATTTTATTTTTTGCCCTAGTTATAATGAATTATATTTATTTGCTTTTTTTATTTGCAGTATGTACATATCAGTAAGTAATTCACAACAATTCTCAATTCACATTTCCAGTTTTTCATGTGGTTGTGCTTTCAGTTATTTCTCAGAAACCCCACTAGTAGGCACATATTGTGCAGACGTAATGACTACACATGTTACAATGTATGCTATAAATCTACTTGTAATACTTAATAATTTAAATGTAATACTGTTGTGAAAATTAAGTATTTTTCTGCATCCTAATTAAATAAATGCCAACCGAAACAATTTCAACTTATAATTCGTAATTATAAATCGTAATTTTTTGTAATGACCCCTTTCTTTTTTCTTTTTTTCTTTTTTCTTTCTTTTTTTAAAATTCTGGCTATTCTTGATGTGAGTCATCATTTTTTTCATATTCATTTTGAAGTTGTGAATTGAAAACAGTGACGTCAACATAACGTTCAGTTTTATGTTGGTTTTTATTCTGTTTATAAATAGAACAGAATAATTTCTTTTCATGGGCTGTCATAATGCATTGAGCAAGGCACCATTCCCCCAACTGCTCCCTGGGTACTGCAGCATTGGCTGCCCACTGCTATGGGTGTGTGTCCACGGTGTGTGTGTGTGCTTGGTTGGGTTAAACGCAGAGCACAAATTATACTTGGCCACATGTCACGTCCTTTCCTTTCATTTATTACATTGTATTATTTATCTTTCCTGGCCTTTTGCACAATTAATGTAATTGACCCGTGTGTGTGTGTGTGATTCTGTGAATTGTGAGGACTTTAGGCTTCTATTACATTTATACTGACCAAACAATATGTTTTATTTCATAACCTAACCCTAACCCTTCCCCTTACAGAAAACCTATTTGAATTGTTACCCACAAGGAAAGAACCTATATGAGGTTATATGCGCATATATGAAACCTACATGCAGTATATATGCACATATATACTGTGCATATATACTGTTGTGGCCTAATGGATAGGGAGTTGGACATGTAAACCAAAGGTTGGGGGTTCAAGTCCCAGGTCCGGCATTGATTCTAGGTGGTGGGAATGAATAACCAGCTCTCTCTCCACCTTCAATATCATGACTGAGGTTAGACCTTAGAGCACTTCTCAGTGCTGTGTGTGTCCTTTTTAATGGGTTAAAAATAATTTTTATATATTTTAATAATTTTATATATAGGTAAACATATGGGTGAACATATAGGTACATGTATGCACACATATATACATGCATATATGTACAGATATATGTACGCATATATGTACATATAATATAGGAAAATGGCCAATTTTATATGTCACATATATTAAAAACCTATATTAAAACATATATGTTTATATTGGTTATTTCCGTGTGGGTACACTTTCAGATAAGCATAATTGAAAGTAATTTTAGATAAACATAATTTAAATGTCTTTAAAAACAATTGTACATATATTTGTTATTTTATTTATTTTTATTTTTTTTTTAATAATAATTTTTCTTCTTTTTTTTTAATAATTATAATAATATTTGATTTGTGGTCACATGGCAACCAACTACCAAAACTAATAAATATGTACTATGACTCAATGCGTCCAGGAACACTGAGACTGATGTGATGGAAAATTTTTATTTTTCTGTAGTCTTCCACAGTTTTTTTTGTGATTCAGAGCTCAAAAGGGAGGGGACATTCTGTGCTGTGGTATCTGTCTGTCTGCATGTTATGGCATTTTTGTTTGTGTCCAGTACTCTGAAGCTTTTTTTTTCGGAGTGTGGACTGTGTAGTGTTTAGTGGTTTTTACTGGCAAGTGAGGACAGTTGATGTGGGAAGAAAACCTTTTAAAATCCTGAAATCTGACAGCTGTGTGGATTTGGCTCATGGGTTGGAAACAGGTCACATAAATCTCATGGTGCTGCCAAAACTTTTCCTATCCTCCTAAAAATAAGCGCAAACACTCCTGAGGTATTTGAGAGAATGTTTATGTTATATTTTATGAGATAGGATGAGAACACAAACAACCCAGTAAGGGACTATAATTAGAATATTGAGCACTTGACACCTATAATTTGATAGCAAAACACTATCAAACTGCAAAGTTATCTCTGAACTATGGACAGTCATATGTGTTAGTGCCATTGAAATTGCATTCTATCTTAAATAAAGAGATGGTGTGTGAGAGTATGCATACTGCAGTATGCCGTAATATATCCCAAAAACGTATACTCATTTTTTAACATTTTTTCCAGCTTTTGTGGACAATGGGGAAGAGCCGGTTGTTACTGTATGCACTCTGTGGTGTGATGGTTTTTGGCCTTTTCCAAAAACTTGAAGCTCAGGATGGTAAGTTTAGTCCATCTGTTTCTCTCTTTCTCTCTTCATCCTTCTTTGAGATGTAAATGTCATTCTATGGGTAAAAATATTTTACTGTGCAATTTCCCCTTGACTGGGAGGAGAGTTTAAGAGGTATCTTGTTCTTTGCTGAGTTCTATTGTTTAATATTAAGTTTAATTACATCTACTTGTGCAACAGCAAGTAATAATATGAGTATTTTCAGAAGTCCCTCATCAGTGCTGGTCAGTTGTGTTAAAACTTTGAACTCTCATATTCAAGACAGTGAAGAGAAACAGTTCAGAGCTTTTATGAACAGAAACAATTAAATGGATAACTGAATTTTAAGTTTACACCACCAATCCTGAAAGGTCTCAAGAGCTACTGTCAGCGTCGGGAATTGCCACAGACAGTTAAAATTGAGTATGGGTAATTCATGAAAAAAAAAATAACCCAATTAACAATTCCCCCACTGTTAACATGACTAGTTTTGTGACAGTCACATTTTCTGCATGCTGTGACTCCTGCTGTTTTTAGTACATTTGCACAAATAGAATGAAATAATGGATTTTAGATTTTTAAACTATAAGCATCCATCACACTGTTTTCCTCTCTCTCTGCCATTATCCAATTATCCATCCATTTATCCATTCCTCTACTAAATTCTTACAAAAAAGCAAAAAGAAAAGAACATTTTATTAATTTCCAAATTGTTACCTAGAACAATTCTTTAGATGTCATATCACTGATTTATGTCTTAGAGATCATCAGCAGCTGATGATGGCTAACCACCCAGCACAGCTTATGTCTTGAGAGCTTATTGTCTGATTCTTATGTGTTTGTGTGCTGACTGTCTTCATTGTGTAACCATTTAAATAAAAAAGGTGTTTCTCCACAGTTAATACAGTGATGAATCCATATGTTCTCATCTTTGAATTGTTTACTAAATTAATTACATATTTCTCTGAATTTCAACATTAAAGACCCCATAAACTAAATGTAAAAGTTTTGTAAGTTTGTCTTTAGCCATCGGTAGTACTTTGTAGTGTGTTCCAAAATTATGACAAATTCCACTTTTAGCAAATTATTGTATTTATTTTACATTTACATTCTCTCACTCTTCTGCAAAATAAAGCTAAACGTATTGATGACTCATCCTATACTAAAGCCATGTTTGCATCAGATACTGTCTAGTACGTTAATGTCCCTCCCCTAATATCACCTGCAGTTGATTATCAAGGATTAAAGCATGGCTCATTTGTGACATAAAGCTTTTAGACTATTTAAAAATGGGACAACCCTTTTAATATATCCTGGCCAAACATTGTTTCAGTAGATACTGTTATCACAATAAATAAATCTGTGATTGTTAAGCAAATTCATGGCGTTTTTAACAATTAAATATGTGAAAATGCTACAGTTAAAAAAAAACTGACAGTAAAAATATTTATGAATAGGTCCAAAGATGAGACAGAAGGGTCATGACTGGTGCTGTTATCACTGAATACTGTAACATGAGTCTGCATGGTCTGACTGAACACAAGAAGATGAAAAGATTCAATTGCCTAGAAATTGTAAACAGTACAGAATCTTTGTAATGTGCACCCAATTACTCTAAATACAGTGTAAATTAAAACCCCACAGCTTAATTCTACACTATTTTGAGAATTTATGAAAAGGAAAAAGTTGCAGAGCATCTTCTTTGGTTTCAGCAGACATGCAGTATAATGTGTTTGTGTTGTGTTTTTATGATGGATTGTAAATATCCATGATTATGTTTTATGCTTGCACCCCTCCCCATTCACCCTCCTTCTTTCTTTTTTTTAACCCACACATTTTGCATTATATTTTGTTTGTCTCTCTGTCCTCTCTCCACTTCCCTTCAAAGCCCCTGTACCAGCCGACCTTGTACTCTTAATTGACGGATCAGAGAATGTTGGAGCTGCCAACTTCCCCCTCGTCAGTGATTTGGCTGTCCGAGTGATTGAGGGGCTTGCTGTGGGCAGGGACACAATCCGTGTAGCCCTCGTGCTTTATGGTGCCGACCCTGAAATTCAGTTCTATCTCAATAGCTATGATGACAAACAGAGTGTCCTCAGTGCTGTCCGGGGGCTTAAGTATCCTGGCAGTTATGAGGCAAATCTGGGGGCCGCTTTGGAGGAGGTGGCAGCCAGTCTGTTGGGCCAAGATGCAGGAGGCAGGGCAGAGGAAGGGGTACCCCAGATGCTGGTGGTGATCAGTGCTGGGGAATCCAGTGATGATGTCAGTCAGGGCCAGAGGGCCCTAAAGCAGGCCAGTGTGTTCACCTTTGGCATTGCTGCGGGTGATTCTGCTACTGCCCAACTGGAAGCTATTGCCACAGACAAAAGTTTTGTTCTGTCCGTTCCTGATGTCAGAACAGTGGCAGGCGTGGGTGACCAGATACTTCCATACATTAATGGGGTCGCACAGCGCACCATTGTGCTTGAAACAGATTTTACAGAAGGTATGTAATTAATGTATGAGGGGGATTCCATTGTGAAACAGGAGCGAAATAAAAGCAGCACATTATCAGGGACGTGGACATTTAAACAATTTTTTTTTTTTGTAACGGTTGTAGTGTTTTGTTTAAGTATTTTTAAAAGTAATGTTTAAGTATTTCTTTTACTGGTATTTTAAACCTGGTTTCATGGCATTAATGTACCTTGGTGCACTTTTTAGTGAGACACGAAATATGTACCAACAAGTACATATCACTGCAGTTCCCAAAAGAAATTAACACCAGAGGCAGTAAAACCTTATACCTTTTATTTAAGTTTTGATCATAATAATAATAAGAAAGTGTAATTTTCACACAATTACTCGAAGAATATCATGTTATGACTACAAAACAATATTAATTTGCTGGGATATTTGAAAACTGATGTTTTGTTTGGTAGCTTACTCACATTTGGAGGTGACATACCCAACACTATTGGGTATGTATAGGGTTGGATTTGGTGTAGGGCATATTTCCAACATGATATATCGTTAACTTTTAGCAGCAGTCCATGGGTAATTCAATTCTGAACTGCTGAAGTACATACCTATATTAACGTGATAAAAATGTGTCAGGGTATTGAACCTGTGTTTTAATGCCATTCAGTGGATATTTTGTTTTGAAACATGCTTTAAAGCACATAAAAAGGTGTTGCACAAAAAGTGCACAGAGGTACGTATTTCTATGAGACCAGGTTGGGGATTTTAGAGGCAACACACCAGAGCTGATAGTAGATAGAAGTTTAAATATTGGTCTTGGAGACCCACTGCTCTGCACATTTTGTGTCTCCCTTTTTAGAACACACCTTAGTTCATCATCTCGTCAGGTTAGAGTTTCATGAACTGTGTCAGATAAGAGACATACAAAATGCGCAGAAAAATGTGTCCCCAGGACCAGGATTAAAAACCAATGCTGTAAAAACATGTGCTGTTTGCCAATGAACCATACAAAAAGTTTTGTAGTTCACTGTTCTCTTCATTGATTGTTCTAAAACAAAATCAAGTGTGGCACAGCTTTCAAGCGGGGAGAGGTAACTCATTTTAAGTTTTTGTATGTAAATTCAGGATATTATAAAATTTTGGTCATTGCAAATGTCCATTTTGAAATGAATGATCACTTAAATGAATGCTAATTAATTTTTACTGCATACTGTATATGATTTGTCTATTACATCTTTATGTCAAGTAAAAAATGGTTAAAGTTGATACATTGTATTTGTAAAACAACCTTCATTATCATTATTATTAAATAAATGATGAGAGTGATTTTAAATTAATTTTGGTTGGCATTTGCAAAAGTACTAAGCAAAATTCTTTTTTCCCCCCTCTTTTAGCTTTGGCTGTTGGGAAGAGAGATATCATTTTCCTCATTGACAGTAGCATGGGTACCATCGTAATCAATGCAGTGCGAGAATTCATCAAAAGGTTTATTGACACCATGCCAATAGGTCCTGATCAGGTGCAGGTCGGAGTGGCCATGTTTTCCACCACCCCAAAAATGGAGATCAACCTGAACTCATTCAGTTCAAAGGAATCACTAAACTCTGCCCTCGCAAGAATAAAACCCAAATCTTCATCTGAAGTCAACATTGGTGCTGCCTTGGAGTATGTGAGGACCAACATGATCACAGCTCAGAGTGGGAGTCGCATTGACGATAAAGTGCCACAGCTTGTGTTGCTCCTAACCAGTAAAAAATCCAAGGATGGTGTCCAACAACAAGCTGATGCCCTACGTCAAATGGGTGTTCTCACTTTGGCTGCAGGATCCAGGGCAGCCGATGAGGCTGAGCTCAAGCAAATAGCCTTTGATGACAGTGTGGTTTTCATGCTGAAGGACTTCAGGATGTTACTGCGCAACCCCAAAGAAATTATCTCCCCTCTCTCTTCATTGTCTGGTGTTGTTGTAACAGAGGGTCCAACTGAAACAGGTAATCTAAAGAGTTCAACAAACATACTCATTTTGAATCTGATTGTATTGTTTATAAGTATTAATTATATAGTATTTAAATGAATAATATAAATATAAGGGAGAACGGGGTACAATCGCTTTTTGATGTTTGAGGTTTAGGGTATAATTTTTATTCACATTGATTTGACTCTTTTTTTTTTGCACAAATATGTCACCTTGTTTTACAATTACATTGTATTAATTTTTCTTTTTTATTTAAAAAAAAAAATGGAAGTGACATTTGACAACATGCCCTGTAGGTGGGGTACATTATAAGATCTGAATTTAAACCCCTATTTAAACCCCTTCTTAGTTTGTGCCTCGCTCTACCCTAGATGTAACCATGTATCCTTATGTATTTTTGCCCATTGATACAGTCTTACAGCACAAATTGAGTTTTTTAAAATGGTAATTAGATGTCTGTTGTGCTTATGTAAAATTTTCTAGACACAACTGTGGATGTTACTACGGTCCACACACAAAGAGTTGTCCGAGACATTGTGTTCTTGGTGGATGGATCTGACTATGTTGGAGGTAACCAGCAATATGTGCTGGACTTCATTACCGATGTGGTAAACAGACTAGATGTTCGACCTGAGCGAGTGCGCATTGGACTAATCCAGTTTGCTGAAAAGCAGCGTACAGAGTTTTTTCTGAACACTTACAACACCAAACAGGATGTGCTCTCTGCCATTGCTGGGCTGAGATTGATGGGAGGACGTGCATTGAACACTGGTGCAGCTCTACAGTATGCCCTAACCAACCTTTTCCAGCCCTCCGCTGGGTCTCGTAGGAGAGAAGGGATCCAGCAGGTACTGGTTTTGATAACAGGAGGACCATCTCAAGATGAGGTCAAGAGGATTGCAGACAAGGTAGCTTTAGCGGGGGTTTTGACATTTGCTGTTGGAGCTGGCCAAGTGGAAGATCGTTTCCTGAAAACTGTGGCTTTCGTTGAAAATTTGGCATACTACAAAAGAGATTTTGCTGAATTGTCTAGTGTTGTTGGTGAAATTATGACACCACTGGTCACTGTTGTTGGGGAGACTGACACTACAGTATTCGGTGAGTTTAAGCACCTTTTCATTAAAAAAATCATAAAATGCATGACCATTTACCAAAAAAAAATTGTTGTTTTCAAACTAGTGGAAATAATACATACAGAAGACACAGTAATGTATTGTTTAAACAGATTTTAATGACAGCACATATTTTCATAAATCTCCACCAAACTTAACATTTTTATTCCTGTCCTGAAGATTTTTACAGAGGGATTTGAACATATATAATTTGCATGATTATGCAACATTTTAACTTACTTACCCAGCTAAATTTTGACATTAAGCTGGTTAAGGCGATAAATATTATTATTTATTATGTTTTACCCTATTTACCTGCAGTGTCTGACCTTAGTCACAATTTCAAGGGTTTCTAGTTTAAATGTTTAAATTTATCTTCAATACACTAGAAACACACTAGAAAGGACTAACAAGTGCAAGATGTTTGTAAATGATTGCTATGTAGTTCTAGTTGGTAACTATTTTAAGTAAGTTTCACTTAAAGCAGTATGTACATTGAACTTGAAAGTAGCTGTAACACAAAAAAAAACACAGTAAGCAATTAAGGGTAACTAATTATATCTAATTGGGGTAAACTATTGGATTTTACAGTGCAAAGAAAGATCTAAGCACAGTGTGTGATGTTGTTAAAATCTGTTTATAAGGTTTAAAGGAGACAAAAATTTATTCTTTAGTTTACGAGAAAAATCTAAGCACAGTGAGTGATGTCGTTGAGATCTCACTTTTGATTTGTCTTTCCTATGGGTAAATTCCATGTTTAAAGTGGGGTGTGACAAAAATGGAACCTCCAAACTCCAGATTTTTATTTCCAGACAGGTTAATGAAAGGTAACAAACATACCGGTGAATAACTACTTTCTACCAATGGGCACCAGTATCACTATAAAGTCACAAAAAATACTTTTTGCAGCACTTTATTTTTATAATTGCCTCCAATTATTTTCTTTTGTATTCAGAAATGCAAGAAATAACTTGTTATTGTTGGACTGTAGATATTAAAGCATTTTGTTGTATTTATTTCACAGAACCTGAAATACCAAGTCCCTCTGGTGGAGAAAGGGATGTTGCATTCTTAATTGATGGCTCTGAGGATGTGAGAAGTGACTTTCCTTATATACGTAACTTCATTTCCAAAGTCATTGAGCCTCTGGATATAGGCTTTAATAAAGTACGAGTTTCTGTGGTTCAGCATAGTGAGAGACCAAGTCCTAACTTCTACCTGAATACTCATCGAACCAAAGATGATGTGCTGAGAGCTGTAAGTGGACTCAGTCTGGCAGGTGGCAGAAGTTTAAATACTGGAGCTGCCTTGACTTTTATGAAAAACACCATCTTGTCAACAGCAAATGGTGGTCGAGCCAGTGAAAATGTTCCCCAATTTTTGATCGTTTTGACTGGGGGGAGATCAAGAGACAGTGTCAGAGAACCTGCAGTTGCCCTTAAGACTGACGGAGTTGTTCCTTTTGGTGTTGGCGTGAAGAATGCAGACCCTAAACAAATTGAGGCCATCTCTCACAATCCATCATTTGCTTTCAATGTTAAGGAATTCAGCCAGCTCAACACTGTTCAGGAAAGGCTCAAGAACTACGTGAACCTTCCAGATCAAGAACTGAAGGTCTTTCTAGAGGAAGGTAAGACAATTTCACCTTTTTGTGTTTCTATGGTCTCCTGTGTGCTTGCAAAAGCTGTAATGTGTTTCAGTGGTGTTCTGTGTTTCAAAATATTTAATTATTGGGTGTACTATGTCTTAGCTGATGCTGAAGATATAGCAAAATATATTGCATTCCTCTTGTATTGTTTGTATGGTAAAATTGGATTTGGTGCAGTGTGCAAAGAGTTGTTGAGAAACTTAATGTGAAGGAGAGAAAATACAGAGTATCTGTGGTTCAATACAGTGGCAATCTGTTGGTTGACTCAATCTTAAAACTTATTGAAACAAAGGTGGAGGTTCTAAATGCAATAAAGGTCATGAAACACAAGCAGCTAACACTGGTGCAGACCTCCAGTTTGTGAGGCACCAGGCTTTCAATTCTTTATCTGGGAATAGATGACTTTATGGAATTGCTGAAATACTAATATTGTTTTATAGCAGACCATCTAGTGATGAAAGGGCCTGCCATGGCCCTGAACAATCTTGATATTGTAACTGAACATTGGTGTGAAAAATGCAGATTCAAATGAGCTGAAACTATCAATTTAGTTGCAATTCATACATTATATTGATTGATTTAATGGCCTTTCTTTAATAGAGCCACAAATATTTTTAATATTTAAGCATATCTTAAAAGAACAAACGAATCAAGAGAATTTTCAGAAATTAAAGTTATGGGTAAAAACATCTGTTATATGCCTTTCATGTATTATAAATTGCAATATACAGGTTCATATTCTCATTCTATGGTGGAACAGAAAACACCTTTTTTCTTGAGTCTTTCTCCTTAAATATTTCTTCTTTAATATCTTATATCTTCCATGTCTTTAGTTGACATCTTTTGCACATTAAGATGTTTGTTTCATGGAAGTGTTTTATATTTCACTTGCAAGACCTTTTCTTATTCAACACCATTCACATCCTGACCCACAAAATACATTTTGAGGGTTCGATGTCACTGATATTCTTTTCTTTACTTGCAATTTGAAACAGTTTTTGCTCTTGTACACTTTTAAAGCTTTTGCTATTCAATTTATACATTGAATGAGTCAGATGTATTCCAATATCCTTTTCTTTTTCTTTCTTGGTAACTTGCCTAACACAGGAATTAACAAACGGGATATAGTTTTTCTCCTTGATGGCTCCGATGACTCCAAAAATGGACTTCTTGCCATTCGTGAGTTTATCCGGAGGATGGCAGAGGATCTTGACATTGACCGAGACATTGTTCGAGTTGCTGTAATACAGTACAGCGAAGATGCTTTGACTCATTTCCTACTTAATACTCACAGTAGTAAGAAAGCTGTAATTTATGCCATTAATGGTCTTTCAGCAAAAGGTGGAAGAAATCGAAATACTGGGGCAGCACTACAGTATGTCAGGAACAATGTTTTTACTGCTGCTTCTGGAAGTAGGCATCAGCTAGGAGTACCTCAGCTGTTGATTGTTATGACTGGTGGAGGGTCCAGTGATGATGTGGCAGGTCCAGCTGAACATCTCAAAAATATTGGAGTTCTGTCCATTGCGATTGGAATAAGGAATGCTGTTGAGGCAGACCTTAAAAGCATAGCATTTTCACCTAGATTTCTTTTTAATCTTTCAGCCTTTGGTGAACTTTTAAGTATACAGCCTGATATCCTCTCTTTTATCAAATCAAAAATGGCAATAGAACCCCCTACTATTGTTGGTAAGGATTACAACACTTGGCATTTTCATAAAATTCAAACTTTTTCTTTTGACATTGGGCAATTGAGAGTTTGGACATGAAACTTCACGAATAGCTGCTTTCTTCACTAAATTTCTTGCTCTAACTATGAGGCCATTGATTGATTGATGGATTCAGCTTTCTTAACATATGTTAAAGAATGGCAATTAATGGCCTTGAACACTAAGTATTTACCTGTTCTGTTCATCTTTTGCTTTGTTCATCAGAGAACTTCCGCGATTTTCCTTTGGTTCTCTTAAGCATGGAAGAGTTGGAGACTCTTCAGGTTAAAGCTCTTGTTTGAGCCAATGATTTCTCAATCATTGCTGATCTTTCAACTCCTTGTTCTTGCCAATTCTATTCTGGTTGCTTGATTGATCTTACTTATTCAACTGAGCTTGAAAATACACTAGTGATATCCTGCCATACAATTTTCTTTGTGTCAGATATTTTCTGCATATTCTTAAAAACACAAACATAGCATAACGCATACAGAGTGTAAATTTGTCTGTAAATCGTTTGTTCATATTTTGAATTTTATTGTAATTGCTATGAAAATCATTACATACAATAATGTGATATATGTATTTAGTGTGTTAATGATGTTTTGTCTAACACTTTCATAAGAATACATTTTACTAAAGCCATTTAATTTTCATCCCAGTTGAACTGGATGCAGCTCAAAGAGACATTGTCTTTGTTATGGATGGGTCTGATGACACCAGGCAGGCATTTAAACAAATGTGTCAGTTTGTTCAAAGAGTGGTGGACAAACTCAATATTGGGCCAAGCAGAGACAGAGTGTCTGTAGTTCAATACAGCAGAGAGCCACAGGTCAATTTTTACCTCAACACACATGCCACAAAGCAAGACATTCTCAATTCAATTGAGAGTCTGAAACACCAGGGAGGACGTCCTCTCAACACGGGAAGAGCCCTTGACTATACCAAAAAGAACATATTCATTGCTTCTTCTGGGAGCAGAATCCTAGAGGGGGTTCCTCAGGTGCTTGTGCTTGTGACTGGAGGAAGGTCTCAGGATGATGTTAGAGCTCCAGCTGCTGCTCTGAAAAAGGATCAAATTGTAACATTCAGTATTGGCAATCAAAATGCAGATGTTATTCAACTCCAGGCAATTTCATATACTCCTGGTCATACCCTTACTATTTCTCAGTTTGATGACCTTCAAACCATTGAACAGAAACTTGTATCATATGTAAAAAGAATTCCTCGTCAGCCCAGGAGGCTTCCGCAAACTACAACAGGTAAGGTTGATATTTTTATTTTTATTTATTTTTGGAATGTGGTTGATTTAAAGGTTTTATGGGCTATGGACATAACTATATATTCTTGTGCTCATTACAACAGATGCTGGAATAAGAGATGTTGTGTTTTTAATGGATGGTACTGATGAAACAAAGGAAAGTTTCTCAGGAATGCAAAACTTTGTTCAGACCCTGGTTCAGAAACTGAATGTGTCACCAAATAAAGATCATATTTCGGTGGTCCAGTACAGTGATGATGCAGCCTTTGATTTTCTTCTGAATACATATTCATCCTCTGATGACATTATAAATAATGTAAAACGTTTAATTCATAAAGGAGGAAGGCTCCGCCACACTGGGGCAGCCCTACAATATGTTAAAGACAACCTGTTTACTGCTGCTGCAGGGAGTAGACTTTTGGAGGGTGTGCCCCAGGTTCTAATTCTGTTGAACTCTGGAAGGTCCAGCGATGACATACATGGTCCAGTTAAAGCTTTGAAAGACATTGGTGTAATTTCGTTTAGTATTGGTACCACAAATGCTGATACGCTTGAGTTACAAACAATATCCCATCAGCCAAACTACTTTTTCATTTCTGATTTTGAGACCATTCATGATGTTCAAGAGAATATTTTAACATTATTAAACAGGGTATCTTATCAACGGCTACCAACAATGACACCTCAGGTCTCTGGTAAGAGAAAAATCCATTAATTTCATAACGCATGTGTGCACACAAGCCACTGTATTATAACGCTTGCATAAAAAATGATTTCGATTTGTCCAAACACATGATCTAGTGTTGCAGAATGTACTGTTGAAGCACTTTGTTATAGTTAATCTATTCATTTTATTTCTGTATTGCAGAATTTGTCAAAAGGGATGTTGCATTTCTTATTGATGGATCTGATGATTCTAAAATTGGTTTTGAGGGAATTCGCAATTTTATCCAGAGGGTAGTTGAGAGTTTAAATGTGGAGGAAGAACTTGATAGGGTGGCAGTTGTTCAGTACAGTCGGGATGCCACAGCTAATTTTTATCTAAGTTCATACTCAACCAAAAAAGAGGTACTTAATTCCATACAATCTATGAGACACAAAAGTGGAAGGCCATTGAATACTGGAGCTGCTCTACTGTTTATTAAAGAAAATATTTTTGCACAATCCTCTGGAAGCAGACGTCATGAGGGAGTACCTCAGATTCTGTACTTATTTAGTGGTGGTAGATCTGGTGATGATGTCAGAACCATTTCACAAAGTTTACGAGAAAACAACATAAAAGTAATTACAATCGGCACAAGTAATTCTGATACACTCGAGTTACAGACAGTGTCTACAACACCAGCGTATGCTTTCTCTGTTCCTGGTTTCACCTTCATCAACAGCATTATCCAAAAAGTTGCCTCTGTTTTGACAAGGGGTGATGAAATTCCTGAGCAATTACCGACTCCTGGTGGTAAGAACTTTGATAAATTATGTCTTTGTTGAACATACTCTTATGTTAAAAGAAGAAGAGACTTGCAAATGTAACTTGCACTATATCTATTGTGTTTCTATAGAATTGTTTTTTTAAATACTGTTGTCTATCCTTTATGGAAATATTATTTTTTTCTGTTTTATTTATTGTAGGCCAGACTTTGGATGCAGGAAGAAATATTGTGTTTCTTATTGATGGTTCAGATGATTCTAGTGATAGATTCACAGCTATACGAGAATTTGTGGCCAGTTTGGTAGAGACATTTGATGTTGGTAAAGAAAAAGATCAAATTGCTGTTGTGCAGTTCAGTAATACTGCAGCAATAAGCTTTAATCTCAGTACATACTCATCCACTTCTGAGGTGGCAGATGCCATACGTAACCTCAAACCAAAAGGGGGAAGGCCGCAATATATTGGCCAGGCTTTGCAGTTCGTTAGAGACAGTATTTTTACTCCTGGTGTAGTCAGTGAACAAATGAGCCATGTTAGCCAAAATCTTGTGCTGGTGGCTGGTGGCAGATCAAGAGATTCTCCTCATGGACCAGCTAACGCACTAAAGAGTATGGGAGTAGCCATTTTTACCATTGGGTCAAGGCAGACAGATCCTATTGAAATGGAAGCCATTTCTTCGAAGAAAGATTATACCATTGCTGTTTCTGATTTTCATGATTTAAAAAATGTACGCAAAAGACTCATGACAAAACTTTTGGGTGAAAGACAAAAAGGAGACAGAGAAGTTAATGGTGAGAATAAGAAAAACTCATTGTAAAGCTTTAAGATTACATGTTGAGACTTTCAGTATACAGTGATCATTTCGATTGATTTTATTTATTTGTATTTAGTTTAGGGTTGTTTATGTTATTGTTAATGGAAAGCTAAATAAATAAAAGTGTATGATTTATGATATTACAGGATATTTAATTGTTAGAAATAACATTTTGTATTAATTTATTTATTTTTAACATATTTATGTACTTGTCACTGTAAATAGTTGCTAATGAAACTAAGCATGTTCATTCTAATTAGAAAAATACTTTAATGGTATGTCTCTAATCCTGTAATTATTGCTATTCTAGGCACAGAATTTAAAAGGGATATTGCTTTTCTTGTGGATGGTTCAGACAGTACAAGAAGGGGATTTCCAGAAATACGTGATTTTCTGTACAATATTATTTCAAATCTCAATGTGGGTATTAATAATGATAGAATCTCAATAATTCAATACAGCAATGTGGCTGTAGCACATTTTTATTTTAATTCATTCTTAAGAAAGGAAGATGTATTGAATGCAGTAAAAATGCTGAGCCATAAAGGTGGAAAGCCCTTAAACACAGGCTCTGCCCTTCTATATGTAAAGGAAAATATCTTTATAAGTGCCTCAGGAAGCAGGCACAAAGAAGGCATGCCTCAAATTTTAATTCTGCTGACAAGTGCAAAATCAAGAGACAACATTTCTGAAGCATCTTTTGCTTTAAAAAAAAGTGGTGTATTAATATATGGAATAGGAGGAAAGTACTCAGACTCTTATGAATTACATACAGTTTCCTCTGAAAATAAAGTGCTTTCATTGGCTGACTTCAGTGAATTACCAAATATCCAGACACAGCTATTAGAAGCAATGAAAGTCATTCCAAGTTACAACAAAAAAGAACTGATAGGTAAGTAAAATAAGAAATGTATTAAAATGATTAGGTTAAAAGTGTTACTATTATGTAGGGCTGCCCCTATCAGTCAACAAACTCAATGAAAATAGATAAGAATTGATCCAGAGTTATTAGTTGCAGAAACAAAATCCACAGAGAGTGTCGAAGTCACACAGTCAGATGAGTCAAGACATTTGTCTACATTTATGCGAACATTTGTTTCATACATCAACCTAAAATCTAGCTAATCGTCTGAAACATGTAAGTAGTGGCATCATTACAAGGCCATTTCCTTTAACTTTAGCGGAGTGTGGAAGCTAAATAGCTGCATGATCACTGCATGGAAGTTAACTTAGAGGTAAGGGTGCGATCATTTGCATTTACTTAATATTGATATTTAACTTAATTCTCTATCTTTTTTGTTATACCAATAAAAGCAAAACTTCTTTAAAATCTTTCAGGATAACTTTTTTTGTGTGTACTCAAAGAAACAACAAATCATTGTGCTTTTGTAAAATAACAAAAAGCAAACAGGATCTCTTTGAATTTGAGCAGGTCAAAAAATATATTGATAGAAAACGACACTTTTAAAAGAATCAAATGTGGAGATCACGAGTCAATGTCATCAACTTTGTCACTGAAGCCAAAAATAAAGATAACACTACCTAAAAAATTACTACTCAATTAATTTATCTGTTAGTCAATCAGAATAAACTTTAGTCAAAGGCAGCCCTACATAGAAGTTCCAATTAGGTAAACACAACATATTTACATTTTTTGTTTTATTTCAAAGTGGGAAATATCTATTGATAATAGTATGTATTGTTCTTTTTCATTTCACTCTTCAATATTTGTTTCATAGCTGAGAGTAAAAGACAGAATAAAGATGTTGTCTTCCTAATGGATGGATCGGATGGAAATAGGAATGGGTTCACAGCAATAAAAGAGTTTGTGGAAAGAATGGTGGAAAGATTGGACATAGCTGAGGACAGTGATCGCGTTTCTGTGGTGCAATACAGTAGAGACGCTGAGGTCCATTTCTATCTGAACAGCTACACGAAAAAGAATGAAGTTCTTGACCGTGTCAGAGGCCTGAGACACAGAGGAGGCAGACCCCTCAACACGGGGGCAGCTCTGCAGTAC
>JAUCNO010001564.1:40336-64940 GCA_032353835.1 Enteromius viviparus | reverse complement strand
CATAGGGTCAAGGAGCTCAGACAGCAGGGAACTCCAGAGGATCTCCCATGAGCCTAGCTATGCACTCTCAGTAAGTGGCTTTGCTGACCTTCCCAGTGTCCAACAGCAGCTTTTCAGCAACATTGACACAGAACTTGTAGAGCGCACACCCACTACTACTACAGTAATAGGTAAGACAGTTAAAAAACAGTTTTGCTTTTTTTTTTCCTTTTGGGTATTATGGTGTCTGCTAAGCGAAGTATCTCCGGTCTTGTTTTTTTTTGTTTGTTGTTTTTTTTTTGGTTTGCATATATTTTGCTTTACTTTGCTGAAAAACATGTTATCTTGAAGTTTGTTGCTTTTAAAGGAACGTTGTACCCATCTCTTGTGTTCCAAAATAAATAAGCAAAAAAATCTAATGAAAGGTCCAAGATTGTATCTACTGACCATACTGACCATATCATAGAGACTGTGGTATAGTACTTTTACTTCACTCATAAATCAGAATGTTACATCCTCTTTGCAGTCCCTTGACAACCACCCTGCTAATGTATGATCTTAGTGAATATATAAAATATATACATTTATAACACCAAACATCCTCATACCAGTTAGAATTGTATAGCATATTTTATATGTATTTCTAATGTATGCAATTTCTTCCTTTAATATGCACAGAGGTTTGTAGTTTGTTTAATTATTTATTATTATAAATTTATTTTTCAGTGCTTTTTGAGAGATCAGATTATATATTAAATGTGTGCTTACCAGCGTTGCTAAGTTTTTGATTGATTGGTTGACTGATTTTTCATGTTTCATTTCTAGAATTTATATTAGTTTTCTCTAATCTATTTAGGACTCAAATGGAGTCCCACAGGAATGTGGGATGTAAACTTGTTTGTGTTTTTTCCTATCTGTTTGTTTTTTCCATTGATGTATGGTTTTATATGACAATATTTGGCTGATATACAACTATTTAAAAATCCATAATCTGAGGATTGCAAACTATCTTTATGGAACACGGTCCTTATTTAAGATTCTAATGATTATGGCATAATAACCCATTATTAACCCAAGAAATAACCCATTCAATGTATAGTAATTGGCTATTGCTACAAATATACTCATGCTGCTTTTGACTGGTTTTGTGGTCCAGGGCCACATAAATAAAATATATTTTATCATGGTTAATTTCCAAGATTACAATGTATCATTGCTGTATCATTGCGGTGTTTAAAATTCAGTTGAAAATGACACCTTGCACATCTGGCAATTTCAGGTGTAAGCAAAGTACAGAATGGTGATAAAAAACTTGCTGATATAATGTCCTTCTATTAGGTAGTGGAATCAAGTGAAAAGTAATTATGTTCACTGATCAGAAACAAAGGGCTGGACACTTCATGTAATTATATTCATGTTGTTGTTGATGATGTGGCCTTCATCTGAATCTCCTCATCTAGACCTCATATTTGATTTTAAATCAGATGTTTTTTATTTTTGTTTTAGTGGAGTCCCAAGGACCTAAGAAGGACATCGTCTTTGTAATTGATGGCTCGGAAGGTGTTGGCAGAGAGTTCCCAATAATCCAAGAGTTTGTACGCAGAGTTGTGGAGAACCTCAATGTTGGCGAAAACAAGATCCGAGTGGGTGTTGTACAGTATGGAGATTCCCCATATGCAGACATATACCTCAACTCACACAGAACCAAAGAAGGTGTCCTAAATGGCATTAAGGAACTCCGACAACGAGGGGGCAGACAACGTAACCTTGGTCGGGCTATTGACTTTGTTAGTCGTGAAGTTTTGGCTTCTGGAGGTGGTGGAAGGAAACAGGAGGGAGTTCCACAATTTGTTGTTGTGATTTCAGGAGGAAAAGCAACAGACAATATAAGACCATCTGCAACTGCACTGAAACAATCAGGAGTTATCCCCTTTAGCATAGGAACAAGAGACATGGACACTCGGGAATTGCAAGTGACATCCTATGTCCCCAGATTTGCTTACAAAGTTGATGACTTGCCTGGACTATATACAATTCAAGACACACTCATCACTACCCTGACTGAGCTCTCTAGTGAGGAGTTAGCCAAACTGCGCCCTGTATTCCCTACAGGTAACTGCAATAATTTTATAATTGTATCTTTTGTTGGTGTGGAATTACTGCTGAAAAGGCCAGCATAGACCAAAATGAATGTCCATTCCCAACTTATTTTTTGATAACAGGTCCAGTTGGTTAAATAAATTTATTCTCTGTTCATTATATACATTTTATTATATTCCTTAAGTATGTGTTACAGACACTTATTGCACCACAGTCATAATTTTGTAATATATGACCATTTTCCACACCTATGGCTAGCTATGAATAAAATGCTCCGTTTTGCTGCTCCCTTTTAAGACTTCAACTTTCACTGTTATGATTGACTAACATTTGTGCATAATGTAGCAATGCGGTAACCAGAGCATTCTGAAATACTAGGGAAAACAACCCAAATAAAGACAGTTTTACTTTTCACATTTAATTTTTTTTTTTATTTCAGTACAAAACAAATTTTATTGCAGCTAATAGAATTGGCCAATATTTATTTAAAGCCCACAGCTAACACATACAATTCTCATAAGTTGAAAAGAAAAACAAAAACTCAGTAAAATATAGTTAAAGCATGACCCACACCCTCACCACTGCATAAAGAAAAAACAATAAAACCATATACTAAATCACGATAACCAAAACAAACATCCATCCATCATGCCCACTTGAACGATAGACATGGACATGATTAGGCTCCAAAAGCAGCAGCGTGGCTGAAACATGTGGTATTAGTCACTGTTACCTCTCAACCTATTCTTACACAAATGCATACACAATGATTAATAAAAACAACAGCAACAATTAATGGCATTACCATGACGCACTCCAAGGAGTATAACCAACCAATAACCTGGAGAGCATTCATTGGCCACATATTAAATGACTTTAACATTTTAAACACGTCATCCACACCCACAAATGTGTCCCTAGAAATTGCATAACGCCTGCTAATCATGACAAGATGCAGTACAATAATTGGGCAAAGCAATCTAACTCATATTTACCTTTAAATGTACAAAATTGAGAGGATATTAATAGAAGTGCTTATGCCATCTCATCAATTATAAAGTAACTCTGAGCAGCAAAACATATTACATAAAACATACAACATATTCAGTTGAAAAAATCTAAATCTAAAACTGAATATACCTGACATTTCATGGAAGTAATTGAACCGCTGTTTGTAAAACCTGTGAGGTACATTTGTGTACTAATTAATGTCTATTTATTATTGTTATATTTATTTTTTAATGTGCTTTTTCATCTCTTTATTTCGAAACATAGAGACTGTAATTCCAGTCCCAGTACCTGGTGGAGATAAAAGGGATGTTGTTTTCCTTATTGATGGCACAACAAAGATGCGGAGTGAGTTCCCTGCCATAAGAGACATGGTTCAGCGAGTGGTGGAGAAGTTAGATGTGGGTCTGGACAATGTGAGAGTCTCAGTTGTGCAGTACAGTGATGATCCCAAACTAGAGTTTCTTCTCAATGAGCACTCCACCAAGGAGGAAGTTCGCCAGGCTATACAAAGAATGAGAAGCAAAGGTGGCAATCAGCTTAACACTGGCCGAGCTCTGGAATATGTTTCAAAGAACATCTATCAAAGATCAGCAGGAAGCCGTGTAGAAGAGACTGTGCCCCAGTTTCTTATCTTGGTAACTGGAGGAAAGTCAAATGATGATGTGTCTGGCCCTGCTAACCAACTGAAGTCAAGCCGTGTTGCTCCGTTAGCAGTTGGAGCTCATAATGCTGATGAAGAGGAACTAAAACTAATTTCCTTTAGTCCAGAACTAGCATACACCATTAGAGACTTCCAGCAACTTCCAAGAGTGGAGCAACAGCTTTTTACTAAAGTCAGTACCATGACCAGAAAAGAAATTTCAGTTCCCCCTACGCCTATAGGTATACCAATTTTTCTGATTGTGTTAAAACCATTATTTCATTTTATTTAACATTAGCATAGCATTTGATGCAAAATTTTGTCATGTTATGATTACTTTTATATACACATGTAAATGTATTAGTAAATGTATTGTGATTGTATTTTTGTTTTCTGTCAGTCCCACTCAGTCTTGGAAGAAAAGACATCATCTTCCTCATTGATGGCTCTGATAGTGTTGGACAAAGTGGTGTTGCTCACATTCGTGACTTTATCTTGAAAGTGGTTGATCAGCTTGATGTACGACCTGACCAAGTTCGTGTGGCTCTTGTGCAGTATGGTGAAAGGCCTAAAACTGAATTCTCTTTGAACTCTCATGACAACAAGCTATCTGTAATCTCTGCAATTAAGAGATTGCGTCATATGGGTGGACGAGGTGCTGATCTAGCTGAGGCTATAAAGTATGTAGTTCGAAATGAGCTCCAAGCATCTGCTGGGGTGCGTCTAAGAGAGGCTTCGCAGCATTTAGTTGTGCTAACTGGTGGAAGATCAACCTCTGATGTATCTACTTATGGCTCAATTCTTAAAGGCTCTCGTATCAACTGTATTGGAATTGGTGCAGAAAATGCAGACTCAAGACAGCTGGCACAAATTGCTACCACTGCTGATGACGTCCTGCAGGTGTCTGCTTTCCCAAATCTTCCGAACATACAGAGCAAGTTTATAGCTAGACTTAGTGGAACGATTCCCACTGAGACTCCCACTGTGGAGCCAGGTAGGTGGAGCTTTAACGTCATTGTTATGTTAGACATACTTTACATGATGGGTGTATAATAATAGGCCATAAATGTTTGTTTGTTCATTTATTTAGCCTGTTTTATTTTCTTTTATTTCCCCTAGGTCCTGTCATGCCACAATCCAAGGCTGCTGATATTGTGTTTTTGGTTGATGGTTCAATCAATCTTGGCAAGGGCAATTTTAAAGAGGTCATGGATTTTATTCTTAATTTAATTGACCTGTTCTTCACTGAGAGAGACAATCTTCAGATTGGTCTAGCACATTATGCTACAGATGTGACCGATGTATTCTACCTCAATACTTACAAAAATAAGGATGATATTATTAATGCTATAACTCGAGCCGAGTACAAAGGAGGTCGGGAAATTAAAACAGGCAATGCCATTCGCTATGTTCAGAAAACACACTTCGTCAAAGAAAGAGGCAGTAGGAAGGATGAGGGAATTCCACAAATCCTTATGGTAGTCACTGGTGGACGTTCAAGGGATGACAGCAAATCAGCGGCACTAGCTCTCAAAGGCAGTGGTGTGCGGATCTACGCTGTTGGGGTGGGTGACATTGAGGACGAGCTCAATAATTTGGGCAGTGAAGCTACTACAGTGGCCCGAGCCAGCACCTTTCAAGAGCTGTCTGAACTGAATGAGCAGATTTTGGAAACACTGGATGATGAGGTGAAAGGAATTGGACTGTGCACTGGAGTAAAGCCACCTACAAAAGGTTTGGTTTTTAAGTTTTTTTTTTTTTTTTTTTTTTTTTGTAAAAGTACATTTGAAGTGTTCTAAATAGGTTCTCTCTCAATTTGTATTAATTCTTAATTCTGTTTCTGGCAGAATGCAAGTTGGAAGTTCTTGTGGGGTTTGATGTGGCTGCACAGAACATTTTTGCTGCTCAGAAGACATTAGAGACGAAAGTGGCTACTATTGTCCAACGCATTACCCAGATGCAGCCCATTAGCTGCACTTCTGACCAGACTCCCTCAGTACGAGTGGGCTTACTAGCAATGGACTCTGCCTCTGAACCTGTTCAGCTGGACTTCACCAACAGATACTCAGAGCTTATTGAGCCGTTCAAGGCCCTGCGAAACCGTGGACCATTCGTTTTGAATGGTGCCACAATCAAAGCTTATGCCGATAGATTCAAGAGTCAGCCTTCAGATAGTGTTAAGGTACATCCTTTTCATTCAGGGCAAATTTTAACTTCAAAAAATAACCATGAATATCTTTGTATATTTAAATAATAAAAAAAAAGTATTTGTATAAAAAATGAAATTGCTGTTTTACACCCATAAAGGTTGTGATTCACTTAACTGATGGATTAGATGCCCAGTATAACATCCTGAAAGAGCGAGTTGAACTGATGCGTTCAGCTGGTAAGAGTAATTGTGATTAAAGATATGAAAATGTCTAATCAATTTTATTACTTCACACTCAAATATCAGTATGATCAATTTCTTAATTTCACTAATCAGCAATACTTATGTTTTTGTTGTTGTTGATGATGATGATTTAGACATTTAAACATGTTTATCACAAACATTTTAAAAAAATTTTCCAAAGGAGTCAATGGTTTCATTCTGGTTGCCCTGGAGAGAGTGCCACGATTTGAGGATGCAGTTCTCTTGGAATTTGGTCGTGGCTTTAGGTACACACGACCCCTGCGTGTCAACCTCATGGATTTGGATTATGAACTTCTGGAAGAACTGGTAAGTCAAATATTGCTCAGTCAAATAAGCTCACCAAGGGATGGCCTACTACAGTGACAAAGACAGATAAACATGTTTGTCTAATATTATTTTGGTTGTTTCTTTTCAAGGATAACATTGCTGAGCGGGAATGCTGTTCTGTTCCATGCAAGTGTAACGGCCAGAGAGGGGACAGAGGAGCTGTTGGTGTTCCTGGAGCAAAGGTCACATTGATTCTTCAAGAAACAACATATTTTACATCAAAGATGAATGTTTTAAAGTTACATTCATGAGTGTTTACTCATGTCAATGTTTGATTGCCTATAGGGTCAATCTGGTGGTCAAGGCTTGAGAGGACATCCTGGTGATGAAGGTGGTCCGGTAAGCATTTATTAATTATTTCCTATGTATAAAAGATTTGAAAGGCATATTTTTTCACTCGCTTTTTCTGTGATTAAACATCTACATTCTCAATTGTTATATTGATTTTCCTGCATTCACTAATAAATGGACAAATACAGTACATACCTTTGCTTATACATATACATACATTCACAAATATTACAGAATGCATGGTACATAATCAGATGCATTAGTTTATGTATTTGAACCACAACACTAGAGTTTTTTTGTTCTATTTATTTTATTTTAAAATTCTCTCCCTACCCCATATCATCAACAAAAGAATTCATCATAAACAACCTGAAACTCTGTTGTCATTAAATCCAGTGTGCAGCTTTTAGTTAGATGGCAACATTATGACAAAATGCAACATTTGTGTATGTGGCATGTTGTTTTTCATGATTGCGATAATCCATATTTTCTCAGGGAGAGAGAGGTCCACCTGGTGTAAATGGAACTCAAGGATTTCAAGGATGTCCGGGTCAAAGAGGTGTCAAGGTAAGTTTAACTAAATTTCACTTAAGGCGTCACTTTATGGTTAAAAAATATTACGTGATTAATCCAATGTATTTGTTTTACTTTTATTTAGGGATCTCGAGGATACAATGGTGAAAAGGTCAGAACTCCTTATATATATATAACACTTTTGCAATCATGTAATAGTAAATAATAATACATTACCATGATTAATATTATCACAAGAATATGTTTAACTGATAGCATTTGTTTTGTTTTAGGGTGAAATTGGAGAGATTGGTTTAGATGGAATCAATGGAGAGGAGGTCATCTATTTTTAATTTTTGTTATGATCAGTTGTGCAATAGTTTATACAAATCTTTGTGTATGCCAATTAAAATCTGCTTTTATCTTTCAGGGAAGAATTGGCGTCGCTGGCCCTCCAGGAGATAGAGGAAACCCTGGTCAAAGGGTAAGTCATATAGAATATAGTTGTGCAGGATCATTGGAATATATTGGAAATATGTATTTTAAATAAATAAATATGATTTACCTGATCTTATTGGTGTGTTTCTAGGGACCTAAAGGGGCCAAAGGCCAGGCAGGGGATGTTGGTCAGACTGGAATCCGTGGTGATCCTGTATGTATTAAGTACACGTCAACATGTTCTCACTCCCAACTCTTGATCACACCCCAATATATATGCAATAAAGGCAATATTATTACATTTATTACCTAATATATAATTTATGTAATATTAGCCTATATTTAATTATGACAATAAAATTCCCCTTTTGCAACAGCATATTGACGCCAAGGGTTTCTTTTTTAAACAAAAGAGGACCCTGCCCGTTGAAAATGACGCTAAAGGGGTACACTTTGCATCAAAAAGTGATACCAAAACGGAGATGGGAATGATAACGTTTCCATAGTCGTATATGTTTGCTTTCTTATTTACTCAAGGATTTGACTTACTTTAGAATGAGTATATCTTTCTTTAATAAGCAAGGTTGATGATGTTGTTGTTTTAGGGCATCCCAGGAAGAGACAACAACCAGAGGGGAACAAAAGGTGATCCAGGCGATGCTGGCCCACCGGTATGGTCAATTAGTATTTTTTTAAACATAGCTAATCTTGTATGTCATTCTGGTAGATTCTTTCATTTATCTGATTGTGCCTGGCCAGGACTGTAGGACATGTTCAGGCATCGACATTGTAAAGTACAGAGCTTCATCTTAGCTTCATTTATAGTTCTGCACTATAATCTTTTTTGCATTCATTATTTATTATTTGATTAAACCATTTTTTCTCATTACATGTAATTTTGGTCTCTGGTCATGGTCAAATTTTAAGACTTGACCAAGCTTAACATATACTGCAGTAGTTGTTGCAGCATATAGTGTGTCCTACTAAATGTGTGTTTGTGTCTATGTGAATAAAATCCGCAACTGCAAAGTTCATTTAAATGTTTTCTTTAGGGTGAGCCAGGGGTGGACGGAAATAAGGGAGGACCTGGTGAACCAGGCAGACGGGTATGGTTCCTCGGCCAAAAAGAATGTCTTTTCTAACTTACCCTAAATATGTACTATATAGGCTAAGATTATTTCAGTCAGTTTATAAATAATCTCTTAAAACCCCAAAATTAACTAAAATCAAATGTTTAGAATCTAAAGAGCTGGCTGTTATGAGATAAGAAATTTTATAAACAGGTATTCAGATTAAGTACTTTAATTTAAATTGCAATACATCATTTGAAATGTTAAGTGTAAGATCCTTGAAATGTTAAATGATAGATGTTGTGTTCATAATCTTATTCACTGCCTTCTCTTTTAAAAAAGGGCTCTGATGGCAGAAGAGGTCCTCCTGGTCAAGCAGTGAGTAAACCTATAAACTACTTCATGTCATTGAGGGACATGAACATTATCTCAAGAGAATCATTTGAATTTGTTGAGTTTATTTATGTCCTATTGCATTTAGGGTGCTGCTGGAAGACCAGGAAGTGATGGTTTATCGGGAGAGACAGGAATTGGAGGATCTCGGGTAAATTAATCAACTATATTAAAAAAAAATTATAACAAAAGAAAGTAGTTGATTTATTGTGCTTTACTTTCTGGTTACATTTATTTATTCTACATGTACAAATATGCACACCTGCCCTGAAATAAAATGTTCAATGTTATTATCAAAGAGAAAATATTTGTCATAAATAATAAGAATATTACATATCTTGTACTTGATTCAGGGTCCCGCTGGACCAATTGGAACACCTGGTACAAGAGGAGAGGATGGAAACCCTGGACCAAGGGTAAGAAAAGTTTAAGAATGTCCTTTTTCTTGTTTTCCATGCTTCAAAAAGCATGATTGTAGCAATAAAAATGATCATTTGTGTGCATACAAAATGTTTAATACTGTATGCACACACAAAAAAATAGGGGTTATTACTTAGTAAAAGAAAACACACACAAACACACATATATATACTGCTTTCAATGCAGAAAGCTTTCATCTTATTTGATATATTTTTAGGGGCCAGGAGGACTGCCAGGATCTGCTGGAGAAAAGGGTAGAAGAGGTGCCATTGGTCGGAAGGTACTGGTTATTTTTAACAACATTTACCAATTAATTGCAAGGCATTTGCACTCTCATGTTTCAGTTACCATTGGCAAGCTTAAGAAATGTTTTAAAGAAAACATCTCAGTGTCAACTGAAAGCAAAGTTTGTATTTGTACAGTTTGGGAAGAGGAAATTACTTACTTTTTTTCAGTGCATTAGTTTGAGAATTAGGGTACTCTTTCAGCAGCCTAAATGTATGATCATTGCACCTTATTATTTATACAATTTTGATTAACTTTTTCACCCTAAAGGGTGAACCTGGGGAGCCAGGACCTAAAGGTGTTGTTGGACCCCTGGGACCCCGTGGGGAGCCTGTAAGTGAGAAGTCACAGTCTGCACCAGTCATATCAAATTAATTTGATATTTGATTAATAAAAAGTCATACATTGTAACAAAAAATGTTACTAACCATCAGCATTCTTATATAAAATATTCACAATATATAATTATAAACATTACTTCTATAATAAAACATATGGCACATTGATTATTTATCAGATCAATTTACTGTATGTCATCAGTTTAGCCTAGATCAAACTAAGGAGTTTCCTATGTATACAGGGTGAAGATGGACGAGATGGGTTTGGTATACCTGGTCCCAAAGGGCGAAAGGTGAGTGTGTGTGTGTAGAAATGGTTTAAGCAATGTTTTTTGTGCTTTTTCAGTAAACCATATAGATTTGTTGCACATGCAACTGTGAACATCCCAAAGTACATGCAGTAGGCAATTAAAATCTCAGCTACAATAACAAAACATTATAGAGACCTGCCCAGGATCTCTGCTTACACGACTGAGCATGTAGTAGTCCTGCTGAAGAGAGGCATGAGAGTGATAAACAGCATTTTCCTTCATGTAAGATAACTAAGACAGTGCTACTGGGAGGCTGGTGTTTCCAATTCTGATCATTAAATGTCTGCGAAACATGTTCAGTTTAAATCTCAGTATTGTTTTATGTTCATACAAATGTTTACACAAAAAACAAAAATTGCTATATGCGTATATTTTCAGAAAAACATTCAGTGAACACTCTTTAATCTTTTTTTAGGGTGATGAAGGTTTCCCTGGTTTCCCTGGTCCAAAGGTGAGATTACTGAAGTTGTCATCTCTTTTGAATTTTTACAGTTTATATAGTAGTACTTATAATAATTCACTCCCTTTAAATTCTGCTGTGCAAAACAACTAATGTAACTAAGAGTTAAATCTGAATTGATTCAAAGGGTGGAGCAGGTGATCCTGGTTCAAAGGGAGGACCTGGACCTAGAGGAAACAATGGCCAGAGAGTGAGTAATGTTGATGAAACTATTTTTAAGTGGGTCATTACTTCCATACGGCTGGTAATCAATTATAATATGTTTGTGTAGGGTACCTCAGGGGAACCTGGTGGACCTGGACAAAAGGGAGATACTGGATACCCAGGGCCTTATGTAAGCACTATACTTTAATATAATACTGCTTTAAAATAAGCTAATTTAGTTTGTTGCAAATCTTTAAATAAAGGAGTGAATGATCAAAGTGAGTCAATTTAAGGAATGACTAGGGATGCTTGGTGCAAAAAAATGCTTGGTAGAATAAATCCAGATTTTTCTACCCAGCTGTGTTCAGCTGTTAACAAAATGTTTTTTTTCTGTTGTCAAAAACAGGGTCTAAAAGGACCCAGAGGAACTGGTGCAGTAGTATGTACTTTTTCCTTTCTTAGAAGTTTTTTTATTGTTCCATGCTTGGAACATTAATGCCAAATATGTTTGTTTTCATAGCAATGTGATCTGGTCAAGAAAATTAGGGATAACTGCCGTAAGTATAGTGATTCTACAGTGTCTAATAATGCTTTTTTTTTTGTTGTTTAAGTTATACCTTCATATACCTTCTTATAGTTAAACTTTTTCATTTTGTAATCTTTCTCTGTTTGTTTCTCATTTTTAGCCTGCTGCTATGGTAAGTGAATAGTAAACAATGTCTTCTGCATTTTCACTGTACTGTTAGGGTCACAGTTTAAACCACCCATTGCATAATACTGTACTTCAGCTTTTGAGTTTCTAATTCTCCAGGTGCTCAGGAATGTCCTCTATACCCCACTGAGTTAGCCTTTGCGCTGGATGCATCAGATGGTGTATCACGCTCTGCTTTCAACAACATGCGTGACACTGTTCTCCGCCTGGTCAGTGACATTACTATCGCTGAGAGCAACTGTCCCCGAGGTGCCCGTGTTGCTCTAGCGCTCTACAACAATGAGGTGACTACTGAGATCCGCTTTGCAGATACCCAGAAAAAGCGATCACTTGTTGAGCGAGTTCAAGGGCTCCAGACTCAGCAGACCCGAAAGCAGCGCAGCTTGGAGACAGCCATTAACTTTATTGCACAGAACACGTTCAAAAGAGTTCGCAGTGGGTTCCTTGTGCGCAAGGTTGCTGTTTTCTTTGTCAACGGCCCTGTTACAGTCAGTCAAGAATTCAGCGCCGCTGCTTTGCGCCTCTACGATGCAGGAATTTCCTCTGTATTCCTTCTTAACCGTGAAGATCGTCAACTCACAAGAGCCTTGCAGGTAGGAGCAGTAGAAGGGAAAGTATTGTAATCTGTGTGTGTACAATATTAATACACAACAAGATAAAACAGGAACAACATGGCTACTTATAGCAAACAGTTATTTATGCCAGTCACATGACATGAACAAACCAATGAGAAACAAGACACATAAGTAGGACAACCAATAAGGACATGACTCTAGTACGACAGGCAGAGATACATGAGGGCAAGGGAAGGAATCTTGACTGAACTTTAAAATAAAAGACATGTAAACATGAACATGAAACAAAACCCAAACCTAAATGTGACAATATGACAAGTTTAATTAGAGTTTTAAGGAATTAAGTAAAAACCTGACACAGCCAATTGTGTTTAAAATAAAAGAAAGTATATAATTAAGTATGTTACATTTACTCTATTTCAGCTTAACAACACTGCCTTAGCCCAGATTATCGTCCTACCCTCACCTGGAAGTGCTGAATACAACAATGTCATCAAGAAGGTCATGGCCTGCCATATCTGCCTGGGTAAAACTGTTACCATGCACAACAAAGTTCAACATACAAGAAAAGCCACCAAACATTTTTAAAACAGCAAAACAGTACCAGCAGAGTTGTTTGAATGTCTTTTCTTCTTTCACTTTCTTTTTTCAGATTTCTGTGCCCCGGATCAGATGTGTGATTACGTCCCACCACGTGGAGTCCGGGACCGGAGGGATCCCACCACTGACTTGGACATCGACATGGCTTTTGTTCTTGATAGTTCAGAGAGCACCTGGCCCTCAGTCTTCACAGAGATAAAGCAATATGTGGCTCTAATGATAGAACAGCTAGAGATGTCCCCTGAGCCAGCCAGTACCACCCATCATGCTCGAGTAGCACTTGTTCAGCATGCACCTTATGAATACTTGCACAATGGCAGTGGCATTCCTATCAGCGTGACCTTTGGTTTGACAGATCACAAATCACCAAACAGTGTCCGAAGCTTTCTACAGGATAAGGTGCAACAGCTTGAAGGAGGACGGGCTCTTGCAGATGCTCTTGAAGGCACTGTTGAACATGTGTTTGAAAAGGCACCACATCCTCGCCATTTGAAGGTACTTGTTCTGTTGGTGACTGGGCCAGTTGAACTGCATGAGGAGAGGATAATAAGGGCAGCCACTGAAGTTAAATGCAAAGGATTCTTCATAGTGGTGATGGCAGTTGGAAAGCTGTTCAGTGCAGGTGATGTCCGTGTCTTGGCCCAAGTGGCAAGCGAGCCTTCAGATGTATTCTTAAAGAGGGTGGATAGACCTTCAGGCTTCTATGATGACCATATTCAGACATTTGCCAGACTGTTGCCCAAGTATCTTGGCCGTAAGTCAGAGATTTTTTAGCATGCACAATATGTCCATTGATGTATTAGCCTGTCCTTTTGCATCAGATAAGAAGAACTGTTATTGACAGTTTCATCATTCTTTCTATATAGTTGAAAATGCTTTCTACTTGTCGCCTGAAGTCTCTAAGAAGTGTCAGTGGTATCAGAGTGACCAGCCACTCAAATTCCCCTTCAGTTTGCCAAAAACAGAGGAGTGAGTGTTTATATATTTATTTATTTATTTATTTATTTATTTATTTATTTATTTTGAATTTGCATTAATATTGACTTAATACTTTCTGTGAATGTTGCTATGGTGCCTTTTTTTTCAGAAAACACCAGAAGCATGAAGGACAGCAGGAGGTTCATGACAGAGCACATAAAGTTGCTGAAAGTATGCACCGTAGGTTGCGGCTATTTGTTTATAGAGAAATGTTTGGGGTTGAATTCTGGTCACATTGTGTGTATGTTGGTGTCCAGAACCAGGTGTGGAAGAAATGCATCTGGTTAACGTCACCTCCAGCGGATTCTCCCTGCAGTGGATGAGTGGTGATTCTAAGGCCACCCATGAGGTTACTGTGACTCGTCTGAAGGATCATAGTCTGGTGCTGAGAAAGAACGTGACTGGCAGCCATCTCTCAATTTCGGAGTTGGAGGCAGCTGAAACCTATCATGTAGTGGTCAATACTCACAGTGTCAGTGGTCATGTTTCCAGCACCTACAAAGGCATTGTTCCCACAAGTAAGCTAATTTTTTACATAAATTACTTATTATTTTACATAATGTGATTATGAATTCAAGGAACATGTCATGTAAATTAAATTGTAATTATGAATTGATAAGTAATGAAATGAAAAGAAATGCATTAAATCAACAGCTAAAAAAAATTATTCTGTCATCTACTTCATTTTAATTTTTAGGTCCAATGTTTTATTAAGTGGCCCTATTACCTGTTTACTTACAAAGTAACTACATGTGTACGTAGTGTGTAATTACAGTGTAAGAATCTACAGGTTTAATATTTTCAAAAATACACACATGTAACAACCCTCAGAAGGGTATGGTAAGTACTAATGTGTAACAGGACATTGGTTACAACACTTTTTCACTGTACTAAGTAACAGGAATTATACAACTAGATTTTGTAACAACAGTATTTATAAGAGTAATTGCAACAAGTTGATCCAGGTGGTGGAGATGTGTAGGTTTAGGGATACTGTATGTAAAATGGGAGAAGTTGGATCTAAAATTGGTGAAGTTGGTGCAACACGGTAATACCAGTGTACTTACATGATAACTCCTCAGGAACTGTCCACTTTATATAAAGTGTAACATTCTGGACACCAACCACAGTTTATATGTAAAGCCTAACATACGGGATACAGCTGTGTAACATCAGAGTAATTACATGGTAAATTGTTAGATATTTTGTACTTTCATTACAAAAAGTGATGTTACCAATGTACTGTTACACATTAGTACGTACGCATACCATTCAGTGGGTTGTTACATGTATGTAGTTACACAAAAATTAAAGCTATAGATACTTTCTACCAATATACTTACTCCGTGTTTACAGACAATGTACGCATCTAGTTACTATGTAAGTATACAGGTATTAGGGCCACTTAATATAAAATGGGACTGATTTCAATGTATTTCAGTGGAACACACAACTTGTTATTTACTAGAATGTTCATAGTGTTTTTTTCTCCTATACATAGATTTATTTAGGCTTAAATTGCTGCATGGAACTTTGCCGCAGATTAAGTGTGGTACATTTTTCATAGATTATACAAAAGCTTCTCCATCTGCATTCAGCAGGAAACACAGTGCACTTAGCTCCACAAAAGAAAGAACTAGGTTCTTAAACCTTATTTGGTTAGTGAAAAATATTTGTGACCTGTTCTGGAAGACAAGATTTTCAGTGAATGGCAATTTACTGCCTTTTTCTTAGATATGGGTGGCTTTTCATTTGCTTATTTTTTTTTTCCTATCTGAAGCTGGCTGGTACTAGTTCTTATTTCTAGTGCAAAAAACCAGACTTGATGTTCTAACAAGTGAATGTTTTGCAAATAACAAAGTTTCTGGAGGATGCGCTGGATGATTTATCAAAGCCGGCCCGCATTGCCTAACCCCCTCATTATCCTTCCCTATCATACCCTCTTATCAAGTATAAATAAACCCATTTTCTTCACTTCTGCATCTCGTCATTGGCACACCCCCCCTCCGCCCCTTCTTTTCCAGTCTTCCTGCTCATTTCAAGCGCCGAGCTCCTGCCCTCGCTAGGGTTCAAACCACTAGGGCTCGGAGTCTAACGTTCCCCCGGCTCGCCCCCCGGACAGCACGCCAAATTTGCTTTATTATTATTATTAAGGAAGCGCAAAATCTGGAAAAGGCACATTTCATGTTCCCTAATCACACATGTGATAATTTCTGTATTGTTACATAAAGCTAGTACAGAATAAGAATGATTTACACCTTGCCAGAAAACTATAAGTGACCTATGTAGATCTAGTTATCTTCAGATATGTCTTTTTTTAACAGAATCAGCAGAACAGAAAATACTTGATGCCAGTGAAATGATGGGGATGATTTCCACTGCGCCCTTGAGTAAAGCAGAAATTAGTAAGTGACAGAATACATCACCAGGAGACTTTTATAAAAGTTTATTTATTATAAGGGATGATTTAAGATAGTTTCGGGAAGAGTGTCAGCACAGCCAGTACCAGTTAGCACTCATCAGTTTTATCGCCCACTAGCCTATTAATTATTCCTTTCATCCGCCTCGGCATGAATACCATCGTCTTCCTCCTCTTAGTATCTAGTATCTAGTTACGCATCCTTCCTCCCCTTCTCCACCTTTTTCTTTTGCACCTTAAAGGGGGTGAGCTCCCGGCAAGCTCCCGGCTCGCCCTCCCGGACGGTACGCCACATTTGCTTATTTAAATTTATGAAGTGCGAATTCGTGAAATTAATAGAAACTACATTTAATAATAATTAATTTTATAAATTAATTGAAAATATTTGTATAAATTCTATTAAATAATTTTTAAAAATTCTTTTTTTTGGATAGATCTTGTACAAAAGTACATAGTTGAGAGTTTGATAAGAAAGCATTTGTTATGACCAAAACCTATGGTTTCTGCAGGATCTAGATAACCTCAGATTTGTTTTGAACAGGGCAGGAGGTTCTTGCTCCAATTGAAGTGATAGAGATTGCATCCTCTCCACCCTTAAGTAAACCAGAAATGAGTAAGTGATAGAATATATATGACCAGAATTTTTTTTTCTAATTATGGGACAACATGTAAAGCAGAGGAAATACTGTTTTTTTTGTTTTTTTTTAAAGCTTTTAAGCTCTCATATAGTACATAGTTAAAAGTTTGATTAGGAAGCATGAATGACGACTGAAAACTGATTTCTGTATAATCTAGTTAACTAAGATTTCTTTTGAACAGAATCAGCAGAACAGAAGGTTGAGATAGAGATTGCACCCTCTTCACCCCTAATTAAAGCAGAAATCAGTAAGTGACATATTTGCTCTATAATCTATACAATAATATTTTACTCCAATATAGAGAAACATGCAGAGCATAGCTTTTAATTTTGCATTTGGAAAAGAAACCAAGAAACACTATGAACACATCTAATTCCTTCTTAGTGCATTCTCTCATTCTCCAAAGTATTAATGTTGGCTGAAAGCCATTAGGTTTGTGGGATCTAATTAACTGAGAACTGGTCATTTTGAACAGAAACGGCAGAACAGAAGGTTCTGAGTGAAGCAATGGGGATTGTGTCCTCTGCACCCTTAAGTAAACCAGAAAAAAGTAAGTAATGCTGAGTATTAACACCAAAAGTATGCATGTTAAAAATAGCTGATTTCTTTTTTTATTATTATTCTAATCCACAAACAATCTTTTCATTTACTTGTTTGTGAGCAGACAAGTATTTTTTTTTTACTTGTTTAAATTGTATACAAAAGCAGCATTTTGATTGCTTTGGGATAAAAAAAACCCTCCATCCTGTGTTTTGGAAAAGTCAAAAATCAAATATCTGCATATAATTTTCTTGTACTGATTGATAGATCTGTTAGAATGGAAGCATTTGGTATTGCAAAACAATGAGATCATTGTTTTTATTAGCTGGTAATAAGGAACCCCATTTCTTCAGGGTAGTTTGACTTTTGAGCATAAATGCATCTACAAAAACTAATAAACTAACCTAAATTGTAATGAACTAGACATCGTTCAACTTGATAACCCACTAACAATTCTTACTTTGAAAGGGGGAAATGGTTGTTTTACATAAAAGGCATGTTTACTCTGTAGGGGTTATGAAGCAGAGATTTGTGAAATGGCCCCATCACAGATATAGTTAATGAGACTGACATCACAGTAATTACCTGCAGATGGCTAATGCATAGCACATAAATCAAAGGAACTGGAAAAGGCATGTAAAATACAAAATGTGTTTCAAAGTGCTTTTGCCTCTTTTGTCCAGCGACCAGTGCTGATAATACTAATGAATACATTTAGAAACATCATTCCTTTTTTATCCAAACATATTTAAAAACATAATAAGTCTTTGTAAAAAGCAAACTTTGTGTTTTTGGCCTTTGCAGGTATAACATATAACAATGATTTAGCAGAGCAGCTTAATATGAAAATTACATGATTTGCAGAATCTAACCCATTAAAACAATTAACTTATTTCTCTATTTAAGCTACAGTCACCTAATATTTACTATTTGTTCATTTTACTGACAACACTAACTTTGTCTTTCCTCTTTCATGAAAACCCTCTTTGTTTGTCTCCATTTGTTCGCATGTTTCAGTTAACAATCTTATGGACCCATGTTCACTTACCTTTGACACTGGACTGCCATGCAAAGATTATCAAGCTAAGTGGTACTTTGACAGAAAGAATGGATTCTGTACACAGTTCTGGTATGGAGGTTGTGGAGGAAATGACAATAGGTTTGAGACTGAGGCTGATTGCCTCAAACGCTGCATGAAGCCAGGTATGTGTGCCCTTTGACCCCTTGACCCGATCACTGCAGTGATTAATTTGTCCTGTTATTTCTATTTCAAACCTTTAGGATAGAGCCATAAAATTTAGTGAGTATTTTAAGCTGAGTATAAAAGTGCTCAAGGTCTTAAATCCCAAAACAAGATCAAACTGAAACCATCTCTAGCTACAAAATAAGATCAGTGATCAATTAAATGGTTAATTTAAACGTAAGCATTTACAGCACACTAAATGCAGTGCCTTGCTCAATGGTACAGTGATGTATAACGTATGATCCACGTACTAACTCTCCAGCACACAAATGTAATCTTTGTTGCATTACCAGCCTAGGTTGACCTTGTATTACCTGGGTAATACTAATAAAACTAATGCTAAATGCTAAAATAAAAACCTTTTTTTTTCTGACTACCACAGTGCCTGAAGCTAAAGCAAGTGAAGAGCATGTCAAAACTGTTCACCCCCCGGCACCAGCTCCAGGTCAGTCTATTGGTTACATGAACCACTAAAAACCTTTTCTTCAGTGTTTTTTAACAGTCATGAAGTGTTATGGAACAAGTTCATTTTAGCAGTAAGCAGCTACAGTATACGTAAAACAGTACTGTTGTTATTCAGTTTGAATAATGGATTGGTTTACACAAGAAACATGCTGTCATGTATAATAATGCGTGAAATATGGCCCATGTGAAGACTAAGAATTACTTTCTTGTGAAAGACCTTGGCAAGTCATGTAACTCACTTTCCTTAGTGAACATGCTTTTTTTAATGATTCCTGGAAATAACTGCATCTAAATCCTAATGTAAATACTGTCTTAAGTGAACTAAAAGGCTTTTATATAACTATAGCAATGTTTAGGGTAAAATATGTGCTTGCAAGAAATCACTTCACAGATGGCATAATATTTAAAACACCACTGTCCAGAGCCAAGCCATCTCATTAACAAAACGAACCTGCCATTTTCAGAACTTACTGAAATTATCAGTTTGCAATTACCTGAAAAGCTTTTGAATATAATTAGATATTAAAATTCTGTGATTTTTCTCATCCCTCTAACAGCTGCCCTGCTCTCCAGTGTGGATATCTGCAAGCTACCAAAAGAAGAGGGCTCCTGTGCTAAATTTGTGCTTAAATGGCACTATGACCCACTTAGTGGAAACTGTACCCGCTTCTGGTACGGAGGATGTGGAGGGAACCAGAATCGCTTTGATACACAAGATGATTGTGAGAAGGCTTGTGGAAAAGCAGGTGTGTTTACTTTTGAAAATAGCATTTTAGTGCAAGGATTGACTGATAAAGAAGGCATTACTTTAACTTGTTTGTCTTTAACAGCACCTGTTAAACGAGGGATCATTGCTGCAGCAACATAGGAACTAATGAAGACTGTAAGGTCACCGCTAACAACACTCAGAGGATATAGCACCTAAAACAAGAAGCACAGCCACAGCCAAGATGCCTGCACTGGAGCTAGCCAGAGGATTGATCCAAAGAAAACCTTGAAGTAGTATTTTCCACATAAGAAAAAAGCAGAACAAATTTCTTTGTTTCATGCTGGTGCTACATTCAGTTTTGTTTATTGTTTTATTTTTCATGTGTGTGTGGGTTTGGAAAAAAAACCATTGTAAATGTCCAGGGCCATTTTGTTTTATTGTTATGCTGATTTAATCATGTGGTTTGCTTGTGGAAATATCTTGATGAAAACACATCAGTAAATCTTTGAAGTTAGTTATGAAACCATGACCATTTAGTTCCATTTTTAGTAAATTTTGCTAAATTACTGCAGTCCCCTTATTATGTTTTTAACATTTTTTAACAGCTTGAGAGGAAGACTTTTAATTGCTTTTTCTGGTCATGTCCACTGACTCTAAAATCTCCAAACAAGTGTTTTTTTTGTGCTTGATAAAATGTACATCATCTGAAACCAAGAAAGTAATTTCTTTAAATAAATATGCATTTTTGGAACCATTGCCTTACACACAAGTTTTGGTTTCAAAAAGCAATTGGAATGTATTTTTTAAACTGTATGTTTTGGGGTGGTGGGTTTCTTCAAACTTTGTGTTTCAGTTGGAAATGGGCAGATATAAATAAAATAGTCTTTATATAAAACTTTGATTTTGATTGTGTTTTCTTTTTTTTTTATGCATTACAAAGATTCACAAAGTGATTTTACTCTTGCTGTGAATCATGCTGAAAAGAAAATAATTTGATTATAAATAAATGATTCCGATCATTCACGCCAACTTCTGCTGAAAGAACACAAAATAAATGATCAGATGTGACCTTTGCATGCTCAAAGAAAAGCTTAGTGTTTCATTCAGGACATACTGAATTGGCAGCTTCTATTTTTAAAGTTACAACAACAAGACTGTCCCTTTCCTTTAGCATACACGCACACACAACTTGACACATAAGTTTAGACTTTGAAAAATTGTTGAAAGTTCAGAAGCCTGTGCATATTAAAAAGAGGTAAGCTTCTGATTTCCTCTGTTCCACCGAGGCTGTAATTTCCTCTCTCTCCTGTTAACAGCTGACTTTTTATCACAGTGGAAATTACCCCAAATCAAGACTGTTTGGGGAGGACTGGACGATTCATCAGCAGATGGTTTATAAATCAAATTCCATGGCAACTAGAGATAAACTTTCAAATACATTTCACTCATTGAACTCTATGTGACCCACTTTAGAAAGATTGCTGTTAACATTTTCATAACAGCACTTCCTTATAACATGTTCCAAAACCAGTTCCAGTCTTTCATATTCATAAAATGAAGTTATTGTAAATTGCTTAAAATGCAAAAGTGTATAATCTCCATCAACAGCTGAGTCATGCAGTTTTCTTAAACTGCATGTCAATCCACACATCTCATAAACACTGTTACAAAGTGTCTCCATCTGATTTGTTATGCACACGTGTTGCATTTTTCAGTCTGTTTGTAAATCCATCACAGCAGCATATACGCATTATCATGTTCAATCCTGAACAATCTGTACATGGCTATGTGGGTCCTCGTGGCCCCACTCTCATGATTTTCTGCAGAGTTTCCTGCAGAGCTCAATGCCAGTTTTTTTCAATGCTGTTGGATTTTACCACTCTATTTTTTTTTTGTTCCTGGTTGCAATCAATGTTGACAATACTCAAAGAGCATTCTTTTTCATTCATCTTGCACAGCTACACTAAAATTATTTTTCAGGAATACAGCATTTTCATGCAGTGCCTTTCAGTATGTAATGATGACCTTTCAAAACATTAATCTAGATTTATATCCATCTCTTAACAACTATCTTAAGGCATGAAACAAGTGAGGAAAAGATCTACAGCAGTGTGAAGCCGACATAGACATGACTGCACTCTGAATATCAACAGGGGATTGCTGAAGGTTTATATGGTTCACATCTATGTAAGTAACAGAGAATGCATCGTTCTTTTCAAAGATGAGAAGTTCAAGCTCCTTTGCTCTGTGACTTTGTGCTCTGAGTTTATCCCAGGCTCATTGTATGACTCATCATAATGGCATTTTGGCTTTCCACATACAATAAAAACAAAAACCAACCATATATTTCAAATCATGAAAAAGTCCAATTAATTTATCTGCTAGCTGCATCACAAGGGAAAACTGTCTCCATTTGTCTGATCGTGGGAGCCAAGCATTTCACGGCACTGACACCGCATCTGTCTCCAAGGTCATTGGCACCTTAGAGAAACGTGATTCGTAAGCAATTTGTTATGCATTTTTGCCTTGCATTTGGTGTGAAAAGGCACTAACAAATCAAACAGGGAAAAAGATTATTTAAGATCAAAGTGTAAAACAATAATTTGACAATGTATTTAAAGCTAACTTAATAATTTAATAAAAAAAAAAAATGCAAGTTATGTTTAAAGATTGCTCAAAAATCTGTCAACATGAAGGTTAAAATTAGAAAAGCTAAATAAATAAAAATAAGACAACAGTTTTGGCCTTACCTCACTTCCTTTCCCTCTGAACGATGAAATGTTTTGGGGGAAATAGGCTTTGATCATAATTATGATAAACAGATGTTGGAATGCAAAAAAAAAAAAGATTACAGCAGATTGCTTGTTTGCCTTTTCACTTAAAGACAAAGTGCCTTGATTAAACTGCAATAAACGTTTCTTCATGTGTGCATAAATGTAATGTTTATCAAGCCATAGATGTAAACAATTCACTTTTACTGTTTAGAAGAGAATAAATTGGGCATTTAGGCTCCCGAGGCATGCTGTGCATCACTATCAGTCTTTCTGAAGAATCTGCTGTCAGAATGGTATAATATGAACCAAAGTTTAATATTTAGCACTAGGTGTCTGTTAAATTAATTTCAAAATATTTAAAAAGTAAAATGAATATTTTGCTGTTTTACAGAGCTGTATATAACTGTCCATATATTTAGTGAACAGCTCCATTACGTCCACCTCAGCATAACCACAATCACATCCCACACTCATCTTCAGACTTCTACGCCCAGAACACTGATTAGTCCTCAACCCACAGACATCCCCTTGCTCCAGATGAAAGATGGGAAAGGGCTTTTTCCACTGACTAGTAACATCCTGATGCTTCTCATCTTCCTCCGTTTTGGGTCTGGAAAAATTTGCAAATCAGCCAGCAGTGAAACACCAAATGCTCCTGGTCCTTGGTCCAACACAACCTCGGACTGGGTGAAGCAGGCCAAAATGATATTCTCCACAAATATCTGTATTTTTCACATGCAAGTATGGACCTTTCTGGTTAAACATTTTACAGCAGATATGCACTTTATCTTGTGCTACTGATTATTCTACTATCTCAGTGATTGGAACGGGAAAATAACAAGCAAATGATTGGAACTAATTGTGATGAGAACTCTGGCTGCTTTGGCTGAATGTTTAGCACATCTGCCTTTCCATATCCTGACAAACTTCAGCTTCTAGGGAGCATTATGTAATTTATTGGCCTGTACGTGTTTAGGTTTGAAGCCCATGGAAAAGTACTCTAAACTTTATGGAACACTGGTAGGTTGAAATAACAAGAACTTTCTCAGTAATGTTTAAAGTGTTGAAAATGGGATGTCTCATTATTCTCATTAGTTTTTCTTTTGCTATCCACCCAACACTCTGCTGAACAATAAATACTGCTTAATAATAATGCTGACAGTCTGTCCTTGATTTTTTACACTTGCGTCAAAACCTTGCATATTAGAAACTTAAATTTAGCTTATTTGTACTAAACTGTACTATATGCTGTATGTATATACAGTATATATACAATGGTGGCCAAAATGATCAGAATACTAGTATTTTCACCAGCTAAATGTCATATGTCAGTATGAAATATTAGTTTACATTTGTAAATTAGTTTTTGTAATTATACGTATGTAATTATTATTGTAATAATCCAGTGAGATTTTGCACAAAATGTCTGACAACAGCAGTGCTCCACACAGAAATCTGGCACTGGATGCATAAACTTGTTTGGTTTTTTTTTAGTTCAGTTATGAAAAGGTTAGACTTATTTGCATTGGAAAAGTAAGAAAAATTAAGCATGTCGTTCATGCAACTGGTCCCTAATGTCTTCGTGAGAAAAACAAAAGAAGCGGAGATAGACTAAATCCAGAAGAACTGTGCTACGTCTCCAAGATGCTTCAAGAAACCTACCTGCAAAGCTGGCTGTCGTCAGACTCTGATGTTATACTATTTACTATATGCTGTAGACCCAATATGACAGGCACCCTTCTTGGTCCCACTTTATATTAAGTGTCCCTAGTACCCGTGTACTTTCATAGTAACTAGATGTGTATGTAGTATGTAACT
>JAUCNO010001564.1:18193-40236 GCA_032353835.1 Enteromius viviparus | reverse complement strand
ACATCATCACTGACCCTGGTCAGGCCAAAACACTCCAGAAAGCTGCTGATCAGGTCCTCTCCTGGCTCCACCATGATCTCACCCTCTTCAGGGTGTCAGAACGGGCAGGTGGTCTCTCTCGAAAGCCCAAGGGCCGCCTGCAGCGTGTCACCGAACCACCATTGCACCAGCCAGCCTTGGCTGTGATTCTGTTTCTACAGGATGAATACGGAGGTGAAGAGAGTCTTGAACGTCTCCACACTCAGCTGAGATGCCTACCGTGGCGATACCACCACACAGAGCGGGTGAACGGGCGAGGACTTTTGCCATTTTCTCCAGCCAGCCAGGACTTTGTTACACTTGCACCAGGCACACCGCTATGGGCACTTCGCCAGGTGCACTACGGCAAAGAAATTGTGCGCTTTACTGTCTACTGTCACTACGAGACCTACACCGAACAGGTGCGTCTGTACAGGCTGCTCCTGCGACGAAGGCTAGCCCAGAAGAAGGAGGATTTCTGCTTCTGCGTTGTCTATTCCAACCCCGAAACAGAAATCCAGCTGTCATTCAAGCGGATGCCCTGTGGCCTGAACCCTGTTCCCACTGAAAATGCTGTGATGGAGATCAGAGTGAGGGATGTCGGTGAACTTGTGCCACTGCTGCCATGTCCCTGCACGCCTATCAGCGACGTCCGCTGGCAAACAAATGATTATGACGGGAATAAAATATTGCTACAGGTAAGACAGAGATTATCTTATATAAAAAAAATGAAAGCAGTGACTTTTTGTATATATATATATATATATATATATATACTGTATATATACTGTATATATATATATACTGTATGATGTCTTAAACATTTAATTGACATCTCATATTCAGTATTCAAAAAAGTTCTTTTAGTGAACTGTAGTTGTAGAGATTGTTCTACGAGTATTATAATAATAAGAGTTGCAATATATATTTACATTTTGCAGATGTTTTTATTTAAAGAGACTTACAAATGAGGAAAATGGAAGCAATTAAAATCAACAAAAGAGCAATGATACACGAGTGCTATAACAAGTCTCAGCTTAACGTAGTGCACGTAGCATAATCATTTTTAATTTTATAATAAAAAGAGCAAACTATAGAGACCTTTTTTGTTAATTGTATAAAAAGTTAGAAGAAAAGGAATAGATAGAATAAAAAAGAGTAGAGAAGCTAGTGTTCGTTTTTTTAAGTCTAAAAGTGGCAAGTTTTTTTTTTTTTTAAGAAAACAATATATATATATATATTTATATATATAGAGTTGGTACGGAAAGTATTCAGACCACCTTAAATTTTTCACTTTTTGTTATATTGCAGCCATTTGCTAAAATCATTTAAGTTCATTTTTTTCCTCAATAATGTACACACAGCAACCCATAGTGACAGAAAAACACAGAATTGTTGACATTTTTGCAAATTTATTAAAAAAGAAAAACTAAAATATAACATGGTCCTAAGTATTCAGACACTTTGCTCAGTATTTAGTAGGTCCCCCGTGGATTTGGGGATCCTCTGCCATTACTCCTTGCAGATCCTCTAGTTCTGTGAGGTTGGATGGTAAACGTTGGTGGACGGTCAGTTTTAGGTATCTCCAGAGATGCTTAATTAGGTTTAAGTTTGAGCTCTGGCTGGGCCATTCAAGAACAGTCACGGAGTTGTTGTGAAGCCACTCCTTCGTTATTTTAGCTGTGTGCTTAGGGCTATTGTCTTGTTGGAAGACAAACCTTCGGCCCAGTCTGAGGTACTGAACGTTCTGGAGAAGTTTTTCGTCCAGGATATCCCTGTACTTGGCCACATTCATCTTTCCATTGATTGTATCCAGTTGTCCTGTCCCTGTAGCTAAAAAACACCCCCACAGTATGATGCTGCCAGCACCATGCTTCACTGTTGGGACTGTATAGTGATGAGCAGTGCTTGGTTTTCTCCACACATACCACTTAGAATTATGGCCAAAAATTCCTATCTTGGTCTCATCAAACCAGATAATCTTATTTCTCACCATCTTGGAGTCCTTCAGGTGGAAGGCTTTCATGTGTTTGCACTGAGGAGAGGCTTCCATCAGACCACTCTGCCATAAAGCTGGTAGAGAGTGCATTGATGGATGACTTTCTACAACTTTCTCCCATCTCCAGATTGCATTTCTGGAGCTCAACCACAGTGATCTTTGGGTTCTTCTTTACCTCTCTCACTAAGACTCTTCTCCCCCGATAGCTCAGTTTGGCTGGACGGCCAGCTTAACCTTAAGTGCAGCAGAAATTGTTTTGTAACCTTGGCCAGATCTGTGCCGTGCCACAATTCTGTCTCTGAGCTCTTCAGGCAGTTCCTTTGACCTCGTGATTCTCATTTGATTGAACATGCATTGGGAGCTGTAAGGTCTTATATAGACAGGTGTGTGGCTTTCCTAATCAAGTCCAATAAAGGTGTAGAACCATCTCAAGGATGATCAGAAAAAAATGGACATAAAGTTAAATGAATGAGTGTCACAATTCTATGTTAACAATTCTGTGTTTTTCTGTCAGTATGGGGTGCTGTGTGTACATTAATGAGGAAAAAAATGAACTTAAATGATTTTAGCAAATGGCCCTAATATAAAAAAGATTGAAAAATTTAATGGGCATAATGTTATATGAACTCTTACAGTAATAAATGGGTCTACATGGTATATTTGTACGAAAATAATTTTCACACACCACAAGACATTTAGTAAAGGCAAATCGTGAATAAAATGTTTTGCAAAAACATTTGCATTTCTGATGATTTTTTGCAGATTAATTAGTACAAACTAGGTAACAATAGCCAAATTAAGTTAACATGGGATGTGTTCGTGTTACGGTAAGAAATAAACTGTTATCCTAGACTATATTCATTGCATTATTAATTTTCTATGGGATGGAGTATTTCATTCATAGTTTTGTTGCTTGTCTTATCTATAGATTTCCTTTGAATTACTTTTTTATTTTAATGGCATGTTGTAATTCATCTCAGAGTTGCTTTGGTTCAAGGCTTAGGGCTATTAATTCAGAAATTTTCTTTATTGCCTATGGATAAAAATAATGAGAAAAATGCTTCAATAAGTCAGGCCCCTGAAATTACATTTGAGCTCTGTAATGATGCAGTTTTTTATTAATGTTGTCTCTGCAGAAATTGCCTTCAGAGTGCACTTTCTTTGCATTTCTTTCGGTGGCATCCTGAGGGTGTTTTGGTAGAAACCAAACAAACCAAAATTGAAAAAAATGTAGCAGTGCGACCTTCTCTTCCTGAGTTGTTACCTAGCTACTGTAGAAAACAACTGCTGCTAGTAACAACACAGATGAAACAAATATACCACAATTTTGAGCCAAACTGATTTTGACCTCAGGTTCAGACCATGCAACTGAGCATTGATGCTTAAACACCCTGCAGTGTTGCATACAGAAAAGAATTGTATTCAAACACCAAGGCATTCCCTAAATTGTACTCATTTTTTAAATGTGTTCTGGTTCAGAACCAAACACCTCTGGCCTTTTGTGTTTGTGTACTAATGTGTGTGGAAAGACTGTACTCAATATACAAATACTTAAACTAACCCAAAGACAGGCAAATTAACTAACACACAAGCATATACAGGTCAATTCTCCCTGACCTGGATTAGCTGTGATCAAAGCAGGTTTGGCTCTCTGTCACAACTATAGCCTCATTACTAATCAACCCCTGCTGGTGCCAAATGGCACAGAGAGGATTTCACACATAATACACATTATGTCTCAAAAGGAAAATAAAACTGGTTGTACGTACAGACATGCCAAATAGACAAGCTCTCTCGCTTTACCTATGTCTTCTCTGAATTTTTGGACTATAATCTGCTGCTGGACATATTAAAATATTTCATGTTTGTAAAACAACAGGGACGGGGGTATATATACTGGGCTAATGGCTTCTGAAAAATGTTTTTTGCTGTGACAGGAATACAAAAAATAGCAGAAAACATTTTCATATTTCACAAATGTACTGTTTTTTATTTATTGTTGAAAATGTAAATATTAGATTATTTTCAGAAACAATTCCAAACTTTTAGAGAGAGGTATTGTAAATACATAAGATACTGAAATTATTACAACATTTTTGCAAAACTACAAATTTGTGTTTTCTCACCAAAGGCAATTTTATTCACATTTGGTGCTCAAAGAGTCAAACATTTTCCTACAGTTTGATATATACTATTTTGAGGAAGATATAACCCATACAGAATTAATATTATGGCATATGATGAGAGAAATGTATGAATGTGGAAAACGTGGGAAATATGTGAGTAGAGCAGTGAGGAAGAAGGGCACAGAGAGGCTGAGAGATGGAAGGAAAAGCAAATAAAGCAACAGAGGAAAATGATGGAGGGAATGTGCAGTGAGGTGTGCAGCAGGAAACAGTGGAACTTTGTTACTCTAATGCACACACACTCAACAATGCTTGCTAAGTTAAAAAGAGAAATTTTCCTCTTTTCCTCTCTCTCTCTCTCTCTCTCTCTCTCTCTCTCTCACACACACACACACATAGGTATACAGTTACCTTATCAAAGCCACATTCCCACATTGTGCTTTATTTGGCATTTGCAGGAACATGGTTTCCTTTCCCAAGTCAATTTTTTTTAATGTCAGACTACTTTGACAGTTAACTGCAGAATCATTCTCCACAAAGAGTTAGATTTCCGTGTGAACAGTTCAAGATTTAAAGCAGTTGGTTTTTCCCTTTTTTCCCTTTAAGATCAGATTTTATATTTATGTAAATTGTCATATGGTGGCCAAATGTATTATACATATGCTTACCTAAATACTGCTAATATCACACACTTGAGGTTTTTCAAATAAATGCAGTCTTACTAAGCATTATTTCAAAAAATGTAAACCATTCCAAACATCTGAACGGTAATGTTTGTGTAGGTTCTATTATCAGTATAGTAAAAGGTCCCACCTTATATTAAGTGGCCTTAATTACCATGTACCATGTATCAAAAATTACAATAGACTTATTGTGTTTGTATTGTATTAGAAAACACTTTTGCTTCTTGAGGTGGGACACAGGTCAGTTAATTATAAATGTAATTAGAGAAATTTATTGCAGGCTAATTACATGGTATTTCTTCTATATATGAACAGTCGTTTAATTCAAATGTTAAGAACATAATATAGTTTAAGCCATTTTAATTTGGGACCAAGTACTAGGATCTGCATAAATGCATAATTTCATGCTCTCATTTTTGCTTTGTCAGGTTCAAGGTTCACGCTATTACCGCAAACACACTATTGCAAAGTTTTGTCACCTTCCTCCTGACGATCCTCCGGTTACCACCCCTCCTCCACCCGAGCCGCCCCCTCCACCTCCTCCACCATATGGCCGCGGGCCTGCCTCCTATCGTAATCGGCGTTATCACCGGAACTCATCGCGTTCGCGGACCCAGACCCTTCCCTCTCCGGTCACCTCCAGGACGCCTACGCTGAGCGATCAGGAGGGCCGCATGGAGAGGCTCCAGAGGGATGTGGAGCTCTTACGAGCAGGATGGACAAGCCACCGCACACAGTCCCTCTTTTCTCTGCCTACAGATGAGTCCCGCTCCTCGTGTGCCTCTCCGTCAAGCTTCCGCCCTCGCTGCTACTCTTCAATGGCTGCTCCAATTTTCCGTGTCAATGTCGATACGCTAGTGGGAGCCGAAGAGACAGATGTGGACACAGGACAGACCATCAGCGGCAGCTCTGTGGACCTGTCGGTGGTCTCAGGTTATTCCCATCCACAGCTGAGGCCCCATTTAAAGCCCCCAGCACCGCGGCCCAAGTCTGCTCCTCCAACAGATGGAGGCCTCGAGTTTGCTGATCTGACCTTTAATAACACCTCCTCCGTAAGACAGACTCTTGCGCCGTCTAGAACACAGAGCATCTCTGCAAAATCCACACCTTGTGTAGTACACAAACCACAGCCAAAGAATGAGAAGGATGTGTTGCAGGACAAAGGACAGCAGAACAGCAATGGCATTGCAACAGCAGAGGATTGTGGCCAAGAAGGCATTGCGGAGGAAGAGCAAGAATTTTATATCTGACATGTGTAGGACGATTATCAGCACGTATGCGAGCTTAAAAGGGTTACTCCACCCCAAAATGAAAATTTTATCATTAATCACTTGCCCCCATGTCGTTTCAAACTTCGTTTGTTCTTGGAACACAATTTAAGATATAAGAAAGAGATTTAAGAAAACAGGGAGGCTTGTGACTGTCCCATTGACTGCCAGGTAATAAACACTGTCAAGGTGCAGAGAAGTATTTAAGACTTCTTCAGAATAGTCAATCTGTTGTCAGTGGTTCAATCTGTATTTTAAGAAGTGATGAGAAATGTACTTTGGATATAAAAAGTATTGTCATTGCTTCATAATGTTATGGTTGAACCACTGATGGCAGACGGACTTTAAAAAAGCATAATTAAATCGCTTTTTAGATTTAGATAGAATGGAAGATAAAGATAGTAATGCGTGTTAGTTTGCTTCTTGTGCCCAAGAGCATATTCATTAAAGCCCATATATCTTACTAACAAGAAACTATGCATCTAACCACAGATCCAAAGCTGTAGTTCAAACCACGTACGTTTGTGACGTTCACTGCGAATGTTCGTTTGAACTATGCTTTCGGGAAACACCGAATCGGTGAACTATGCTGGTAACGACGGAATTTGCGACCATAGTAGGCTAACTATGCCTTTGGGAAACGCACCCCAGAACAAGTCTCTGCACCTTGACATTGTCTATTACTTGGAAGTCTGGGACAGTCACAAGCCTCCCGGTTTTCATCCAAAATATCTTAAATTGTGTTCCAAGGATAAATGAGGCTTTTATGGGTTTGAATCAACATGGGGGTAAGTGATTAATGACAACATTTTCATTTTGGGGTGGAGGAAGTTTTTAAAGAGGGAATTTTGAAGTCTTGTATAATTGCAAGCAGCTGAGTATTTAAATATGGAAAAACCTTAAACTGATCACTCTTTCATCATTTACTCACTTTCATATTGTTCTAAATTCATAAGACTCATGTGAAACACAAATTAAGGTATATTAAAGACCTGAGATGGTTCATTGAAAGTCCAGGTAATCAAAACTTTTCATTAAGGTATTGACAAATATTTGCAGTTTAGTCTTGTAGAGGGGTATAATTACTTTATATAATAAGCATTTAATTAGACATATAAACCCATGGTAAACACGTGTGGTTAATATAAATAAATATATAAAATATATAATAATTCATACATTGTAATAAACATATTAAATATAAGCACACACAAGTGCATTGACTTTCAGTGGAGGTACAGAAACATAGGTTTACTTAAAAATATTTCAATTTGTGTTTCCCGAAATCTTACGGGTTTGGAACAACACAAGCATAAATCAAGGATAGCCGAATTTTTGGGTGTGCTACATTTAAGCTTTAGTTCTATAGTGGATTTGTTTTATTAGCAACAGGCCGTGCTTAAGAGTGTGCATTCATAATGAATGACTTTAAGACTTGTATTTGTTGTCTGTTGTGGTATTCTGTAGTGTTTCTTGATAGTTGGAATAACAAGAGCTTCATTACTTATGTCAGAGAGCTCAGCGAAGAACAAAGTTCTGCCATCTAGTGGTTGAACATGGCAACTACAACACAAGTGTCAGATGCTTGCTTTATGAGCCAACAGGTGACTTGTTATTAGAGAAAATATTGAAATCTCTATCATTTGTACAGTTTCACTATTTGTTTCTTTTAAGAGTTTAATAAAATGTGTGTCTTTGACCAGAATGTAATGCTTTACATTGTCACATGTTTTAAATTATACATAAATATGTGTGTTTTAATGACCTCTCAGTGACGGATGTCAGTGCCCTGTGCAAAATGTCAGTGATTATATATGGATAGACAAGAAAATAATCAAGGAACTCATTAATGTCTGTGTTTACTAATATAATGTTATTATGGTGTGAATTACTTGCTGTTGATGTTAAAAACAAAACCCAAATCATTATTATGTTTATTATAGGGGCTAGCAGCTGTTTTTTTGAGGAAAAATAAATAAATACATAATCCATTGTGGAACGTTGCCTACTTTTACAACAGTTATAAATTGTTTAGAAATTCTTCATCTAAATGCAGTACATAATGTTGCCAATATGTTCATGTTGTCAAACACGGAAAACAAGTCTTATGCTGCATTTTAAAGTAATACGCAGGCTTGTTTATCAAACCATTACTATTAGTTGCCTATACAAATCTAACAGTTCTTTTCAAAACTTGGTTCATTGTAGGGTCAAAGGTCAAAGATGTCTATGTAGCTCATGTACACATACAGGACAGCCCTTGTGAGTTGCCCCTCTCTCTCAGTGCCAGATCACTCCCCACCCGTTCCCAGCTAATCCCATGAGCGTACCTGGCACATCGCTATGGCGATACCGCCTCTCAGTGCTACTGCGCTCCGGCACTGGACTGGGATTCTGTTAATCCTGTCCAGCAGCCGTAGAGCTACAGAAAGAGGGCAGGAGGGGTGAACGACAGCGAACACTAGTTCCCTGCTAGAACATAAGTCACTTCTAATAAAGTCAATTCATTTAAATCAGCTCTAGAATAAAAACTTGCTGGGATACAATACCAGAATAATCAGACAGGAAACAAAAATAATGCTTAATTATTAATAATTAGTAGTAGTAGTATTGTTGCTTCAAATATTATAAAATGTATTCTATAGATAATATACAGTATACAAAATATGAACAGCTGTGATTATAACTGTAATGCAACAGTAAAAACCTGTTAAATGTTTAACGGTAAATTCCTGTAAAATGTTCAGAGAAAAACCATAAACTGACATTCCCAGTATTCCCTGCATTGCGTTTAAAATTTGATGTTTTTTCTTTGAAATAACTATATTTCTTCTTAGTTTTTTCTTATCACTTATTTTTTAAGGGTTGTATGTGGCATCTAATGTTGTTAAATGCATGTTTATTGCATATTTCAGTTTATTGAATCTCACCATGACCATCACAATAGTGTTTGTGTGAATGACGCTGAGCAGCTTCTACACAAGTTCATATTTAAAAGCTGCTTGTGATGGGCTTTGGTTCATCATGTGACTTTCTCATCTTCATCTGCATTTGGTACTTACCAGTGTATTTCAAAGGTACAAAACAGATTTAGTTAAATTGTGGAAATTACGATATTTAACTGTACATTTAACTTAAAACCGTAAAACCTAAAACATTGTTACTGTATTTTTGGTCAAATTCTGGCAACCACAGCTGCCATTATTTAATTGTAAATTTTACAGATTTTTTTACAGTGTATACCCAAACTTAATAACTACCTGACTGACCATTAATAGGCAGCAAATTAGAAGTCATGGTTAATAGTTAATCAATAATAATTATTTGAAAATAAGAAATATTATTATTACTACATACTACAGTATAAGTTGTACTGTTCACCCTATAATAAACTTATATAAACTTTTATACTGTATAAATCCACATGCATTAATATTTATAATGTTAATTATGCATATTATTAGCAGTTATTATTAGTGCTCATCCTATATATTAACGGTATTATTACCACTACTATTAATAATGATAATAATATTACCATTGTGGCACTAATAGTTTTACTATTAAATAAACAGAGTTGGGCAAATGTTATCTGTGTCTATATGCGATCCACTACATATAATTGTGAGAATGTAATGCTCTGCATGAGTATGTCGAGGCTACTTCCACTTGAAACTGAAAAGGTTAAAGAATGTTCAAATGATTTAGACACAGATATTTTTAATCTTGTAGTTCATCAATATTTGACCCAAAGAACCTTCTCTATTCAAAGTATGTGTGCATACCAACATTTAAATATCTGACCTCAAGATGAAAGAGGAGTTGTTTACTTCGGACGGCATTTCTTTGGGTGCATTGTCCTTGCCCAAGTGACCGTGACTTTCCCATCATCATTTCCCATCTTAAAAATTCAGATGCCATGGATGGAATACTGGAGTTAAAGAATCTGTCTTCTCCACTGACTGCTGCCAAGTTGGTTCTTCTAATTAACATGCTTTCTGATGGGCACCATCCAAATACCTGATGCTTACTGATCATTTCCCGCTTGCAGTTTACCATGGGAAAAAATGTCTCTTCAGTGCATTAGGGTCATTTATGGAAACTCCAATTACAGATCTGACTTCGACAATGTGAAGAGAAAAAAAACTGTTAAATATAACCTAAATGTTAAGTAAAACTTTAGTATTGGGATCAATTCTTACTATTACCTAATTGATTATTAGCATGCCTATTATAAACATTAACTGTATATAAGTACTTATACAGAAAATATTCTGCATGGTCATATTCTAGATCCCTAATTAACGACTTAACAAATACATTGCTAACCATTATTCAGCAGCAAATTATGAGTTTATTGAGGCAATAGTTGTAGTTAATAGTTTGTTAACAGTGAGAATTGGGCCTTAAATTAAGTTTAAATGAATGTTGTCATATGATTAATCGCTTCCAACATAAACGTATTTGTTTACATATGCATTATTATTTATATATAAATACACACACATGCGTGTAAATATTTCAGAAAAATATGTTATATTTTTATATTAAACATATTTATAATATAAATTATATTATAATAAATATAACATGTAAATGCATGTGCATGTTTTCAAAAGATATACTATATGTCAGTGTATTGTAATGTTTAACGGCATCTCATGCAGAAATGCTGATGCAGCATGTTGCCCTGAGTTATAGCTGCATGGCATTTGTTCACTCTATCAAAAGAACAAGCTGCTTGTGTAATGACTTCCTTTCTCTAAGTGTGTGTGTGTGTGTGTGAGGCTGAACTTGAGTGCGGATTTGCTGGTCGAGCGCATGCCTCCCTCTGCCTGGCTCCTTATAGTGCTGGGCGGGAGGTAGGAATTCTGACCGAGTGGTACGGACATCGCCGCCGGAGACCACAAACACGAAGCTCTCCCTTTAAACAAGACCTCATGATCGACAACTCTTTCAATCAGTTGTCCTGGCGTGGAGGATCAGGGTGAACACACGTCCTCCTGGAGTGACAGCGATAGTGGAGCTAAACATCAGGAGCAGCTGACACTCACCCAATCCAGAGGAGCAGCTGGCTGGTAAGAAGTTCCCGAATATTTGAATTCAGTCATTTTAATAGCAAAATTTGTGTTTTTAATTTTTTTTATTCATGCAATGTAAGAAGTAAGATTTTAAATATTTTATTTCAATCATAAATTATATTTATAATTTTTTATTACTTTATAATCATACCATAATAACAAGATGTTCTTAAATATGTACGTTCAATCATTTGTAATCTATTTTTCAATTATACTATATATTTTTAATTATATATTTTAATCACAGGCCTATTTTGATCAACACCAATATAAAGCTATATCAATATAGCAAGGATTTCTGTTCAGAAGTTTATTTTCACTATTTTTGTATTGTGAGTTACACCACATTAATATTGAATATTTGATATCATTATTATATTTTACATTTATATTGAATAATATATTGTGGCTGTGGAATATTTCACCCAAAACTGAAAATTCTGTCATCATTGTTTTAAACATAACATCTGATAAATATAAGAGAAGATATTTCGAGAAAATGCTTTTTTCTTTTTCTTTTTATTCCATCCAATGGAAATCAGTGGTCACCAAAAACTATTTAGTTACAAACATGCTTCAGAATATTTTCTTTTGTGTTCCACAGAAGAAAGTATGACTTACAGGTTTGGAATGACATGAGGGTGAGTAAATGATGACAGATTTTTCATTTTTTGGCAAATCATCCTTTTTATTTTTACGTTCCTTCAGAATAGCGGCCACACATCTGCGCAATTAACATACTAATCTTAAAAACAAATAAAATCTTATACAAAGTTTAAGCAAGTTCAACAACTGCTTGTGAAAGTTGTGCTGCTGAAAAGTGGGTGATAGTATTATTTTGTACTGAATTAACAAAGGGTTACACCAACAAAAGTAAATTATTAGGTTATTTTTTATAGCTGTAAAATACATTATATATCCATGATTCATTTAGAAACCGTTTTCCTAATAATTCTGTGTTTGCAGATTTGGACCTGTTGATCATGCATCAGCTGTCTGTGACTTCCCTGTTGATGTGTCTGTGGCTGCTGGAGCGATGCCATGGCAACAGCCTCAATGATCTACACACACAGTTTGGCGTCAGCCTCTACCAGACACTCACAGAGACAGAGAACAACTCCAACCTGATCGTGTCTCCAGCCAGCGTCTCGTTGTGTCTGGGTCTTCTTCAGCTCGGTGCCAGGGGAAACACTCTAGCACAACTCGAGGAAACTCTGGGATATGACGTGAATGGTGAGAGGAAACTAGCGGCACACCTGTAATCTGTATGTTGTTGTGGTAAATTAACTAATTGCAATACACTGCTCTTCTCGTAGATGCTCGAGTGCAGGACATTCTGTCTCGGCCACAAGGAGACCTGGGTAATTCCAGTGAAGGGGTACGGCTTCAGCTTGCCAATGCCTTATTTGTCCAGAATGGTGTGAAACTCCTGCCAGAATTTACCCAGCATGCCTTGGGATGGGGTAACAGTAGTCTACTGAGTGTAAACTTCAGTAATCCAAACCAAACTCATAGTCGACTACAGCAGTGGACACGGTCCAAGAATAAAGGTGAGCTTATATTGAGAGAGTCAATCCACCAACCACCACATATTCATCATTTACACCAGTGTTATTTTAAGTGATGGATATATGTATTATTAAATATTGATAAGACTTTAAATATATATATATATAATTATGTAAATATATGCTACAATTTATTATATAATTATTTACACATATATTATGTCAAGTTAAACATTAATTACATTTTAATATGATACTAAATAAAAAAACCTAAAAAAAAATTAAAAACTTTCTAAATATAAATTATTATAGTAAATTTAAATATAATTAGAACTTTATGTAAATATTTTATGTGTAATTATGTAAAATGAAATATCAATTTTCACAGTGTAAAAAAACTAAACCGAAGAACCAAACTTGTAAATTAAATAAAGATTACTTTAGTATTTTTTTATAAGAAAGTAATTTCATTCTTTTAACTTAAAATGTCATGTTTATTTAAATGTGTTGCTTGCAATTCCTTTTAAATTATTTGTGAAATCTGAACAATTTCTACACCAAATATTTTTCAGTGCATTTAAGTTGTTTTGTTATGAAACTATAGTACATGTAGGATATAAAAGATACATACTGTATGTTTTCATATAAATGATTAAGAGTAAGTGTATGATTTATTTATAAAGCTGATGACCATCTCCAGACAAAAGAGGGGCAGTACCAGGAAGAGGTTTCCAGGCAAGACAGTTTACTGCACATGGCTCTTCTGAGCACGGTGGTGTTTCATGGTGCCTGGCAGAAACAATTTCTCTTCACTGATACTCAGAACTTGCCCTTCAGCCTCTCAGATGGCAGCACAGTCAAAGTCCCGATGATGTACCAGTCAACCGAAGTCAATATTGGTAAGAGTAGGAACATGACAGACACCAATACAAGAGTTAGAAAAAAGCCTATTGTTCTGCCAAGAGCGTATATTTACCTCTTCCCCGGTCTTAGGGCATTTCCACCTGCCGTCTGAGCAGGAGTACACTGTGCTGGAGCTTCCATACTTGGATCGCTCACTCAGACTATTGGTGGCCTTACCTAGTGACCGGAAAACCCCTCTGTCCCAGCTGGAAAAGCAGCTCACGGCCCGTGCTGTGGGACTGTGGGATGCTGGATTAAGACGCACTAAAATGGATATATTTCTGCCCAGGTAATAACATGCAAAAAATGAATCAATAAATCACTTGTGAAATACCATTTTATGCAAATTGGATATATCCTTGTATTTTAGGTTTAAGATGCAGAGCAGGTTCAATCTGAAGCCTGTTTTACAGTCTCTCGGCATCTCTGATGTCTTTAGTCCCTCAGCTGCTGATTTTAGAGGCATCTCAGGTAAGACAGTTCCACCAAAAACAGTTCTACCAGTCATAGATGCTGAGAAATAATCACAAACACCATCAGTGAAGATTAAGGCTTTTGTTTGATATTTCTACAGACGGAGACGGCCTTTTTGTGTCAGAGGCTTTCCATGAGGCAAGAATAGAAGTGACAGAGGAAGGGACAAAAGCAGCTTCAGCTACAGGTATGGGACATTTTTGCTTGGTGAAATACATAAGTGTGGAAATGTTTAGGAACACATGAATTTCAAATACTGTTTAATGTTAATGAAGACTGATCTAATTCAATATTGATATATTAATATCATAATATAAGACATGAAGATACCCAGCATCTATAGACTTCATTTTATGCCTGATTTTTTTTTCAGCAGCTGATAAAAGATAAAAACACAGCTAATCAGAATCCATCCTGCTCTTTAGAGCTTGAGTGTTCGAGCAACAGATGACACAGCAATAATAAACACAACATTATCATCTGTTAGTGTGGACACTGATCGCTGTAACTGGCCTCAAGTCCTTTTTTAACAAATTAAATCAATGTTATTCTGTTGTGAAGAGGACAAAAACACATCTAAACGTTACCAAATATTATCCCTCATTTTCTTTTATATGCTCAGCAAGGTTACTGCCTGGTGTATGTGTACCTGGCTTGAGTATCAGTTGTAGTCAACAGATGGGATATAGTTAAACAGACTGTTCAAGCTGTGATTGGGCTGGGAAATAATAACTGAGCGCTCTCCCTCTTATCTTTCTTTTTAGCAATGGTGCTATTAAAAAGATCCCGTTCAGCGGTTTTCAAAGCAGATCGACCATTTCTCTTTATCTTACGGCAGATAAGTACAGGTAAATACTAAAAACTACTAAGATATAAAAAAATACTAAGAATTTTCACACATGCGTTAAATTGTATACAACGTCCAAACATTTGAGATTCTTGCATGAACATTAAGGAACTGAACAGAATCTGCTAATTACGCTCCATAGTGATCCTCATGAACAATGTTATTAATCTACATGAACCCACACAGGTCTGTATGACGTCTGGTGTGATGTAGGACAGTCAGCTAATCTGTAGGTTTTGCTTCACAGGATCATTGCTGTTTATAGGTCGAGTTCTGAATCCAGCCGAGATGTCTTGAGATGATACACTCTTCAAATGACAAACACACACACACAGGAGACTTGTGTTAATATACATTTGTATGATTTTGCCAGCTTCACACACCCCTCCTCTCATATGGGTGGGGGGGTCAGAGGGATATCCGAGGACCAATAGGAGGGTCCACTGACACTTCAGGAAGAGGGATGAGACTTTTGTACATATCTGTAAATAAAAATTTTATTACATCAGGGTTTTTGCACTTCAAAACGTCTGTTGTCATTTTTTGGCCCACGTCTGCCCTCAATCATGATGGAAACGTTTGCTTACCATCAACTACTGGTTTAATGGATATCAGAATAAAAATACAGCTACGGCTGTTTCATGGTTTAGCAATAGAATTATTAGAAAAATAAACAGAAAATAGAAAAATTATTTTAGCCCTGCGAAAGCATACGTAAAACACAATGAACTTAAGATTTGCAATCCTTTTTAATGACATTATGCCACTGAGAAATTATTGACAGAAAATGTCATTTATTTACATGACTATTCACAGTGTAAAATAGACTTTATTCAAATACATACAAAAAAGGCTTTCCACCAAAACGTTCTTAAATAATATTCTAGATATCACCATGTACATATATACAGCATAATAAAAATACTTTTCTAAAGAAGCCTTTCTCTTTTATTAATAACACATATGGCAAAGATTTGGTCCCTACTTCAGGGTCGCAGGGTGGAGAGGTACACAAAGACAGACCAAAAAAGAGCTAATGGACACTGAATATTTGGCAGTAATGTAGGAATACATTAGCAGCAACTTCCCATGTCAATGAATAAGTGGGTCTTAACTCCATCCTGAATGATTAAGTATCATCTTTACATCATTTGGGTGTTACTTCTGTATATCAAATATGGTTACTCAGTGCAGAACTGTCATTTGCAAATTTTAGTTTACAGAGCAACAGTTCAGAGAAGTGATGCAGTCCTTTTCCCACAGAAGTTTGTCATGGTTCTGTGGTCTGGAAACCACACGACGTGCTACAGAAGGTCTTTTGCTAAAGGCAAAACGGTTGCTTGAAGCCATGCTTGATAATGCTGGGTGGTTTAAAAATTCAAGTCCGAGTGGCAAGTTTGTTTTTATAGATTAAGAAAAAAGAAAGAAAAAATCTATTGTGAAAGGAGAAATCTTTTTAAGAACATTGGGAAAACAAAATTACAGAAAGATGTTCCTCTGCTGCCAAATGCTCCATCTTCTGCAACAACATTCCTGAGAGGAGTTATTTAACAAACAACGAATGACTTTTGGAGTGTGCAAGTCTATATTTAATTATAAAATCTCAATGTCACTCAAACCTCCAGCTTTAAAGAATTGCTATTTACTCGCCTTTTATTGGTGTAGAATATTGCTGATTTAGTTGCTTTATTAGAGAGTCTGAACCTAACAAATGAGATTTCCAGTAAACCGTCGGTCTTCTCTCAGACTGAACGCAGCAGTGAGTTTGCAGGAGCACTATTCCCGACTGAAACGAAAGGAACACATTTATATTGGTGATCAATGCCATGTGTCAAAACATTGCAGGGGAGGGACTACGGTGGAATACAAAAACGCAAATAATTGAGGAGGAAGCCAATGCCATTCGACCAGTTCTCTTTGGCACAATTAGATGAGAAAAAATGCCTTAAAACAAAGAATAGAAAAAGAAAGCAGTGCATGCGTATGACCATTATAGAAAGCAAAACTTCTCCTATTTCTCCCAATCCTGAGGTTTAGTGACAACCCATCAAGTCCTCATTGATAAAATCAGCTTCAATACTGATAAAGACTGGAGACACAAGTCCAAAATAACATTACATAAATAGTGCAGATATGTGTGCGAATCCTTCAAGTAGGACAGATGGAGTGCTCAGAAACCGTCCAGATGATTCATGCTGTTGGCTCTTAAGTGAATCTCCTCTAAGAAGTTCTCCAGCTGCTCAATCAAGACCCTCTTCTTAAACCTGCACATACACACAAATGTAGTTTATTTAGCAATCTGAGAGTTGTGTCTAGGAAAACAACATGGGGTTGTTGCACACAATGTTCTAAATGGCTATGTCGAGGGGTGAGAACCAGAAAGGCTTAAGTGACATTTCACCAACTTTACGGGAGTTTACCTGGCAGCCTCTTTGATTATGCTCTGCAGAAAGATCAGACGTGTTTCCAAACTGCCCTGGATTTGCTTGAGGAGGTAGAAGATTTTCTCATAACCTGCATTAGGACAAAAAAAAACAAAAAGCACTTTAGGGGAGAAGAAAGATTGGATGTATGAGGTTACAAGCAAAAAACAACAACATGAACAAATTAATTTCCAAACATCTGCAATGCTCATTACAACGTAAAAATAAAAGACAAATGAAAACCAGCTGTTACAACATTACAAATCTGCACATGTAGTAAACGCAGTCAGGATGGCCTGTTGATTTCACAAGGCCCAAGACAAAGCGTTTGTGGGAGGTCACCCCCTCCTTTGCTTATTGGACACCACCCAGGAAAGAGCATCAGGAGAGGAAATAAGAGTCAAGTAGCAGACATCTGCACATGTATGTGAGTGCTGTGACTTACGTCTGCCGGGCTTCCTGATCTCCTTGGTAATGAGTACTCTGAGCTCAGAGTTCAGTTCCTGGCTCTCTTGGTTTCTGATCTTTTTCAGTTGGCAGGGGGAAGGGTAGCGGCGTGGGGCCTCCTCTTCACCCTCACTGCCCAGAGATAACTCACTATCGCTGGACTGGCCGTTCTCCTGCACTCGGTTTTCCTGGGTCTCAACCTCATCGGGCTGAAGGTGGTTCCCCTGCTGGATCAGCTCAGACTCTGGTGCAGGACTCAGATCCTTATCAGAATTGCTGTTTGACTCGAGATGGTTGTTGATGTGATTATCCAATTCTGTATCGTCATTATCTGGAGCTGTGTAAAAGCAGTAAATTATTTTAATTTCAGAATGACCTGCTACTAAAGGTTTTTTTCTGCCTGTGTGTGCGCGCTGGTTGCTTACTTCTAGGTGGTGTTTTGGGAGGTGTATATGCCCGCCCCAGTCGAAGAAGAGGAGACATGCAGCGTCTGCGTTTAGGGGCCCCGCCCCCAGAAGGACTGCTGGATTCTCCGGGCCGTTTGCCTTTGCCTTGAGTGCCAGTAACAAATTCATCTGCCTCATCTACCATCATTGCCTGACACAGAGAGACAGACAGTTATTGACCTGAAAGTCAAATCTTTATGCCTTTTTTTTTTTTGAAAATCAGATCTAAAAAGGTACCTTCTTATCCAATTTGAAGGGGTTACCAAAGGTATGCAAACGTTTCGGCTGATCGGGGTCTGCTTCCCTCAGAGGGGATGGGCAATGCTTCAAGAAATCCTGATAGTTGCCCATCTGAGCTATAGGAACACTGTGCAGCTGATCTAGAAATGCATTTATTATAAAAACATAAATAACATTCCAAACATACCATGTAAACAGCAAAACCATAGCAGATAAAAAGGCTCACAGTTTTTTTTGGAAACCACAAGCTAAATTTAATTGAGCAAAATACCCAGAGACTCGGGAAACTGCTATAAGAAAATCAATAACCATTCATGGTTGTCTGAGCATTACCTTGATCTTGACCTTTCAGAATACAGATGCTGGCGTGCAGAAGGTTCCGCCTCATGCGGCTCAGCTGGTCTATCAGATGAGATCTTGGGATATCATAGGGGTTTCGCAGCCCTTGTGGTTTTAATGCCTGTGCAAAAGAGAAGGAAATAAGAGATAAGGGATTTGGAGAGAACTGATCATGAATGATTTGCTCAACTTTGTGCTTTTGGAATTGTTGGTTAGGCACAAACATGAGTCTAAGGGTGCTTTCACATAGGGCTGCTCGATTATGGAAAAAATAATAATCACGATTATTTCAGTCAATATTGAAATCACGATTATTAAAACGATTTTTTTTTAACAATGCATTTATTCAAAATTTCTTCAACATTGTTATTGAATTTGATCATGTACGTTCACCGCCATTGATCGTTTATGTACAGAATAAATAAAGTCTAGAAAAACTTAAATTAAGAATGTATAAAACTAAATAAAAATATTCTTTTGACATACAATCTCTATATTTAAAAAATACACAACAAAATAAAAACAAACAAACAATTTGTAACCAACACCCACAATTGCGTGGGTGCAAAGCAACTGAACTTTAACTTGAATTAGTGAACTTTAACTTTAACATTAATATGGCAAATGCAGTTAAGATTTCTTAAAGGTTTTTTGCAAGAAAAACCAGCCTGTTAACATGATCAGGTTTCAGAGATGCACGCAAGCAAGTAACAATGTTTCCACTAGTGCTAAAAACTCTCTCTGACGAGGAGCTTGTGGCAGGGATACACAAGTATTTTCTGGCGAGATTTGAAAGATGTGGATAGATAGCTTTTGCATCTCTCCACCATGTCAGAGGGTCCTTCTCAGGATCTATTGTTTCTGTCTGGAAGTAAGACTGGACCTCAAGAGCAATGACTTGGTCTTCTTGCAGAGGATGCCCAGCAGCCTGGTCTGTGGTGGCCTTGAAGAAGCTGCCCAGGCCCTTCTTCTTCCTCTTTTAAGGAGCTGCATCCTCTGTACAAACAGGGGGAACATCTGTCTCAGAAGGGGCTACCACCTTAGAGCCAAACAAAAATGGGAAAACAAATTCAACAGCTGTGTGTTATATACAGTATATAATATTTAAGTTTACCACACAATCTTAAAATTATTATTGTATTAATATACAATACGAATTTCATTATAATTACCATAGCACTGGCTGTCCCTATATCCTTCAGCAGCTCCATTCTGACTTTATTCATAATGGATTCCTTCTTGTTTTCATCCGCATATTTTAACTTGAAGCGTGGGTCTAGGGCTGAGGCCATGTCAAGTATCTGTTGCGTTTCATGGTCACTATATTTCTCATTGAGATACTCCAGTATGTTATGTTTTATAGTTTTGGCAAGTAGTGTGTCATCCTCCTGGTCTTTCAGGATTGAATTGTTGAAGAGGTGAAGGGTGGGCTTAACAAGAGAGACACTTACGTATGTCTCTCCTGACAGCGCGTCAGTGAACTCAACCAGAGGGGTTAGTGACTTATTGACAGCCTCCAGTACATCAATGTCTTGCCAGGAGAGACAGAGATGACGGAGTTTCCGGTCATTGGAAAGGACCTGGGCAATGGCCTTCTGTTGTTCAAGGACTCTGAGCCGAACCCTCACCCTCGCTAGGGTTATATTCACTAGGGTTTCGGACTCTGCCGTTCTCCCGGCTCACTCCCCAGACAGCTCGCCAAATCTGCGCTATATTTCATTCTACTAAAATGATTACCAGTAAACGTGAACTCTTGAAATTATTTTGTTTTGAGAAGATCCTGTAAAGTTTAATAATTTAACTATAATTTAAATGAATATCATATGCTTTCATTACAGTTCTTTAAAAAAAAAAATCGGAATTGGCAAAAATCTGAATCACACTTACTGTAAAATCTGAATCGGCCAAGAAATTTGCAATTGGTGCATCTCTACTGAGGTGAGACCCTTGAGCAAGGCACCGATCCCCCAACTGCTGACCAGGCGTCGCAGCATTAGCTGCCCAATGCGCCGTGTGTGAGTTGACTGTGTGTGTGTTCACTGCTGTGTGTGTGCACTATAGATGGATTAAATGCAGAGCATGAATTCCAAGTATTTTTCACCATATCTGGCCACAAGTCACTTCACTTCAAACACATATTCCCTTCTCGCCTCTTAAGTACCTCTCTGTAAACTACCGAACCTACCTTCTATGAAAACCCATAGATATGAAGATATGTGCGATGCTAACGTTCAAAAGCATCAGTTTTCAAATATCTCAGCATATTATTATTGTTTTGAAGTCATAACTTGATATTCTTTAAGTCATTTTTCGAAATTTATGCATTATTAATCTCTTTATATAATCTAATAAACTCTGTAAATTTGTGTGAAAATTAATAAAAAGTGTCTGACTATACTGTCTTTAGTGTTAATTTCTTTTGGAAACTTCAGTGGTATGTACTTGGTATGTATTTCTTGTCTCGCTAAAAAGTGCATCAAAATACATTTTTTGTTACAATGCTGTGCCATTATTATGTTAAAGTGGTAATGGATAGTTGAAATACTGATGAACTCAAAGTGAATAAGGATCAGTCTGTTATTAAAGTCATAGATAGTGGTAATTTTTTTTAAATTTTTTTTTTTGGAAAGGGACACTTAATCTGATATCCAATATTTGGTGGTTTTACAATAAGTTTCATGTTTTTGCATTTACACTATTTTTTTTTCTTTTTCTTTTTTTTTCTCTGTAATTAGAATGGATGTGGACAAAGGAAAGATTGAGGACACTGGAGGCAGTGGAGGTTCCTACTCTATTAAGACCCAATTTAACTCAGAGGAACAGTGGACCAAAGCCCTGAAGTTCATGCTCACTAACCTGAAGTGGGGTCTGGCCTGGGTCTCCTCGCAGTTTTACAACCGTTAGATTTCATCTTGGCTCTGACACCTGATCAGCGACAAGAAGAAACCACATGAAATCTTCACGGCGCTAAGAGGAGAACCCAACTGAAATCTTTGTGTGTGTTTTGTGTTTAACTGTTAAACACCATTAAACTAGTAATGTGAATTTGTATTTACCATATTTTATTTGCATCACTAGGAATATTCAAGGGGATTTCTCCACTGCAATATTATGTACTTTCCCCAGAACAGTGTGGGTCTGCCTAGTGGTAGGGGGGTATGACAATCAGTGTTGTCATATTACGTTAAAAAAGTAATTAGTTACAGTTACAAATTACTTCTGCCAAAAAGTAATTGAGTTA
>JAUCNO010001562.1:30746-45599 GCA_032353835.1 Enteromius viviparus | reverse complement strand
TTTATGTTCACATACAGCTACATGACACACTGCATGAACAATATTTTTTGAAAAAGCATAATAGGGGCACTTTAAGTTAAATTCACGTAATAATCTGTCAGTTTAAATGAGATTTTTAGGGTGTTACCGAACAAATGAAATCAATTGCATCTGAAGTGCCATTTAGATGCATGTAGTTTGGATATTTTGAACATAAAACATTGAATGCTAATATTTAAAATTTTAAAAAGGAGAAGATACTTTAAATGTGAAATTAAAACCACTAGTAGGTGGCAGCAAATCACTCTTAATAAATGAGTCATTATGACATTATGAAATAAATCACTGCTCTTTTGCTCAGAACAGGGCAGGACTCTGTTTGAAGTGTGTGTGTGTGTATATATATATATAGTGTTTTAATCGTGCTGTGAAAAAATGCATTTTAAATGCTTGTTGTTTTTTTGTAAAATCGCACATAATTAAAATGCGTATGATATTATGGCAGACGATATATCTCACATCCCTTGGTATGCATGGAAAGCAGAAGTGTGTAGAAGTTCATCTCATCCTCATTTTGTGTCATGCTGAGATCAGTCTGTTTGGTTCTAACACTCTTCCTGTGTCCCAGCGACTCCATCCGAGAGAAGATGAAGAAGAACTACATGTCCAACCCCAGCTATAACTACGAGCAGGTGAACCGGGCGTCGCTGGCCTGCGGGCCCATGGTCAAGTGGGCTGTGGCTCAGGTACGTCACTGACCGCCGGAGCTCTGTGTGACCAAGCGCCACCACTGACCTCTGACCTCTGTGTTCAGCTGAACTACGCAGACATGCTGAAGCGGGTGGAGCCGCTGAGGAACGAGCTGCAGAAGCTGGAGGACGACGCCACAGACAACAAGACCAAGGCTGAGGAGGTGGAGCAGATGATCCGGGATCTGGAGGCCAGCATCGCTCGCTATAAAGAGGAGTACGCTGTGCTCATCTCTGAAGCTCAGGCCATCAAAGCCGACCTGGCCGCCGTCGAGGCCAAGGTACTACTGACCGCAAACACTGACCAAACCAGCACGGTCCAGTGGTACTTCTGCTCCTTAGAGGAAGTTGTTGATTCCGTTGTTGTTGAAAAGGTTTATTTGGATGTTTCGGAGGGAGCCCTGAGGTGGACTAGTCTTCTGGCTAGTTGTAGTATTCTCTGATTAACTAATCTCCTGATTGGGTGCAGGTGAACCGCAGCACAGCCCTGCTGAAGAGTTTATCTGCTGAGAGGGAACGATGGGAGAAGACCAGCGAGACCTTCAAGAACCAGATGTCCACCATTGCTGGAGACTGTCTGCTGTCCGCCGCCTTCATCGCTTACGCCGGGTACTTCGACCAGCAGATGAGACAGAACCTCTTCACCACCTGGTCCCATCACCTCCAGCAGGCCAACATCCAGGTACTGGGAGAGTCTCAGAGTCATGAGTTCATCTGAGCGCTTCAAACCCTGACCCCTGCTCTTCTTTCTGTCCAGTTCCGCACGGACATCGCCAGGACCGAGTATCTGTCCAACGCCGACGAGAGGCTCCGCTGGCAGGCCAACTCACTGCCCGCTGACGACCTGTGCACCGAGAACGCCATCATGCTGAAGCGCTTCAACCGGTGAGAGACGGCTCATTGCTAAAACTAAATTATTATATAAATAATTTTACACGTTAATATCATCAAGAGGGGAAAAGGATTGCACTGTAAAAAAGTGCATAATGTTTATAATACAAAAATAAATAAGTTGATTAAACAAAACCGCATCATGTGTGCGTAGCTTAATACAAAGACATCAAATACAGCAGAATATGTTCTGTGTGAACGCTCTGAATTCAGTTTTGACAAACATCTCCACATCGATGTTCTCTTCTTCTGCAATATTTTGAGTGAACCGCAGCGCTGAGATCAGCTGGATAGACTCTTGCCTCGTCATCGCTAACTCTTGCTTGTGTTCCGCAGGTATCCACTGATCATTGACCCTTCAGGTCAGGCCACAGAGTTCATCATGAACGAATACAAAGACAAAAAGATCACCCGCACCAGCTTTTTGGACGATGCCTTTAGGAAGAATTTGGAGAGCGCTCTGAGATTCGGCAACCCTCTGCTGGTGCAGGTACAGGACCCCTGAAGTTCTCTGGTCGTTACAGTAAACCAGTGCTGCACGATTAATCATATCGCAGCCGGTGCGATATTACATAAACAAATGCATGCGTGGACGTAACAAGACATTCATTCTTGCGCTCACACCAGAAGCGAATGAAGCGTTAAGCGTGAGTGATTTACTTGTGAAGTCAATGCACAGATGCAGTTAGGCATCCTTCAGAGTTAACGGTGCGTTCAACAAGCCGGTTTTACTGCACTCATGAGCAGCGCGTCCGCAGAGCATGATCAGCTCTCATCCATTAACATGGGTGCGGAAAAGAATACACCCTGCTTACGCGTGCAGTGTGAAACCGCCGTAAACTCGACATGTTTAAGCGTCCAACTACACGCGAACAGCGTGTCACCTCAGGTGTGAACGCACTTTTCACATGTACCAATCGCAATTTTGACCTTAATAATCGCAATGTGACATTTTTCCCATATCGTGCAGCCCTACCGTAAACCCTGATTAATGCCCGTGTGTCTGCTTCTGTCAGGACGTGGAGAGCTATGACCCTATCCTGAACCCAGTTCTCAACAGAGAAGTGCGCAGGACCGGAGGAAGAGTGCTCATCACGCTCGGGGATCAGGACATCGATCTGTCGCCTTCCTTCGTCATCTTCCTCTCCACACGAGACCCCACGGTAAAGATCATCTGATAGGGTTCTGATAGGTTATTGGTATCATTGCAATATAGTTTCCTTGATTAAAAAGATAACAAGAGTTGTATTTAATGTTTATGATTCGTGATTTGAAATCTCTCTTATTGAGACATACAAAATATTTTCTTCTAAGAAGATATAATTTTAAGAAGTAATAACTGGAGAGTTTTTGTGATGTTCTGAGGATTTAGAGAACTTTCTACAACTGAAGTCTTTACACTGGAAGGATGTAAAGATTTGGAGTGATGGTCTGAACTGTGTCTGCAGGTGGAGTTCCCTCCTGACCTTTGCTCTCGAGTGACCTTCGTGAACTTCACAGTGACCCGCAGCAGTCTGCAGAGCCAGTGTCTCAACGAGGTCCTGAAGGCCGAGCGTCCGGACGTAGATGAGAAGCGGTCAGACCTGCTGAAGCTGCAGGGTCAGTGTAACAGGAAGTGCTGTAGGCTCATTCAGGAAGTGCTGTTGTTAACGAGGTTCTGTTGAATCTGCGCAGGCGAGTTCCAGCTGCGTCTGCGTCAACTGGAGAAATCACTGCTGCAGGCGCTGAACGAGGTCAAGGGTCGCATCCTGGACGACGACACCATCATCACCACCCTGGAGAACCTGAAGAAGGAGGCGGCCGAGGTGACCAGGAAAGTGGAGGAAACGGACATTGTCATGCAGGAAGTGGAGACGGTGTCTCAGCAGTATCTGTCCCTGTCCACGGCCTGCAGCAGCATCTACTTCACCATGGAGTCTCTGAACCAGGTCTCATATGCGTGTGTGTGTGTGAGAGAGAGAGAGAGTATATGAGAGTGTGTGTGTATGCCTCTGTCTCTGCCTCTGTGTGTGAGTGATATCTGGCTCATGCTGTGTTTGTCTCGTTCCCAGATGCACTTCCTGTATCAGTACTCTCTGCAGTTCTTCCTGGACATCTATCACACGGTGTTGTATGAGAACTCTAACCTGAAGAGTGTGAGCGATCACACACAGCGCCTGTCTGTCATCACTAAAGATCTGTTCCAGGTCAGCGTTTCTCTCACACACACACACACACACTCAGAACCTAATTCCTGTCTAAGACTAAAACGATTAATCTTCCTGTTCAGTTAATAAAAGCATCACCTTGTTGTGAAGAGCCTTTATTCAGGAAGTGTTTGTTTTCTCTGTTCAGGTGGCCTTTAACCGGGTCGCTCGAGGAATGCTGCATCAGGATCACATCACGTTTGCCATGCTGCTGACCCGAATCAACCTGAAGGGCTTGACCAGGTACACATCTCCACCCCATTTCACTCGTTTCCTTCTTTATTGAAACTCTTTTATTGGCACGATCCATGTCTGTGTGTGAATGCATTAGTTTATTAGTAATGATCTGAACGTGACTCGTGTGTGTGATCGTGTTTTCAGATCAGACTGTGATTGGTCATTAGAGCTGATGTCTGAGAGACGAGGTCTTGCTCGTGAGCAGAGCTGGGTTTGTTTTCTGAGGATGTTTATCTTGTGTTTCTCAGCGAGCCGTCGTTCGATACAGAGTTCCAGCACTTCCTGCGTGGGAAAGAGATCGTGCTGAGCGGGACGACTGTGCCGAAAGTCAAGGGACTGAGCAGCGAGCAGTCGGAGGCTATGGTGCGCCTCAGCCGCCTACCTGTGTTTAAAGACCTGGTGTCCAAGGTCCAGGCAGATGAGGTGAGTGTCTCCGGTCTGTGTTTCGTCTGTTCTTCACCACAGAGCGTCTGATTAAGTCTTGCCCTTCTGTCCTCTAGCAATTCTTCATGTGGATCGAGAGCAACTCTCCAGAGCTGTCAGTGCCGTACCTGTGGGCCGAAGAGAAGACGTCCAGTCAGTACACTGCATTTTCACAAGTGCTTGGACATGCAGCTCCCTGTGAGAGACTGCAGGAGTGACGTGTGTGTGTGTGTGTGTGTGTGTGTGTCCTCAGCTCCAATCGGTCAGGCCGTCCACCAGCTGCTGCTGATCCAGGCATTCAGACCTGACCGTCTGCTGGCCATGTCACACATCTTTGTGTCTAAAGTCATGGGAGAAACCTTCATGGCCATCATCGAGCAGCCGCTGGACCTGGCTAACATCGTGGACAGTGAGGTAAGGGTGTGTGACACTGCCGGTGCTGTAAGAGTGTGTGTGTGTGACACTGCAGGTGCTGTATCAGTGCTCTTGTGTTCAGGTGAAGCCGGGGACTCCGGTGCTGATGTGCTCTGTTCCTGGATATGATGCCAGTGGATTGGTGCGGGATCTCGCAGCGGAGCAGAACAAACACATCACTTCCATTTCCATCGGTATGAACCACAGCTGGTGCTGATTACTCGTTTAAATTACTAGTAAAGTACTGCATTAATTTTACATATAATGAAATGGCAAAGTTTTAGAAATAAGTTGAGAGAAATCAGGAAGCTCTTCCTTCAGGCTGAGGATTATTCATTTCACTTTTGGTGGAAAAGGGTTCCCAGAAATATCCCTTTTTGTTTGCCACAGCCCTGGTGATTAAAAAGTAATACCAAAGTAAAAAGTTACAAAGTAACGCAATTGGCTTCTTTTTCATGGACTAACACTATCACAATGTTACTTTTAGAAGTACGTTTCGTGAACACTGACCACAACCGTCTAGACAGTCTAGGAAAAGACTTTATATGTGCTGTAAAAAACTTCAATACTGAAAAACTATAATGACTTTACAGTTTTTAAAGTTGGTAAAAGCCCAACCAGTGGGCGGTTCATTGAAGCAGCTGCTAGCTAGAATCTGAGCTGTTTTGTTGCTGTTAAACTAGTGAAGTAACACATGTTTCCGTCCTCAGGTTCTGCTGAAGGCTTCAATAAGGCCGACAGGGACATCAACACAGCGGTGAAGTCCGGCAGGTAAGAGAAGGTCAGCTGATTGGTCAGGGCTGCAGGTCACGTGATCTGACGTGTGTTTGTGTGTCAGGTGGGTGATGCTGGAGAACGTTCACCTGGCTCCTGGTTGGCTGATGCAGCTGGAGAAGAAGCTTCACTCCATGCAGCCCCACGCCAGCTTCCGGCTTTTCCTCACCATGGAGATCAACCCCAAGGTCACGCATCACTTCCTGTTCTCACCGTGTGCTGCTGTGTCGTAATGCATGCTCTGACGGTTGACCCTGCCTCCCTCAGGTCCCTGTGAACCTGCTGCGGGCCGGACGCATCTTTGTGTTCGAGCCTCCTCCTGGTATGAAGGCTAATATGCTGCGCACGTTTAGCAGTATTCCTGTGGCACGCATGTGTAAGGTGAGACACGCTAACAGTAGAAGTGACCCTTCTGTCCTGAATGCTGAATTCATGTTTGCTGGATTTGTGTGACACACTGTGCATGAAACGATAACAGGAAAGAGGGAATCGCTCTGGAGTTTGTTTCCTAAAACTGACTTGTGTACAGGTGTAGTATTCTAAAAGACAAAATGTGCTCCTCGTGAATTATTTTGCCAGCACAGGTCACCTGCTGCAGCGTTCGTTCTCCAGATGAGTCTGAGATGCTGGTGTTTGTGGTTCATTCATGTCTCTCTTCTTTCAGTCTCCGAATGAACGAGCGCGACTCTACTTCCTTCTGGCCTGGTTCCACGCCGTCATCCAGGAGCGCCTGCGCTACGCTCCGCTCGGCTGGTCCAAGAAGTACGAGTTCGGAGAGTCAGATCTGCGCTCGGCCTGTGACACGGTGGACACGTGGCTGGACGACACGGCGAAGGTTTGAGCCGCTCCTCTCTCCTGTTGTTCTGTGTCTCCGCACGGCTCTGAGCGTCGGCTCTTCTGTGCAGGGTCGGCAGAACATCTCTCCAGATAAGATCCCGTGGGCGGCACTGAGGACCCTGATGGCCCAGTCCATCTACGGAGGCCGTATCGATAACGAGTTTGACCAGCGCCTCCTCAACACCTTCCTGGAGCGTCTCTTCACCACCAGCAGCTTTGACAGCGAGTTCAAGCTGGCGCTCAAAGTGGACGGACACAAGGACATCAAGATGCCTGACGGCATCCGGTCAGAGCACACCCCTTTCATTACCTTTGTGTCCGGTTCTGCTTTGAATGCTTTAATGCTAGAAATTAAGCATTAGCCAGATCGTACAAGCAATGGAGAAGTGATGAATGATGCTAGGGTTAGGGAGACGCTAGCAAATTGCTAAAGCTTTTATCACAGTTTTGAAAATTAGTTGCAAAAAAAGTCTCATAATTTAACTTTGGTTTCTTAAAACAAAAAGAACTCTGCAATGAAGCAGTACGCAAAAATAAATGTATAAAATAAGACGACAAAATGATGAACAACAGCTAGTGCTTCATGATGAGGTCTCATTGGTTAACCTTACTGTGTTCACATGAACATTATTCTCCATTAAAAACAGTATTAACATTAGTGCTGAAGCGTGCCTGTGTTTGTGTTTCCAGGCGTGAGGAGTTCATTCACTGGGTGGAGATGCTGCCGGACACTCAGACTCCGTCCTGGCTCGGTCTGCCGAGTAACGCTGAGAAGGTCCTGCTCACTACTCAGGGTACGAGCGTCTCTGTGACCGTCTTGAAGTGTTCCTCCTGAACACTGACACTTCTCATCTCCATCTCTCTCTCTCTCTCTCTGTCTGTCTGTCTCGAGGTCATTCTGTCAGTTTCTACAGGCCTTCATCTCTGGGTGGTGGTTCATCATCAGAGCACACCTCCTCTGCTGCGTACACTAGCGTTAGCATTAGCTGTACGCAGCGGAGCGGGGGTCTCGTCTCCTCAGCCTCCAGTAGCTGTATTTCACTGCCGTCATGTCACGGCCCTTCAGTGCATCTCGCTTTGTTTTGATGCTGTTGTCTCCTCCTCCGTTCAGTTCAGTCCTGCTCAGTGCATGTGTTCCTCAGCGATGCCCTCGTCAGCAGACAGGACTTGCCTCGATGACCCGCTTTCACTTCACCGCTCGACTGCTAGTTAGTGCTCCAGGGACACTTCACCCTGCACACTAACACAAGACGGTCCAACCCAAAAACTATTCATCAGGTCGATCCAACGCTTCGTTCTTCTTCAGAGAACACGCATGAAGTTGTTTCTGAAATAAAATGAGGGTGTGTAATTAATGACAGAATTAAAATGTTTGGGTGAACAAACCGTTTAATTAAATCTTTTGAACTACACAGATGTAACTCTTCATTAGGTGATAGCACATCATTTCTGTTCTGTTCCGCTTCGTTCCTGTTAGCAGTGTTAGCGGGCTCAGAGCGTGGCAAGTCCTCCAGTATTTCCCGGTCAGGGTTATAGCACTTGAACCTCCTTCTTAACACAGAGCCTGAACACTGTTCATTTGATCTCCCTCCTTCACTTCCTGTGCGCATCTCCCTCCCGCTCCTCACTTTTTGCTCCCCGGCGCTCCTTCCTCCCGCTCAGGCATTGACATGATGGGGAAGCTGCTGAAAATGCAGATGTTGGAGGATGAGGACGACCTGGCGTACGAGACGGAGAAGAAGCAGCGCAGCACGTCGTCGTCTGACACTCAGCCGGCCTGGATGAGAACGCTCCACACCACGGCCAGGAACTGGCTGCAGCTGATCCCGGAGACGGTCAGCCCGCTCAAACGCACCGTGGAGAACATCAAGGTACGGTCGGACACTGGGAAAAAACTCAATTATCATTGTGTCTACAATTTGATATCATGATGCGTTGCATTCTTAATTTTTCATATTACGGAACATGGCTACTTTTTGATATTCATTTTATATATTTTTCTTTTTTATTACATTTTGAAAGCCACTGAAAAGTTTCTCCCACTGAGTGAAAAACAAAAAAAAGGTTATTGCGACTTCATCTCAGGTCGACTGCTTCCTCACTGATGCACAGATCTGTTTTTTTTTTTGTATTTTGAAAACATTAATGTTTACATATCATAACAGCATTCAAAGATGCAAGAACATTGATCCCCCGCGGTGATTGAGCTTCAGGACAAACATAAAACACATGAGTGTGTCCGTGTGTGTGCTCCACAGGGCCGGAGTAAAACACCGTCTCTCAGCGCTGCTGCTGTGAAGCCTGTCCTGATTCTCTTTGAGAAGAGTGTGTGCATGTGTGTATGACCTCAGAAGGCTGTTATCGGTTCTGGTCTAATGCAGTGTGTGCTCTTCCCAGGATCCTCTGTTCCGGTTCTTCGAGCGCGAGGTGAAGATGGGCGCTCGGATGCTGCAGGACGTGCGTCAGGATCTGACCGATGTGGTGCATGTGTGCGAGGGCAAGAAGAAGCAGACCAACGACCTGCGCACGCTCATCAACGACCTGGTCAAAGGTGAGTCCTCACAGTTGACCGTTTGACCCCTGAGGTGTGTGCGGGTCACTGACGCACGGTGTGTGTGTGCTGCAGGTATCCTGCCCCGCAGCTGGTGTCGCTACACTGTCCCGGTGGCCATGACGGTCATCCAGTGGGTAGCAGACTTCAGCGAGCGCATCAAGCAGCTGCAGCAGATCTCACAGGGAGCAGCCAGCGGGGGAGCTAAAGAGCTGAAGGTACAGCTCTCACACACACACACACACACACACACACACACCAGCGGAGGAGCTAAAGAGCTGAAGGTACAGCTCTCTCTCTCACATCAGAATATCTCAGTAGAGATCACAGAACATGTCCGCTAGTGTTGGAGGATGATCAGTGCTGTTCTCTGAGGTGTATGATGGGGTTAGGCACTGAAACTCGTTGGCCAGGAAAGGTTCTGTAGCGCTTCATACAGTACGATATAAAAGTGAATATAATTACATCCAGGAGCATGTGAACGCCAAATAAAAATGTTTTCAGGATTACAGACCTTTACGGTTAACTCTTTCTCAGCCAGATGAGGTTGAATATCTGGACATGCATTGCATTCAAATAAAGAACAAACCTGCTTGGAAACAAAAGGTTTATATATATATATATATATATATATTAGGGCCAGGCCTCGATTAAAAAAAACTAATCTAATTAATTAAAGACTTTGTAAATAATTAATTGAAATTAACGCATTAAAGTCCCGGCTTAAATGTAGGTAGGTTTCATTAAAAAAAAAGCAACATTTTAAGCATTTATTAAATACTACATCATACACCGTGATATTATCAAAGCAAGGCTTGAGGAGGAGTGATGCGCCCTCTAGTGTTTAACAGTTAAAGATCCCTCTCTGAACTGAACCGTTGTGTTCTTGAGCTTCTGTGTATCAGAGCAGGTCTAGAGCGGCGCAGACTCTTCAGCTGTTGGTGTGTTTTCTCTGCAGAACATCCACGTGAACCTGGGCGGTCTGTTCGTGCCCGAGGCCTACATCACAGCCACCAGGCAGTACGTGGCTCAGGCTAACAGCTGGTCTCTGGAGGAGCTGTATCTGGAGGTGAACGTGACGTCTGCTCAGGGAGCGGCGCTGGATGCCTGCAGCTTCGGCATCAGAGGTGAGGCCATGATGATGATGAAGATGATGAAGAGCGGGTCTGTGTCTGCTGCGGTCTGACGGTCTTCTGTCTCCTCAGGTCTGAAGCTGCAGGGAGCCACCTGCTCCAACAACAAGCTGTCTCTGTCCACCAGCATCTCCACAGAACTGCCGCTGACGCAGCTGCGCTGGATGAAGCAGAGCAGCGGCGAGAAGAGGAGCATGGTCCGTCCGCCTTCAGCTTTCACACACACTGATCAAGTTCAATTAATATCACACCCTGGAGAACAAGACCAGTCATAACCGCTTTTAACATCAGAATTCTACATGAATGAAATCCTCTCTGCACTGATGTCTGGTTTGTTAGGAGAGGACGAGATCTATTAGACCATCTGAACAGAAACATCTAAATATTACATCTTTAAAGTTGCTCAGATGAAGTTCTTAGCAATGAATGTTACTGATCAGAATGAAGTTAGGAGAGATTTACATGTCAAGAAAAACAAACAGAAAGGATATACTCGAAAAGCAAACTGATGTTCATAAAATACAAGAAAATAAATAAATCACAAAACATATTTAAAGATGTTTAAATTAAACTAGTTAGCATAATCTATCATTTTCTAGCCCAGTGAAGGCTGATGGTGTTATTAACTCTGTGTGTGTGTGTGTGTGTGTGCAGGTCACGCTCCCCGTCTATCTGAACTTCACTCGCTCTGATCTCATCTTCACCGTCGACTTCGACATCGCCACCAAAGAAGACCCACATCACTTCTACGAGCGTGGCGTGGCCATCCTCTGCACCGAGTAGATGCTGCTTAACCAGTCACTAACCTTAACTACCCCCCCTGCTAGTGTAGCTAACCCTTAGCTCTGTGTGTCAAGTGTTCACCCGGGAAGGATTTGAGAGGAAGAAGGATTGTGTGTGGTTTCTGAGGCAGGAGGACAGCAGGGATGGTTTTAGATTGGAGTTTCTAATAAAGCTCATTTAGAGAAGTTCCAGTGTGTTACGTCTGCTTTCCTTTCAGCCTGTTTAACATGCATCTCAATAAACACTTCCTGTCTGAAAACACTTCTCCAGACTCCTTCTGTTCAACACTCTTTAGATGATCGGTTATTACAGGTTCAGAAGAAGCTCGCAGACTTTATTCTCTTCTTGTGATGAACAGAACTGACTCGCTGTGTGCCGTTAATGAAGAGAAGAGCCCACAGACCGGATCAGAACCCGAAGAAAAACTGTATAAACATACTGGTCTACAAACATTAACGTCACAGAATATACGTTCTTCACTCCAGATACTAATAATAAACTTCTGCATTGCTCTCATATTCAGAAGAAGTGAAACCGGCCTGTTTTCTTCAGACATCAGGACATATTTCCTGTCGGTGTTTAAAGATGACCTCGTGAAGAGTCTGAGACGAGACGCATGAAATCATGAACAAGCTTAGCTTTATTAGTTTTAATGAATTACTGAAATAGCTTTGTGACGTCAGGGAATGAAGAACTTCACACCTGCAGGTCAAACCTCATTCTGTCTTTGGAGTGACCTCTGACCTCAGAGTGCCCCGCTCTCCAGCTCCATGTCACTGATGCACTGCCGCTTGCGCTGCATGCCCTCGTCTGACGGAGGGAAGAACTTCCTCTTGGAGAAGGCTGTGTGGAGAGCAGGGCCCTCTGGAGACGGGCTCTGGGCCCCGGGGGTCAGCGAGGACCTGCTGGTGAAGCCGGAGTCTGAGAGGTCCGCTCTCCAGGGGCCTGGGTCAGGAGAGTCCGGCTCCGAGTCGCTGGAGGACCGCATCTGGACATCGGCTCGCGGCTCGCTCCTGCAGTCTCTGGGAGCGCACGCAAGGTTAAAGGTCAATCTACGGCCTGCCCCTTTCACCCGAAACCCGCCGGGCCATGACTTTCTTGAGACTTGAGCAGAAGATCCAGAATCTTCAGAGCTTCCATCGTAAGGATCCAGAGCCTGCAAACATTCATTATAAGAGCGCAGGGTTACTTTAACACAAGCTTCAAATATTTACACACGTACAGTACATTTACAGTATCACTAGTTACCATAACAACAATATATAGAGAGAAAGCTGAACATTTATTTGACTATAGTAACATTATATTTCTGGATTTAAGGAATGGTTGACCCAAAAACAAAAATCCAGTCATCATTCACTCTCCCTGGAGTAGTTCTACACCTGGATCATGTCTTTGTTCTGATGTTTCTTCAGGAAGTCTCCAGGCTGTTTTAGTCACCATTGACTTCCATAGTTTTTTTATCAGAAAACACTAACCCTTTTAAATTCCAGTTGCACAGATGAAGAACCTAACGATCTGCTCTAACATTAATAAACTGCTATTATGAGACATTAGTGATGAAATCTACACTTTATACTTTAGTTTACTTCAATGAGAAATGATGAGTACCAGCTTAATAAAGACTGAGTCAATGTGTAATGTTCAGAAATTAATATTTCCTGCAATGTCAAACTCAAAAAAAAAAAAAAATTTTTTTAATATTAATTGTGTTATTTTTTTTACGAGATCAAATCATGTTTTAAGTGTTCTTACAGTCATGCCTCTCGGGGCATGTTGTCACATTTCACTTCCATTTTTTTTAAGATAAATAAAGAAACACTTATACACTCTAATTATGAGTAACATAGTTATACTAGAAATACTAGCATATACACTGAGAAATTACACTTACTGATAAAATATATATATATATATATTCTGAACCTCATGTGGATTTATATGGACTGATAAAGTCATAAAGTGTTGTGCCCCGCTCTCTCCTGTTATCACTTACACACAAATGAATCAGGAGCCTGTCATCAAACAAGTTCACCAAACACCAGGCTTGTTTCAGTCCATCTGACTGATTCTGAATCAAATCCACTGACAGTAAGAGACTAACTGAACTAAAGCTGGTGTGCTGGTGAACTGATGAGACAGGCCCAGGTCTGCTGCTGTTTACCTGTTGATAGCTCTGTCCACCGAAGAGCTTCTCAGCAGCTTCTGGAGTACTGCTTTCACAGCCCTGAGATCACATCAAGCTGCTCATGTCACGTGTTTTATGTTTAGGTCATGTTTGATGTTGATCTTGATCAGAAATACCTTGCTGCTGACATCAGACCATCTCTGGTTGGACTCGGACTCTGAGTCTGAGCTGGAGTCTACTTTACACATCTCCTGAAGAAAGTGTGTGTGTTTAATGCAGTCTGTCTGCATTAAACACACACACACACACACACATCATAAAGGAAAACTGGTAACATCTCACCATGTATTTGAATGCCAGTCTACCAACAGCGTCTGACTGAGTATTGATCAATTCTTCCATTCCAGATCACTGCGAGTCAATCTGATCGATCACTCACACAGTTTACTTGCTTTTATATCAGAGCCAATCGTGTCATGTTATAGTGTGTGTGTGTGTGTGTGTGTGTGCAGGCTTCGGTCGAGGCCCGTTCTTCGGGTTTGAAGCTAATTAAACGGTAAACTAGGAGAATCCCGAAATATTCTTGAACATCAGATAGATCTTAATACCGAAGATCATAGAATCGTTAGGAATCTTGTTTCAGACGTCAATATGTCCCAATAATTTCCCGTAAAAAAGGACCTATACATATTTATTAATTAGTGGGCGTTGAAACAGTCCACTATAAACTATAACTTTTATGTATTATATTTAATAAAACGATCGCTAATATTTGATGGGTGACATCTATTTTTTATTCTTCTTAATTGCATTTTTCACGCAATAATGCACGTGTTTTATACTTGATTTTTGGGTCAAGTGTAATAGACATAATTTAAAAAAATATATAAAAGAAAAAAAACAATAAAAATACGACAGTTCATCCAAAGCCAGGTCAATAATACTGCACGTTAACGGGCCATGGACGTTTCTGAGGTGACGATGAAAACAAACCAACAAAAATATTTATAAAATAAATAAATAATAATAATAAAACAAATCCTCCCGTGATTTCGCCTCGAACATCTCCGGCCCGAGAGTGAGCGTAGTGCGCATGCGCTGCGCGTCACATCCGGTCTGCGGAAGGATGAATGTAAATGTCAAATATGGCGGCGGAGGGAGGAGGGAAGGAGATGAACGAGATCAAGAGTCAGTTCAGCACGCGGGAAGGAGCCTATAAACTCCTCACGCACTCAGAATACAGCAGACCTAACCGAGTGCCCTTTAACTCGCAGGGATCGAACCCCGTCCGAGTCTCGTTCGTCAACGTCAACGATCAGTCCGGTAACGGCGAGCGCATCTGCTTCAATGTGGGCCGGGAGCTCTACTTCTACATCTATAAAGGCGTCAGGAAGGTGAGCGCGATGCGCGATTAAATGCGCCGTTGTCAAAGAACCGTTATTTCACATCACGCGTGACGCGACTCCAATGCCACTCACGCACGCGAGGCAAAGTGAGCCATTTGTTTATGTGTGTGTGAGTGCGAGAGAGAGAGTGTGAGTGCGAGAGAGAGAGAGAGAGAGAGTGTGTGTGTGTGTGTGTGTGAGAGAGAGAGAGAGAGAGAGAGTGTGTGTGTGTGAGAGAGAGAGAGAGTGTGTGTGAGTGCGAGAGAGAGAGTGTGTGTGTGTGTGTGTGAGAGAGAGAGAGAGAGAGAGAGAGAGAGAGAGTGTGTGTGTGTGTGTGAGTGAGAGTGAGAGAGAGAGAGAGAGTGGGTGTGTGTGTGAGAGAG
>JAUCNO010001562.1:0-28352 GCA_032353835.1 Enteromius viviparus | reverse complement strand
AAATAAAGTTTAATTCTCGTCATAATACATTACCATTACTCTGTTGTTCTATTTGATAATGTTCAGTGCTTTGCTACGATCTGTATTGTTAAAAGAGCTCTAGAAATAAAAGAGATTGACTAATTTTATGTTTGTGTGTAGAGTTTTGAGAAACGAAGCCATAGTTTAAAAAAATAAGCATTTAAAAATAAAAATATCACCGATCATATTTAATCTGGTTTCAGTGGTTAGACTCAACACTGCCGCTCCAGCAAACCTGAGGATCAATAACCCTGATATCAACAGAGTGTGTCATTTCAAGAGACTGGTGTGTGTGTGTGTGTGTGTGTGAGATGCATCTGTTTCTGTGTGTGTGTGTCAGCGCTGCAGGTGTTCATCTCTGTGTGTGTGTGTTCTCCGCAGGCGGCTGACCTGAGCAAGCCCATAGACAAGAGGATCTATAAGGGAACGCAGCCCACGTGTCACGACTTCAATCACCTGACAGCGACGGCGGAGAGTGTGTCTCTGCTCGTGGGCTTCTCGGCCGGACAGGTGCAGCTCATCGACCCCATCAAGAAGGAGACCAGCAAACTCTTCAATGAAGAAGTGAGTGTCCGAGCGCTTCATGAAATAGACGTTTTCTTAGATTAAATTTCAGTTTTTTTTTTGTGTTTTTTTTCCTGGATTTCAGTTTAATGTTTTAATTCGAGTTTGATAATCCAAAAGGATTTGTATAATTGTCTTAAACGCCTCTCTGAGACACAACTCCTTCATCAGATATGAACATTATTATATTCTGTGACTTCTCCTATGATACATGTTTCTACCAGGAAGTGATGATTTTGTTCTCTTTGAATCATTTGATGGAAACGGTGCTTATTCACAAATGTTTTATGTGATATTTTAACTTTGGATGCACTGAAGCTAGCGGTCGCTCTAATTAACCCGTGTCTCCTCTGTGCTGTGTTTTCTCCTGAACGTTCAGAGGCTGATAGATAAGTCTCGGGTGACGTGTGTGAAGTGGGTGCCGGGCTCCGAGAGCCTGTTCCTCGTGGCTCACTCCAGCGGGAGCATGTACCTGTATAACGTGGAGCACACCTGCGGCACCACGGCCCCTCACTACCAGCTGCTGAAGCAGGGCGAGAGCTATGCCGTCCACACCTGCAAGAGCAAGTCCACCCGCAACCCGCTGCTGAAGTGGACGGTGGGTGAGGGCGCACTCAACGAGTTCTCCTTCTCACCCGACGGGAAGTTCCTGGCCTGCGTGAGTCAGGACGGCTTCCTGCGCGTCTTTAACTTTGACGCGGTGGAGCTCCACGGCACCATGAAGAGCTACTTCGGGGGCCTGCTCTGCGTTTGCTGGAGCCCTGACGGGAAGTACATCGTGGCCGGCGGCGAGGATGACCTGGTGACCGTCTGGTCCTTTGCAGACTGCCGCGTCATCGCCCGAGGACACGGACACAAGTCCTGGGTGAGCGTGGTGGCGTTCGACCACTACACCACCAGCGTAGAGGAGAGCGAGCCCATGGAGTTCAGCGGCAGTGACGAAGACTTCCAGGACCAGGTGCACTCGGGCCGCGAACGGGCCAACAGCACTCAGTCCCGGCTGTCCAAGCGCAACTCTACGGACAGTCGGCCGGTCAGCGTGACCTATCGCTTCGGCTCAGTGGGGCAGGACACTCAGCTGTGCCTGTGGGACTTGACAGAGGACATTCTGTTCCCACACCTGCCTCTGTCCCGGACGCGGACGCACACTAACGTGATGAACGTGGGCAGCAGCGAGGGCTCTGGGTCGCTCCCGGCTCCGCTGCCCCGCTCCAACAGCCTCCCGCACTCGGCTGCTAACAGCAAGAGCGCCGCCTCGGACAACCCCATCGCCACCGGAGTCAGCAAGTTCGCCACGCTTTCTCTGCACGACCGCAAGGAGCGACACCCCGACAAAGACCACAAGCGCAACCACAGCATGGGCCACATCAGCAGCAAGAGCAGTGACAAGCTCAACCTGCTGGCCAAGACCAAAACGGACCCGGCCAAGACTCTGGGCACGCCGCTGTGCCCGCGCATGGAGGACGTGCCGCTGCTCGAGCCACTCATCTGCAAAAAGATCGCGCACGAGAGACTCACCGTGCTCATCTTTCTAGAGGACTGTGTCGTCACCGCCTGTCAGGAGGGCTTTATTTGCACGTGGGCGAGACCCGGTAAAGTGGTGAGTAGGGATGGGCGTATGTAGATCCATCATTACTGCTATTTATTACAATAACGATATCAGTGACGATAAATCAGAGTCTTTTAAATTTTTTATTTTTTACCTAAAATGGGGTGTTGTGAGCATTAGTGAGTACACGCATCAATGACATCAATGTTTATTTCATACTGGAAGCCAGGGGGCGCTCTTGCACAGAAACACCTGCACATGCGTCGCAGGAGTCATAGCACAGACCTACGATAACGAGCATATATCTGTTCAAGCAATCTGGGGTATTTTTTTATAATATACTTTATCCTGTATAAAATAGTATGATTTCTGCCTTGTTCTGCGATATGAAACAACATCTGGTCACAAAGTTACTTCAAACACTCGACTGATGTCATGAAGTTGGTTTGGAGAAAAGAGTGTTTGTAAACAGTGCGGGTATAGTAGAGTTATTGAAGGCTCTGATCAGCTCCAGAACATACTCCTGCGCACGGTCACACACACACATACATCAGATACTACACTTCATCATTATTATCATGGGAAGACTAATTCTTATCGTGGGGATCATTTTTACAGGGATATCATTCCCTCGGTGGTTCTGCTCTACAGAAGTAGTAACACAACCGACATTCAGTTCAGATAGTGAATATCTGCCCGGTCCAGAGACAAAAATAATTTATTTTGCATATCATGATACAACATAGTGAAGAGACGTAGCATAGAAATGAGTAACCAACAGATGAAATAGATGGTATAAACAAAGATAAAGAGTGCAAGCCGATAGATGCAGCATAAATACAGCTGCTATTACAGGAGCTGAGATCTGATTCAAACTGGGCCAAACTACCTTTTTACAGATGACTTATGACCAGTCTTAAAGAAAAAACACTAATGTGAGTATTAGGCTCCAGAGAGAAAGGTCAGGCTCTTGTCGAGTGTTTGGAGCGAGTGAGTGATGTCACAGTTAATAAGGGTTAGGGTATCTTTTGAATCTGATCAATTCCATTTCTGAGACCGATTCTGCTGAACGATCCTGATTCTTATAGAGTTCTGTTTCAATTACAATGTGGTAAAAAATAAAAGACAGATTTATTCTGTCTCTTTGTGCAAAACATTTACTTGCTGCTGAATTCAAAAAATCAGCTGGATGAAGCAAAATAAAGCTCCGTGGTTCTGGATGAACGGAGACCTTTTTTAGCAGAGGTTGTCGTTCTCTTGTGATTCTGAAATTTGACGTTTTACAAGAAGTATTTGATTCTGGAACTTGATCTGCTTCGTAAAGACTGTGATCTGTAGGTTTGCTCAGATGTTTGGCTTTGTTCAAATGTCTTGTCTTGTTTTTTTTTTTTCAGGGGTTGTCGTCATCCCAAAACCAAGCCAACTCTCCCAGTGGAACAGTAGTATAGCCACGATATTTCTGCTGCTATGAGATCTGCATCACGCTCAGAACACCGTGTTCCTCCTCTTTCTGTCGTTCTGGAGGCCTGTGTTCGGCCGCAGGCTTCCTTCATTTCCTCTGTTCTGTATTTATTTGAATGGTTTTGTTGTTTTCACTCTCAAATGCGTCTCACTGTATGATTTTTTTTTCTTCTCCTGTGTATTTCAAGCTTGCCTGAGGTGTGGGAAATCATTTAGTCCAGGGTGGGAAAGCAGTCGGCTTGAACTCACCGGGTCGGTGGTCCAAAGCGCTCGAGACTCGCTTCCATCCCGGATCCTTTTAATACGCTTTTATTTCAACCCTCTTTCACATGGAAGCGATTCCACACCGTTGTTGAAAACTTTGCACTGATTTTATTTTATTTTTTGAGTGAGTGTTTTTTTTTTTTTTTTTGGTATCTACTATAAAGGATCAAAAAAGAAAGAAAGATGTTCGGGGAAGGCCTTGATGCACTTGGCTTTAATATCCTCTGTCTTGAAATCTGAATCTGAAAAGCTGGATGCTGCAATCATAGTTTTTTAAAGAAAATTTGTTTGCACTTAATAGTTTATTAGAAGAGAATGGCTTTACATTTTTGTGCGCGAGGACTCACAGACTGGTATAATGTGGAGAATTATGATTAAAACTTTGTATCTATTGAGCATTTATTTTAATATTGTTTCAGATAAAAATCTGCTTTGTATTATATGTATAATATTGTAATTCAGTGATTTATTGGGGCAAAAGCAAATGATCAGTAACTCTAGTGGACATTTGTCATCATTACAGGAAATAGTGACATTTCTAAAGCAGAAAAATAGACATAATATTAAAAATAACCTTAAATATGCAGGTTTCTGTTTGGTTTTCCTGTCTCTTGTACAGAAGTCACCCAGATGTATTTTGATATAGGAGATTTATGTATGAGAATGGCTGACCTGATCTCTTATCGTGTCGACTCTGCTCATCAAACGTATGAAGCTCAGGAAGTCTAACAGACGCAGAGAAAACTAATCTTACGGAAGAGTTTCAAGAGGTCATATTTTGCTTACCAGCCGCAAACTTATTCTGTGTAAGTTACTACTAAAGAGCCACGAGCGACTCGAGTCTCACCGCGTGACACTATTAAACGTTTAACGTACCCTTTTTTGTGACTACCAATCATTGTTGATGAAGCGTACACTAACCAGGACAGACGAGGATGTGGAAGTGCTCATATTTTTGATTCATGTGGTTAAAATTTAGCATTTCACATTTTGTTCTTCATTAAAAAAGAATCCATGTATGATTGGCGTGGTGTGTCTCTGTGTGACTGTGTTCTGTCTTCACGCGCTGGTCCAGTGTGACACTTCTGTCCTGTTTTGGGGAATTTTTCTTCTACTGTACATCAGACTACATTCATAACCTTTGAAGATGTTTTGATCATATATGATGTTGCTAAAAAGAACATTATTTTGTGTATTCTGTGTAATGTAATGTGTTTGTGGTTTGGAACATTTTTTTCCACAAACTGTATATTATTGTTTCTCCTGAAACGGGCCGATTTGTACAAAGTTCTAAAAAACACTACAGACAGAATAATAGCTCCGCCTTTCTTTGTGGAAACATTTGGGTGGTGTTTGAAAATAAACCCACTCTGTGACGGAGAAAAGTGGAGGCGTGTTTAAACGAGTCGTTTTAGGAGGATGTGGACAAATCAACTTTTATAAAGAATATCTCTTTGGTTTTGAGACTTCAGTCTTTGTAGCTTCAGGGATCTTATCTCGGCTCTAACAGCTTGTTTCTCCAAAGAGAAAGATAACTTAAAATCGCATCATATGACCACTTTTTTTGGTGTAAATAGGAAAAAAGTGCTAAATTTCACACTAAAGTGCATTAATGTGAAATGTGCATCAGTGTAGAGTAATGATGATTCCTGTGGGGGAACATTTAAAAGCAACGCAAACATCATGACAATCTGCTCCGAGTGTAAAGTACAACCCCTTTATTGAAGACGTTAAAGTCACAGTGGCTCCCAATAATAGCAAACCAGCGAATCTGTTTCTAATATTCATCAAACTTCTGTGCAAATATAAAATATGTAATAACACCAGGAACAGGCGGCACAGAGATCTTCGAGGAATGAATGGCACTTGCTGTCTCTGCCGTGAGATCGTCTGCTTGGGTTAAATGATCTCACTCTACATTTTTTACATCCATTTTTATAGAGTCTGCTTTCAACAATCAGTAAGAAATAAAAAGCGCTCACGTCAGCTGATTTGGGATGATGTATTTCATGACTCGGAATCGGGCAGCCAATAAACCCATGTAAATGCCAGCGATTTGAAAACGGCATGTTTCTGTGTGTGCAAGGACTTTTATTTTGTAATGTGAAGTGTTGACTGTTCAAACCAGCTGCTGTGCACAGACGTGGGTCGTGGCATCGGTACTCATCGGTACTTGTCTGGGTTACGCTCCAGCGGAGGCATGTAGTAGCTCTTGAAATGGCGTGGCTCTTCTTTGGGCTTTAGAGATCAGAAGAGAAGAGGTTGAGGGCACAGATCACACACAGGACTCTGGGTCAGCTGAATGTAGGGGTGTGATTACTTTGGTAAGACGCGAGTGGCACTTCTTGGAGATGGCAGGCAGAGAGCCACGGTGCGAGACGCTCAGGGCTGGGAAGCTGGGCACCGGGTAAGGGATCTTCGGTGTCGGGATCACCACGTTGAGTTTGGGTAGCTCCAGAGGGAAGTGTGAGCCGTTTCGTCGACTGAGAGGGTCACCGGCGTGCTTCAGATGCTGCAGAGACGGATATAAGAGCTTAAAACATCATTGCTGCAGATTTCACTCTTTATGGACCGCTTTCTCTCAAAATGTATTTAATGAAAGACCAAGCAATATATAACACGTCTATTTAACACTGATTAGATGACGACAGAGCACAACTGAAATTGAAAGTTTGTTAAATGTCGTATGTATTAATTAGTGCTGTCTAAACGATTAATTGCATTTAATCAGTTTTCTTTATATTATATACGGGTCAAAGACGTCACAATGTCCGCATCAAATTACAACAAAAACACTTTAAATGTAAGTAAAGTGTCTCTTTTTAAGGTTTTAAATACGATTTTTGAAAATAAAATGTCAACATTTGGTTGAAATAATGTTATTGTCATTCAGCATATTCTGACTTGTTCTTATTAAAATATATAAAAGAATAAGGAAGAATATTACATTTTATTCAGTTTTAAACGAGTAAAAATAGCTTAATGAAAACTAGCAGAACATTTATCTATTTTTGTAAATAAACTCTTCATATATGAATACACACATGCAGTGTATATGTTTTTATATTTTTAAGTGATATATAAATGCATTTAATATATAAACAACATATTCTTCTTTCTGTATGTATTTTGTTTGTTTTCCTAATGTTCTTGTGTTTCTGCTGTGTTTGTGTGATCAGTGCTCGTCTGACGTCACAGACTGGGTTACAGCATTTTTGGAATTTTCTAAATTCTTCAAAAAGCATGATTGTGTCTTGTTGATGTGATTTGTAATGTCACCTGTCGTCGTCCCTGGCGTGCGATGCGCCACAGCTGATCCACGGATGCAGGAATCCCGCTGGACTCTCCCTCCACGGCTCCGATGGCCTTCCTCAGGCTCGCTGCTTTCCTCTCGGCCATCCTGAAGAGAGCAGAGCAGAGCTGAAACCCTGTTTGTGATTGTGTTCCTGCCATCAGGCTCTCTTACATCACTGAGAGGTGTGTGTGCAGGTGAAGGTGATGTTGTACCGGAGCTCTCTGAAGCAGGGGTGCTGCAGCGCTGTGTGGGCACTGATGCGCTCCTCGGGGTCATAGGTCAGCATCAGTTGCAGCAGAGACAGAGCTGCTGCGGAGCAGTGAGGGATCAGCTGGGAGATCCCACAGCCTTTACGAGGAGGGAAATCGAAGCGCATCGCACGAGACCTTCAACACAAACAGAGTCACATGAGCGCCATATCCCAGAGATCTCTCTGAGCGATCAAGCATTCTGTCAGTCTGATAAAGGCCTTGGCGTCTGAACGCTATAGTCTACATCTGTGCTTTATGGTACATGCTATAAAAGGCAGTCGGTCGTGAGGTGCCTGGGTCCAGTCTTCGTCTCGTCAGGGGCCAGGTGTCCAAAAGTTTCATCTGGTTCAGAATGATCTGGATTTGGAAATCCCATGTTTTGCTCTCCAGCATCAGGAACCCGTTCAAATCAAAACCGGATCACCTTGATCCAGATACACACTTATTCTGGATTACTAGTGCTCTAAAGAGACATGCTGATGGGAAAAAATTAGAAAAGGCATTGTTTTGCCATCTAGTTTTGCATTTGTTGAAAGCTGTTTGGAGAGATATTACATGTTTTAAGTTTTTGCTCCTGAAATCAAAATAGCTCAAACTTACTAAAACGATTTGAACAACATCCACTGAGGATTTAATCCAAATCAAAACCAAGATCTATTGTGAATTCAGAATCCTTTTTTTTTCAAGATTTGATCCAATCCGATGGTCAGAATCTGATCAGATTAGTTTGCTGCAGATGTTTATAATCAGTGTTAGAGCAAGGGAAGTGTTTGTTCGCTCTCTCTTCTCTTCAGCTCAGAGGGTTTGTTCTCACTGTTTGAACTTCTGCAGCAGCTTGATGTCCGGTGTGCCCAGGACCTCATGGATCTTGTTGACCTGGTCCAGCTCGTTTCGGCCGGGGAATAAAGGACTCAGACTAGAAGACAGAAATCACAGATTAGAATCATGAAACGAGCACAGATCAGCTGAAAGCAGGGCGGAGGAACCTCAGGATTTCGAAGAAGACGCATCCGGCGCTCCACATGTCCATCTTCTGTGAGTAGTGTCCGTCGGTCAGCAGGCACTCGGGCGCTCGGTACCAGCGTGTGGAGATGTACTCGGTGTGAGGAGGCTTGGAGAAGATGCTCCTGCAGGAGCCGAAGTCTGCCAGCTTCAGCACATCGTTCTGTGAGCGACACCACGCTTTTCTGATCAGTAATATACACAACTTTAACAATAATGTTTCTGCTCCCTCAGATTTTCTAATAGTTGTATCAAATATTGTCTTCTCCTAACAAACCAGACATCAAGTTTCAGAAAACTGGCTTTTATGGTTTTGTGCTCCTCTGACCTCACAGACGGCCTAACCTTGATCAGGATGTTCTCCGGCTTCACGTCTCTGTGGAATATGCCATGGCTGCGGTTCAGAAAGAACAGAGAGGTGTCAGAGTGGTTCACAGGAAGAGTGTGTGTGTGTGTGTGTGTGTGTGTGTGTGCGTGTGTTCACCTGTGCATGTGATCCAGCGAGTGGCACAGCTGGAACAAGTAGTGCTTGACTTTACTCTCTGCTAGAGGACACTGACGGCCTGGAGGAGGAACACAACACACTTTATCTCTGTGTGATGGACGTCAAACAGCAAACGCACCGTACCTTTAATAAACTCGTAGATGTTCATCTCCATGAGCTCACAGATGAGCGACAGCGTCCCGGAGTCTTTATCACTGTGAAGCAGAGTCTGAGATCAGTTCAGAGCATCTTCATATGCTGTCGCTCGTTCAGAACTGAGCTGTTAATTCATACTCACTAAACGAGTTCGTGAAGCTGGAGGATGTTGGGATGTGGACTCAAACGCTTCATGGCTTGAACCTCCCTGAGACTGTGAGCCTGATCCACACTGACAACAATCATCACAATCATTACATTCAGCATCTAATATTACTGGTCATAACAGGATGAGTGAGGATCAGCAGAGAACAGGTGCTTCTTTACAGTTCACATGAAATAATGTAATTATCACACACACACACACGTTTTATGGGGAGTGTGCGTATGTGTTTAAACTTTACAAACTGTATCTTATTTCTAAACAATTTGTCCACAAGGTTAAAGGTTATTGTTATTTCTATCCTTGTGAGGACAATTGGTCCCCATAACGTTATAAATACCAGGCGCCCACACACACACACACACTTGCGTTTATGGTTTACACGGTCTCTTCATAGGCGTAATGGTGTTTTTACTGTGCAGACTGTATGTGGTACTGACCCCACACCTAAACCTACCCCTTTCAGGAAACTACAGGCACTTAGTATGATTTTAAGCCTTTTGTTTTACGGGGACACAGGAAGTGTGTCATGTCATTATACACATTTGTGTTCCTGCCTGCCGGTGTACATACTATCCACCCAATCTGCCCTAAATAGTACTGAGGATGACTAGTATCACAGAGGACTCAGGATGGATAGTGAGCACCATGAACTGTAAAAAAGAGAGCACTCACGCAGTCACTATAAAGGGTTAATCACGTGACCTGGAGGTCACGGCCGGTGCCCGGTGACATCATACCTCTGGATGGTCTGTTTCATGGTTTTACAGGCGTAATGTTTGCCGTCCTTCAGACTCTGGACCTTCATGACCTCAGAGAACGTCCCCTCGCCGATCTTCTTGATGATCCTGTAATCTACAGCAGACCGAGTTCAAACACACGAAACATGAACATGAGCGGGAAACAGCGAGCTCATCTTACTGTTCATTCCTCAGACGCTGCCGTCGCATGTCAGCTTTAATACGCGGTTTAACGGAACACAAGCAAGCCGTGATTCACGCGCTCGTTAATCGATCGGCGAAGCTTCTGCGCGGTCTCCAAGGCAACGGCGCGCGCGTGAACTCTGACCTGCAGCCAGGGGTCGCGCTCTTCACCGATCGCTCTCATCAACTTTCATTAATCGCTATTAATATTAAATTGAAATCCTCGATATTAGAGCTGCTCACCTCTGTGTGTCAGAGTCCTGCGCTCCGATCCACTGCTTTCCCGCTTCAGACTCATTTCAACGCGTTTACACACATTTACTGGATGCGTTTACTGTCGAATAAAACTGAATAATATTAATATTAATATTACTAATATTAATAGAGTGAATCTAAACGCGCTGACCAATAAACTGACCGCTGCTCAACACCTTTCTCATTGCATCTCGGTAAAAATGCAGCTGTCGCATCACCACATCGCGTTTTACATCTCCGTTATTATGATCGCCATTATTTTTTTTTACTATCATCGGGTTTCAAAGTCGTTCCGTTTGATTTCTGTTCAATCGTGTAATTTTATTGTATTTAGGGCTCGCTCCGGTAAAAACGCAAACGGGCTTCCGTACTGAGGCCGCCGCGCATGCGCAGACTCAGCGCAGAGCCCGTCTCGTGTCAGATGTGGAACTTAGACAGAGTTTATGATCAGAATTCATAATAATCAATCATGAAGAGCAGGTTTAATACGGTGGATATTAGGGCAGCGATCGCAGAAATCAATGCCACGTAAGAACTCTAATATTATCAGTTGTGATCCGGTTTATCTGCTGTGAGTGTGAATAATAATATTTATGATGTGTGTTTGTGTGCAGCTGCGTCGGGATGAGAGTCAACAACATCTATGACATCGACACTAAAACATACCTGATCAGGTTCCAGAAGTGAGTCACACACACACACAGTAATACACACTGTCACAAAACACACACATATATAATAACAACACTCATGGGAAAGACATAAAACTAAATTACATGATATGAAATACAGTAGAATATATGAATGTAATTTACTGTGTGATGATGTGTATTATAGGATGCATGTGTGTGATGTAATATGATGTTTTGTCAGGCCGGACTGTAAAGCGGTTCTGTTGATCGAGTCTGGGATCAGGATACACTGCACCGAGTTCGACTGGCCCAAGAACATCATGCCCTCTGGATTCGCCATGAAAGTACTGAACCATTACTCAGACTGTGACTGTGTTGTTGTTATTATTCCATAAACCCATGAGAGAGTTTTCTGAGTGTGTGTGTGTTATCCTGTCAGTGCCGCAAACATCTGAAGTCCAGGCGTCTGGTTCATGTGAAGCAGCTGGGTGTGGACAGAATCGTGGACATTCAGTTTGGATCGGACGAGGCGGCCTATCACCTGATCCTGGAGCTGTACGACCGAGTGAGCATCATTAACACGGAGATCTTCTGACCCTCAGATTGATGAACTAGAGGAAATGAACATGTGAAGCTGCTGCAGAACGACTGATGTGTATGTGTTCTCAGGGGAACATCATCCTGACAGACCATCAGTTCATGATCCTCAATCTCCTGCGCTTCCGCACGGCTGAGGCTGAGGATGTGAAGATCGCTGTGAGAGAGCGGTATCCTGTGGAGAACGCCCGGCCGCAGGAGCCCCTCATCAGCCTGGACAGGTAGAGTCACGCCACACACGTGTACAGGTGTGTGTTCCTCATGATTACAGCGTGTGTTTCTCTTCTCAGACTCACAGAGATCTTGACTGAAGCTCAGAGCGGAGAGCAAGTGAAGCGGGTTCTGAATCCTCATCTGCGTATGTTTGATGTGGCATTATAAACTAATCACACACACACTCATGTGTTCTGGGGTCTAATGGTGTTTCTACTGTACAGACTGTATGTGGTATTGTCCTACACTGACCCTACACCTAAACCTACCCCTTACACACACACTCACAGTCTGTACTCATCATGATGTGTGTGTGTGTGTGTAGCGTACGGCGGGCCGCTCATCGAACACTGTCTGGCAGCGGTGGGGTTGCCAGGTCTCTGTAAAGTGGACAGCCAGATTGACTCGAGGCAGGGTAAGATCTTCTGGTTGCTGGAGCAGCTTGTGTTGTGATGGTCTCCTGAGCAAAGATCCAGAAGAAGTCAATCCACGGCTTTGTCTCTTGCAGTGGGTCCGAGGATCCTGGAGGCCTTGCAGATGGCTGAAGATTATATGGAGAAAACGGCCACCTTCAGCGGAAAGGTGAGTGTGTGTCAGGAATGAATCCTGTCCTGCATCCGGCTCGTTACCTTGAGCTCTCGTCTGTTCATGTCTGTCCACTCGCAGGGCTTCATCATCCAGAAGAGAGAGAAGAAGCCCAGCATGAGTCCAGATGAAGCTGAGGAAGAGCTGCTGACGTACGCTCCTTACTACGTATACGTCTTATTGTGTCGTGATGCTTTTCTGTCACGTTCAATAATTCATCCTCTTTTGTTGAACAGATATGAAGAATTCCATCCATTTCTCTTTTGTCAACATGAAAAAAGCAGCCATGTTGAGTTTGAGTCTTTTAACAAGGTTAGTGCTGCCTCTCTTCTGAATACACCAGCTGTTTGTATTTAAAAAAGAAAGACTTATAATAGAACCTTTGCATTTAATTAAAGGGTTCATTTGCCCTTCCTTAAAATAAGGCCTTAAACAGTCATAAATCATAGTAGAGAGTCTTACATTTATAAAGCAGCATAAAACTGTTAACCCTAGCCAGAAAACAAACAAAATTTGTATAATATCAGAAAACGACTTCTTTCATCATTTTGCTTCTTCAGTCTTGAAGTATGAATCTTAAGAACACAGGACAGAAATACTGATGAACAACAACACTTTGGAGCAGATCTGTTCAAGCATGACGCGATATATTTCTCTACAATTAATGAGTAATAGAGATATGTTATATATAAAAGTTATGTTTTAACCTGTTACTAATAAGACTCAGAGTCTGTAAAGTGTTCCATTCAATGTATTCCTTAAAGTTTCTTAAATTTACTTTGATCAAGAATTCTTTAAAGAACAGTTGACCCAAAAATGGTCTCTCCCTCGAGTAGTTCCAGATCTGTATGAATGTCTTTAGAACTAAGCCTGGTTCTCAAGGTTTTTTCCTCATTCTCTCATGGATGGGGTTCTGGTTCCTTGCTGCTTGATTGATTGATTTGTAGCCAGGCTGTTTTAGTCACCATTGACTTCTATAATAGAAAAAAAATACTATGGAGGTCAATGGTGACCAAAACAGCCTGGTTACAAACTTTCTAAAGAAATATCTTCTTTGTGTTCAGAACAAAGACATTCGTCCAGATCTGGAGGAGTAAAGGATGACAGGATTTTAATTTTTGGATCAACTATTCCTTCGGTTTATCTCTGACACTTGAATGCTAAATACCAAAGGTTGAGGATGTTCCTTCACTTGTGTGTCTGATCTCAGGCGGTCGATGAGTTCTTCTCCAAGATGGAGAGTCAGAAGCTGGATGTGAAAGCACTGCAGCAGGAGAAGCACGCGCTGAAGAAGCTGGAGAACGTTAGACGAGATCATGAGCAGCGTCTGGAGGCGCTCCATCAGGCCCAGGTCTGCCTCTTCAGCCTGATCCAGTTAGAAACCGTTGTCTTCCTCCACTAGAGCTCTACTTGTGTGTGTGTGTGTGCTGCAGGAGGTGGACCGGCTGAAGGGAGAGCTGGTGGAGATGAACCTGCACATCGTGGACCGAGCTCTTCAGGTGGTGCGTAGCGCTCTGGCCAATCAGGTGGACTGGGCCGAGATCGGTCAGATTGTGAAGGAAGCTCAGGCGGCTGGAGATCCTGTGGCCTGTGCCATTAAAGAGCTGAAGCTGCAGAGCAATCACATCACCATGCTTCTGAAGTGAGCCTTGTCCTGCAGCATCAGATAAACCTCCTGCTGTCTCGGTCTGACCGGACCCTCTTCTCTTTCAGAAACCCGTACACCGCTCCAGACGACAGAGAGGCCGAAGACACGGACGGAAGGAGGCCTGCGGAGGCTTCAGAAGCGCAGAAGGGGAGGAAGGGGAAGAACAAAGATAAAGGACAGAGAGGGAAAGTAGAGAAGGACAAACCGGTTCTAGTGGACGTGGATCTGAACCTCTCCGCTTACGCCAACGCAAAGAAGTGAGTGTAGACGTGAATCTGTGATCAGTGATGCTCAGGACAGGGTTACTGAAGCACCTGTCTCTCGTCAGGTATTACGACAGCAAGAGAAGTGCCGCCAAAAAGGAGCAGAAGACCGTGGAAGCAGCACAGAAGGTGAAGAGACTTACTGACAGAGACATCAAAGACTTAATAATAACAGACCGTACTGTACATACAGCGCAAAACAAGCTTTTCTTCTTAGTCATAAACATTTACTCAGTCTAAATTCTTAAATTAAGATGCCTTTACTTGTTAAGCAAAATGACACGAGATAGATTTAGCCTGAAGTTCAGTGATCTGGATCTGATGCGGGGTAACCCACATTCTTCAAACAAGAAAATCTTACGTCTTTTAAGAAGAATGCATACATTTTTTTTGCTCTAAAAACAAGGATAAATATAATGGTTTGCTTACCAAGTACATTTTAAGAATTTGTAGATATTTAGAAACAAGACAAAAATACCAAGATAAGCCAGAAAAAATATTGGTAACACTTTATAATAACTCCACTGTGAATCATTAGATAATCATTACTAAATATTCTGTTCATCCTTTTATAAAGCATTGTTCCAACATTAATAGTCACTGATAAGCAGTTTATAAATACAGTTATAGATACCTTGTTCTTGATTAATAATCATATCTATTGATTCCTAACAGAACAAATAAACACTATATATATAAGAACAATGCATTTATAGCTGCACTTGTAAACGGTCTACTAATGCATAATAATGTTGGAACAATGGCTTATAAAGCATGAGCTGAGTGAGCTCAGGAAAACTAAGGATGAAAATAATTGTTGTCAGTGTGTGGAGTGAATGAATGGCTCTTACATCTTCAGGATGGATGAATCTTTGGGAAGAGAATCGTGTGTGTTTTGAGAGAGCTGTAAGGTTTCTCAGATGGAAGAGTTCAAAGAAGTGTAACAGTTTGATCTGTTTTTGTCTTGACTCCAGGCCTTCAAATCTGCTGAGAAAAAGACCAAACAAACACTTAAAGAAGTGCAGACGGTGACCAGCATCCAGAAGGCCAGGAAGGTGTACTGGTAAAGACACATGGGTCTGTCTGAGAACACACACACACACACACACTCTCTCTCTGATCCGGCTCTCTTGTGTTCAGGTTTGAGAAGTTCCTGTGGTTCGTCAGTTCAGAGAACTATCTGATCATCGCCGGCCGAGACCAGCAGCAGAACGAGATGATCGTCAAGCGCTATCTGAGAGCAGGTCAGGTGATGCTCCGCTGATGCTTGACCCGGGTGTCTCTGTCTCTCTGACCCCTGTGCTGTCTTCTCAGGGGACTTGTACATTCACGCCGATCTGCACGGAGCCACGAGCTGCGTGATCAAGAACCCGTCCGGTGAGGACCGCGTGACCTCTGAACATCTGTTCACCAACACTGACACATTTGAGCAGCTTCACAGGAATCAGTGCAGAGTTAGAAAAGTCGCACGTTTGACGGAGGGTTCCAGAGCAGCTTTAAAATACATTGAATTCAATCAGTTCCTGTGTTCTCTGTGAATCAAACACACCGCGTGATGCTGCTCCGAAAACTTACAAAAGAAAAAATCATTCATTTCGACTAGAAACAATGTATTGTTGTCTATTTCTATATATCTGTGCTGCTGATAACTGCTTCTGTGCTCCAGAGTCAGAAAAACAGAATGTACAGACTGTGTGTGTGTGTGTGTGTGTGTGTGTCTCAGGTGAGGTGGTTCCTCCACGGACGCTGACCGAGGCTGGGACGATGGCGGTCTGCTACAGTGCAGCATGGGATGCTAAAGTAGTGACCAGTGCGTGGTGGGTTCATCATCATCAGGTGAGCGGCGGGACACACAGAGACAGAGTCGTCCGGTTCAGATGCTCATGTGCTTTATCTTCCTCAGGTGTCCAAAACCGCTCCGACGGGAGAGTATCTGACCACCGGCAGCTTCATGATCAGAGGTCAGGGTTCTTCTGTGCTGTTTTATGAATATATTAATCAATCCCTTTTATTTCTATAGAGCTTTTAACAATACAGATTGTAGCAAAGCACTGAACATTATCAAATACAAGAACAGAGTAATGGTAATGTATAATGACGAGGTTAACCCTAACCCTAACTGGAAAGCAAGCCAGAGGAGAACCAAAACCCCTTCCTTGAGAGAATGGGAGAATATATACACATATATATATATATATTGCATGTGTTTAAAAGTTGTTTACAGGATAATTTTTGTTTTGTTGTTCCACAGGGAAGAAAAACTTTTTACCTCCTTCATATCTGATCATGGGCTTTGGGTTTCTGTTCAAGGTAAGAATGCTGCTGGAATCATGTGTTAAGGCTTAACTCTTTCCTCACCAGTGGCTCTTAAAATAGTTGCCAGAATTTGTAATCATTTCATAAAAATGTCATGACACTCAGAATATTAGTTAATATCTGAACCTGCAGTTTATTCTGCTTTTAAACAAAATGTTTTATTCTACCTTGCTTTTATTTTGTAATCAACACTTGAATGTTGGCAAGTTTTATAAAAAAAAAACATTTTGGACAGTTGGGAAAATTGAGCTTTGTCAAAGACTCGGCCTGGATCGGATCCAGAAAAATGATCAGAACACAGATGAGATGATCAGGAGACTCTGTTATAAACTACAGACATTAGGAGTTTAGATTGAACTGTTTTGCTCTTGATTCTGCGGCTCAGTGGTCGTCAGAAGATAGCGCCACCTACAGTAGAACAACAGAAACACATCCTGATGTCATCGTTCATATCACACCTTCAGTTCCCTGTCTCTGTGTGCGGTTGTAGGTGGATGATCAGAGTGTTTTCAGACATCGTGGAGAGAGGAAGATGAAGACGCTGGATGAGGAAGAGGAGAGTGTGATCTCCAGCACTGCAGATCTCCTGGAGGAAGGAGAAGAACTCTTAGGTGTCAGCTCACTAACATCATCTCTATGAGTCTTTGGTTCTCCAGCCTTCTGTCAGATGATGGACGTCTGTCCTCTGTGTGTGTCTGTCCAGAGGAAGACAGCGAGGACGAGGCTGAGGAGCAGCAGGAGTCCAGCAGATCTGCAGACGAGACCACTGCATGCGTCCAGGAGGAAGAGAACGAGGACGTGGAGGAGGAGGAGGAGGAGGACCAGAGCGCCGAGATCAACTTCCCAGACACCAGCATCTCTCTGACACACCTGCAGCTGAACAGGTGAGGTTCTCCCTCGCTCCTCCAGCTTTAGTGCTCAGAGACCGGATGAGTGAGTGTGTGTTTCTCCGCAGGGCTCTTCAGAGCGACGCTCTCAGACCGGACGAGCCCCAGCAGGTGAGTTACACACACATCAGCTCTTCATCTGAGACTGACGCAAGCTAACAGGTGTGTGTGTGCTGCAGGTCAACTCGGAGACACACGTCAAGAAGCACCTGACGGCCAGGCAGCGCAGGTCAGACTCCGCCTCATTCTGTCCGCTAAAAAAAAAGAGTTGCAACTTTTTTTATTTATTAAAATTAATACATTTCTCAATTTATATCTCACAGTTCAGAAACAAAGTCATGATTAGCTTTTGTTGTGTGTAGCAGAAACATGCTTCACTGCTAGAACGAGGAAAATACACTGCAAAAAATCATATTTCTGTACATTCTATACATTATTCTGTACATATTTCTCTACTAATTCTAGAATTAAGATGCGTTGTCACGTGAACTGACTCATTATATTATGCTGAAGACAATTTTTTCATAGAACAACACATGATATCTCAGAGTAATTTTATTTGTAATCTTTATGCATCTGAGTTTTTGTTTTTGGGTGAACTGTTCCTTTAAGCCAGTCTAAATCAAAGACATCCGATAGATCAGCATGATTAATTCATCAGATCGCTGTCATCAGGGACATGAAGAAGAAGCAGAAACCAGAGGACACCGATGATCCAGAGGAATCCGACTCTAAACCAGCGGACGCTTCGATCCTGACAGAGACGTGTAAGAACGGAGCGGTCAGTCAGCCGCTGAAGAGAGGACAGAAGGTCATTAAGCTAACGAGCAGCACTCTTCATGGCTAACATACGTGTTACTGATGAGTCGTGCTGATGCTTGACTGCTTTTCCAGAATAAACTGAAGAAGATAAAGGACAAATACAAAGACCAGGATGAAGAGGACCGAGAGCTGATGATGAAGTTGTTGGGGGTCAGTATTAGATACTATCAGAAACTAGTAAAGTAATGCATTACTGTTCCATTTAGAAGGAAATAACAGTTACTTTTTCTATTAGTTTCTGATGTCCTGACTGCCATGTTGAGAGTAATCAGGAGCAAGAGCAGACTTCCTGTAGATCTAGAATAAATATCAATAACATTCAGTGTTCTACAAAATCAATAAAAACTCAGAATATTATACAAATCTGCAATAATTAAATGTTAAACAAGACGCATATCATTTAAGTATTTATTCCTATGTTGTTAACCAGTGTCTGCTACAGACCTTCATTGATCTGCTTCATCTACACTAATAAGTTAAAAATGACACATCTGTAGTTATTTCTGAACAGTGTTGATGTTTCTTCTCCTGCATCACATTCTTCATGTGATTAGTTTGATCTGTCCTCTACTGTACAGACCCGAGTCTACATCTCCTTCAGTCTGGGAAAGAGCCCTGCCCAGATTTACACAGTAACGCAAAAGTAACGCAACACTGTAGTTTCCATAGAAAGTAAGAAACAGATTTAGTTATTTTTTTAGAGAGTAAATCTTCACTTTTAAAAGTAGCTTTCCCCGACACTGAAGGTGAGCTGCAGCTGCAGAGAGAGCAGAAATGCTCTTGTAATCTAGAGATGGTTTCTGTGGTTGTGCGCCTCTCATTCACACGTAATGAAAACAGTCCGCAGGATCCAATAAAGAGGAAAAAGGAAAGAAAGGCAAGAAAGGAAAAATGAAAGAAGAACCGCTCAAGAAACCTCAGCCGCCTCAGAAAGTAGCCATGAAGCCCAAAGCTGAAAACACCATCCAGAGGAGCGAAGATCCTGAAGATGCTGAAGATCCTGCAGGAGCAGATCAAGGCGTGAAGGTCACAGTCCTGATTCATGACCTATAATAATAAATAATGCTCAAGTGATCTGTGAATAAAGAGCTGTGATTGTGTTTCAGGAGACGGAGGAGCTGGACAATCCTGCTGCGGAGGTGAGTGTGTGTTCATCTGAAAGAGAAGAGCAGCCTCAGCGTGAACACATCGGTGCTGGAGTTAAGGACGTCAGTGTCCTTCACTGTCAGTGATTTTATTGTTTCAGGATAGTGAGAACATTCTGGACTCGCTGACTGGTCTGCCTCATCTGGACGATGTCTTGATGTTTGCGGTGCCGGTCTGTGCTCCTTACATGGCCCTCTCCAACTACAAGTATGTTTTCAGAACCGATCACCAGCGCTAATAATGCCTGCTCTCGTAGACCAGTGATTCAGTCCCGTTCTGACTCCAGGTACAAGGTGAAATTAACTCCAGGGAGCCAGAAGAAGGGGAAAGGTAAGGACTGTGTTATTGTGGGGCTGTGATGCCGTGGGTGTGTTTGTGATCTAAGCGTGATCTGTGACCGCAGCGGCCCGCACCGCCGTCATGAGCTTCATGCGCGGGAAAGACGCCAGCGCTCGAGAGAAGGACCTCTTCAGGAGCGTGAAGGTATGGCTCTCCTCAATCTGATCAGAACTGAAGGTGTGTGACGTCAGGTGACGTGACGCTGCTGTTTTACAGGACACGGATCTGTCCAGAAACATGCCGGGGAAGGTCAAGGTCTCTGCCCCGAACCTGTTAGCGGCGAAGAAGAAGTGAAGCTGTTGATGATTTCTGCTGAGAGACGCGGAGCACATCCCATCATGCTTTTAATAGCTTTACCAAACACTCAATTTTTACGTTAGAAAAGTGAAACGGTTTAAGATTCAAGTTGTTGTTTTTCAAGCAAATAATTTTCCCTCATCAACATTTCATTATGAATAAATAAAAATAACAATATAATGTGAACGTTGCACCATTTATTTTCCATGTTGGAAAAAAAGTGATATGAAACGATACAAAATTGTGGGTTTTTATATAAAACCGCGTCAGATTTGTGACTGATCATGAGGATTTTTTTTTGATAGACCATCCTGAAGAGACGCGGTGGGTTTTGTAAAACTTTCCCATCATTCCCTTACCATGTTTTTGTACAGGAAGTGCTGATTGTTCGGTTACAATTAGGAAATTATTACAAACTATAATAATGTAACGACGAAAACAGACCATTGACCAGTGTTTGACGTTTTTAATGCAGATGTGCTCATAATAAATGTAGTTGAAAATATTTAAATAAAATCAGGCATTGTTTTTGTTTGTCCAGTGGAATAAATCATTTTTCTGCTACAATCTTAGCTGACACGGACTGTCCCGATGAGATCCATGAGACGAGACGCTAACTCATCAGAAAAGTCTCTGGTTTCTCTGCACAGGTCAAGTGATTGTCTTCTAGGAGTCTCCAGTGGTTCTCTGTCTGAGTCGAAGGAGCAGGGCTTTGGGCAGAACATCCCACACCAGCTCCAGGCGCTTCCGATGCAGGACGGCCACGTCCAGACACAACCTGGACATCCACACAACCAGACCTTAGAGAGGGCCCGGGACAGAACGTGTGACGCTTGGCTCAAACACTCACCTGACCAGAGATTTGGGCTGAACCGTGAAAACCAGTAAGTCGTTGCTGTGAGCCTGTGAAGAACGAGGAAGAAACGAGCACAGCTCAGTGGATCCAGACTGATGCTTCGAGAAAACATCCTGATCAAACCTACATCTGGAACGCTTCAGTCTGCCCGTCTACAACTACAAGGAACATCTACTTCTATGCTCTGGTTCTAAATTAAAGTATTAGTTCACTTAAAGGATAAAAAGTTCCTCAGTTTGCTCAGCCCCATGTCAAGATGTTCAGTCATAAAGAAATTACGTTTTTCACCCTCCAGACTGAACGTCTAAAATACAGTATTTCTTTGCAACTGAAAAAAGAAAGTCATGTACATCTTGGATTACTGGGGGGTGTGTACATTGTGAAAAAAGTGAGCTAATCCTTTGATATATTGACGTTTTGCTCACAGCCTGCTGATGAGAGAGGAGATTATTGGCGCATCCTCCGAACACGAACACTTCTCCATCAGGACCCAAACACGCTGTGTGCCACAACCTGCAGAAAACACAGCAGCATCAGCACCAGAGAGACGCTCCAGACACGAGAGGAAGGGGAGACGCACCTGGGCCGCTCCGTGTGCTCGTGTCTGAGTGGCTTCCACTCGTTCTTACTGATGCAGTACAGCCAGGCGTCGTCTGCAAAACACACACACATGTTCATAAAGCGCCTGTGTGAGTGACGAGGAGCATCTCGTCTGCATCACTCACTCAGAGTTTCTCTGCCGGTCGTGAAGCCGCCGAACAGAAAGATGTGATCCGCAGACACCGGAGTGAAGGAGTGCCACGAGCGCCCGACCGGACCCTGCTGAGGAACGCTCCTGAAACACACACACTTCAGATGACCCTCACTGACCTCTGAGCAGAACAGTCCACAGAGACCTATCCTCTCTACTCACCCGAGGCAGCTGTGAAAACCTAGCACTGACATGCGTTTATAAGCATTGTGATGTAAAAAAACAAGTGATTTTAAGCAATTAAAATGCAATCAGCAGTAAAAGAACTTATTTGTCTGAAGAGGCTGCTCATATACAGTGAGTATTGACTTTATTTTGTTACAATACTATAAAATGACTCAGATGTGTCATACCCTATGATAGAGTAATGTTTAATTAAGGCTCAGTCAGGATTGATCAAACACTGAACGTACATCTCACTCCATTCCCACGTGTCCAGGTCGAGGCAGTACAGATCATTCAGCCGCTGATCCTGTAAAATATTCAGCTTTGAACATAAACCACGCTCAAAACCAGCATGAGTATAGTTAGCGCTCCCCAGTAACACACACCATGTACCGTCCTCCGAACACGTAACCTCTGTTTGCGACGGTGGCACAGGCGTGAGCAGCCCGAGGTGACGGAGGGTCTCCCTGCACACACACACACACACACACACACACACACACACACACACACACACACACACAGTGTCAGAATCACGTACACACAGCACACCTGGAGAACTACTGCTGTAACACCTTTGTGATGGGCTGGCTCCACACTGACGTCTCCAGATCCAGAACGTGGATGTGATTGTTCCAGCCTCGTCCTGCGTGATTGCCCTGAAAAAAAACAGCTTGTCGTTACGTTCGTGTCACTGCTGACGGCCGGCCGATCAAGACACACTCACCATGAAGGAGTTCTCATCTAGCTCGAACGTTCCTCTGTGTCCTGGCTGCGCAATATAGCCGTAGCCCCCAAAATATGCCAGCCTGCGGAAACAGACCACAAACAGCTGGAGGACAGCCACAGGATCTGACCAGTCAGAGGGTGCTTGAGGAAGACGTACTTGTTTCTGTACACCCAGCAGCCCAGCTTGTCTTTGCAGGTCGGCGCCAGACCCTTGAGCTCGCTCATCTTCTCCCAGCGGAGCACAGACGCTCTCAGAGGAAGACGGTACACCTGCAGACAAACCACAGAACACCTGTCTGTCTGAAGCTCTGCGCTGATCCGGGGTCTGCTTCAGGAGCAAGGCTCACCAGATTAGTGTTTCCTCGGGCCTGGTGTCCGCCGAACAGATAGAGAACGCCGTCCACAGACGAGCCGCAGCTGCCGGACATGGAGCTGGGCACCTCGCCCTCCGAGCGCTGCATTCTCCTGCGGACCGTCAGAAACACACACAAACACACACACAGGGTTATGGGCTGTCTCCAGGGGCGGTCTCCAGGGGTCAGATGCCAGGGATTTACCATCTTCCCGTCTCCATGTTGTATATCCAGACTTCGTTTTTTGGCAAATACAAGTCGATGAACTGAGCCGCTTCGGTGTCAGCATTCTGGTAGAAGGACAGAGGTGATTATAAAGAGCTCTTCACACAGTAAACGTCTTCAGGTACAACACATACCTTGTATCCTCCCCACACAAACATGCAGCCACGGTCAATGACAGCGATGTGACCACTGCGCTCCGCCGGACACTCTCTGGACACAAACACCTCCTCTTGCAGCCATTCCTCCTGTCCTGCAGCCCACTCCAGGTCATCTTCATCATTATCATCTTCCATGTTTAGTAAAGGATCTTCCTCCATGTCTGACACTAGTGTGAGATGTACATGTCACTGATTAAACATCGTCCAGCACATGATTCATTCATCTGTAGGCTGTCAACAAACACATTTAGGACAATCCCACAATGACTTAAGGTTAAAATCCACATCAGCGTGTGTTTACAACAAAACTCCTCTGCAGAGCTTAATATGGTCAGTATGTTATATGGTCATATTCAGCCGCGATTAAATATCGCATTAACTGATTAGTCACTAGTGTTGATCAAATCGAGCGAATCTTCTGTAATCAGTCACACGAGATCGTGTTGTTTTGACGGAGCAGCTGATTTCCGCTCAGCGCTGCTGAATAATGAAAGAAAACTACTCACATCGATGAGAACTAGTACTGCTGTCGCTTCTGTGGGTTACACGAATGAGTCATGGAATGAAGCTTTTCATGAACAGCGATGCTCTCGTGAATTTAAAATATTGTAATGCAGAAAGGCCTCACCGGAAATATTTTCTGGTTAAATTATGCCGCCATATCAGTGAGGTCATTCTGTATACACTGCGCATGTGCGGTGCATAGAAGCGCGCGTTACGCAACAGTCTAGACATGCAAGATCGTTAAAAAACGCTCTGTGAAACATGATTTTACAGTGTTAAGATGCCAGATAGTTATTTTAATGATTCGGCGTGAGTTTGGACTTATTTGGTCTTACAATGGATCTGTTGGTTTGCTAATAATCGGTTTGAACGGAAGAACAGAGAAGCGCGAAACGCCTCGGAACTTCAGGTTTGTTTAATGTTTTTTCTGTCTGAGCTTATTTACCTCACGCAAATAAAGATTTATGATAACCAGTTAGTGTCCGTAACCAGATACCAATCCAGTGTTCACACACAGTTCTTGAGCTCGTGTGTCGTGTTGTCAATGGAGAAATCCGTTTTAGTTTTTTTTTTTTTTTTTCATGAAGACACTCTTTATGATCGCAGTTAACTAACCCCGGTCTGCTCGCTCTGGTTCTAGACTCGTTCAGAATGAAGCTGCAGTGTGATGTGGAGGTTGTGAACCGGTTGTTACCGTCGATGGGTGTGAAGAGTAAGGGTCGGTCCAGCCGCGCGGTTCTGTCCATCGGGAAGCACGTGGACCGGAGCCTGTACCTGCTGATCTGCACCGCCAAAGACCGCAGCGGAGCCCGATACAAGGCGAGAGACAGCCGCTGTTTGTGCGTTCCGTGACTGCTGTGGACCAGCTCTTGAATCTGTGTGTGTTTCTCTGCAGCTGAAGGAGAACATCGAGAAGTTTTTCACCTGGTTTGTGGAGGAAGGCAAAGCCACGGTTCGGCTGAAGGAACCTGCGATTGACATCTGTCTGAGTAAAGTAAAGATGCTTTCATTTTTACCTGAGACACAAGAAAGAGTTTTTTTAATAAATGCGCCTGCAACATCCAGCCAATCCAATGCAGCTATCATTGTCTTTTTGTAGTAGTGAACCAAAAAAAAATAGAAATATCAGGCATCAAGGTACTTGAATAACTCTCAACTGTTGTATAAACCAAGAACTGATTGGCATTTTGAGTGAGTCTTTGTTCTTCTGAACTAAAAGTTACTTAAAAGAAAGGAAATCCCATTCAAAGTTTGACCTTTACTGCTACAGCCAGTCTTGTGCTGCAAGTATAATGTTAGAATAATAAACTGGATTGATATCAGTTTTTTGGTCACTGTAGACTCGAGGTCGCTGTGCAGATTCCTGCTTTACTGGAGCTGTTTATTTCAGTTTTGGCTGAATATTAAAGGAGTCCTATGATGTGATTTAAAGATTCAAGGGTTTTCTTTCTCTTGGGAGTGTTACAGGCTGTTAATGCATAAAAATTGCAAAGACTAAAGAGATTTTATATAAAAATATATATTCTATATATCAAAACCAATCTATACAAACGTTGAGTCAGCTTCACATATCCATGTCACTGCACAAAGAAAGAAGGCTTTTAACAATAATGTATTTTTTTTTTTAACTTGGTCTTAAAAAAAAGTGTATTTGTGGTGCAAATGTTATTCTTAGCATCATCATTTGACCGCTTTAAGTTTACACCCAGTATCTGCTGGTGGACGGTGGTTGGCAGTATTCTGACCTGGTTCTCAGATGTCGGGGGAATATCTGCTGCTTCACTCTAGTTTCTGCACAGACCTGCTTTTACATAAATAGAGTAATGATGCTATTAAAAAGCTGAAGATACAAATGGTGTCTAAAATGGTTTGTGCTTGATTTTTTTGTGTGTGTTTTGCAGGCTGACCGCAACAGCTTGAAGAGCTTCCTCTCCGCTGCTCGGCTGGCTCACAGAGGAAGTGACACGGACTCTCTCCCACTGTCATCTCTCGGCCCGGCCCGTGCCCGGGATGTGGAGAAACCCAAGAAGAAGCTCAGCATTCTGTCCAGGAAGGACTACCCGCTGGCGTCCAGCTTCCCGTACTCTCTGGAGCAGCTGCAGGTGTCATACTGCAGACTGACCCGAGTGGACTTGCGCATGCTGACCCTGCGAGCGCTGCGCCGGCTCGACCTCAGCAACAACCACATCAAGAAGCTGCCCTCCACCATCGGAGACCTGAGCTGCCTCGCCGAGCTCATCCTGCACAACAACCACCTGGAAAGCTTTGGAGATGCCCTGTGCTCCTCCAGCCTGCAGACGTCGCTGCAGCACCTGGACCTGAGTCAGAACCAGCTGCAGGTCCTGCCCGCTCGCTTCTGTCAGCTGCAGCAGCTGGTCAACCTCAAACTGGACCACAACAAGCTCCTGCGACTGCCTTTCCACATCGGACGCCTCTCCAAGCTGCGCTTCCTGTCTGCTGCTCACAACCAGCTCACCGTGCTTCCTGCCAGCTTCAGAAAGCTGTGCCTGGAGAACCTGGACCTGTTTGGAAACCCATTTGTTCAAGCCAACGCTCTGAAGCACACGATCCGGCTCACGTTTCCGCTGAAGCTGCAGGAGCTAGCGTCTCGCGCGGTGGTGGAGCTCAGGTGAGGCCCGTCTAACGCCCCTTCAGTAAAAAACTCCACAAACTGCTTCATTTAACAATGGTTTACTGAATAAAATGCTCTCTCTTTAAATAAATTGAATTATAATTACTTTTCTTAAGGATAACAATCTACCTCAGCTTCTGCTGTAAACTCTAGGGATGCTTTAACGTTACAGTAACAACTTTATATTAGTGCTGTCAAACGATTAATCGCATCCAAAACAGGGCAGTGTACGGTGGCCAAGAGGTGCAAAACAAATCACGATTCTGAAAACAAAATAACAAATTACAAACACGCATGCAAATCTAAAAAAAAGAGAACAATACAGAAAACAAAAGGGCAGATGTGTTAAATTTTGAAATGTGTAGTAAAGCAGTAAAGGATAGGCTAGTAATGATGCTTTGTATCACAGGAATAAATTACATTTTAAAATATATTCAGACAGAAAACAGTTATTTTAAATTGAATTATTATTTCATAATATTAGTTTTTTTATCTGGATTTTTAATCTAGTAAATGCAGCCTTGATGAGCAGAAGAAACATCTTTATAAACCATTAAATATCTTACTGACCCCAGATTTGTGAACGGTAGTGTATATAACACAGTGTGTTCTTGTCTGTCACAGGATCCCTCACGGCCCTGACTCTGTCCCGCTGCACCTGTGTCATGAGCTGGACTTCTCCAAATCCTGCTCCTGCGGCCGGGCCTGTGTGGACTCTTACATCCAGACGGCGGTCAGCATCAACCTGCACCTGGTGTCTCACACCGTGGTATTAGTGGACAACATGGGCGGCACTGAGGCTCCGGTGCAGAAACACTTCTGCTCACTCCTGTGTTACTGTGAGTTTATGGACGACTGCGTGCAGCGTGACCTCAGATGACCTCACTGACCTTCTGTTACAGTGTGTGTGTATGCATGTTCTCTTTTAGCTCAATGTTTACGGGTTTGTTCACTGGACACTTTAGTGGAAAGATCTTTAAACTCCAGCATCGCGACAAATGTTATGTAAAATAAATAAAAGTCATTAAAACAGAATTGAGGAGCCAAAGAAAATTTATTTACATTTTACTCAATCAGTGGCTTCTGTATTTAGTGTTTGTTCCTTTTCCTTTATTTAAATCAAACTTGATCATTTTCTCCCCAAAATGCCAGTCTGTTTTAAGTTCATTTCAAAACAACACTACACACAGAGTACTATTTTACTGTACATTTAGACATAAATCTAAAAAAACAACTGTATTGGCCTATCAGCAGCTGAGAGAACAGAGGTTTAGTCCAACTCAGACCACAGGGAGTTCTGGAAGGATAGGGCGGCTGAGGTATTGGGAGGGCAGATGAAGACATCTCCGCCGTCAGGCTCAGTGTCTCTCAGAATAACTCTGTCAGGTTTCTCCAGGAATCGCTCAGCTGTGCTGTAGTGGTCTTCTAAAGAACAAGACATCTTTGGCTCTTCAGTGTCTTGAGAAGAATTCAGATCCTCCTTGTGATTTTGCTGCTGGTTAGCAGAGCTGCTGGGGTTCTGGTTCATAGGTGCACTATTATCTGTCATCATCAGAGGCTCCTGTGGACTTCCTGCTTCCCTGGCTTGGTTTTGCTCAGATTCCTGCATGTTTTCTGTCTCCGAAACGCCGCTCACTCCATCTCCACTGTTTGCTGTGATTTCAGATTCTCTGAAAAACTTCCACAGAACAGAGTTATGTATAAGCACTAATATCTACAGTATGTCACATCTGCTGCACTACTACTTGCTGTTATCGGACCTAAAAAAGCCCACAGGTAATAATCTAGAAGATTGTCTAACACTTGATGGTTGCTCTGTTAGTTCTTCTTCATCAGTTAGGAACCT